>SJXQ01002290.1:52991-182637 GCA_006408695.1 Aepyceros melampus
GCATCCAGCTGTTGAACGAAGCAAATGAGAAACCTAGAAGCACTGGGATTTCAGCCAGAGCAGGTGAGGAGAGGGTGTGGAGGGCGGATAGGGAGAATCCAGGGAGCCTCCATAACCCGCCTCCCGACCCCTAGGATGTCAGGGCGGTGGGCAGGCAGGTTTGGCTGAACCACAGGACCGTGGGGCTGACCACTCCAGACTTTTCCAGGTCTGGACTGGCACGAAATACCTTAGCACCGGATCAGACCCGAAACGTGATCAGAGGCAATGGGTGAAGTGGGTCAGTCCCCAGCACACCAGGCTTGGTGGAGACCATGAAGCTCACTTAAAAGGACCCGTTCTCGTTTTCCCCTCTAAAGGTGTCCACACCCAGCAAGAATGGTGCTAAATAAGTGCTTTCAAGGGTGCTCTGTTCCTGGGGCAGATCCTAATAGCTGTGTGATCATTGCTGGCCCAGACTTGGTCATTGCATGCTGGCCCTTTCCGCAGGTGGTTCCCAACTCAGCGCAGGTTTCCTTAGCTCTTTTATTCTTTTATTGACTCAGTGACCATCTGCCACTGGTTTTTTCACCTAGATGGGTGGTGGCCACTATTTGTTCAGTTAGCCCATCTCCTGGGCTTTGACAGTACAAAACTTGCATCTAGCCTTTTTAACTAGAGTTAGATTCAGCTTGTGTTTTGGCTCTTAAGATTTTGACAAGTTGGCTGCCTTGCTTGAACTCCTCTCTCTGCAAATACAAGGTCTATTGGAAATCTGGAGTTGTCACTTTTTTCCCCTGGGCAATCAACTGTACAATCACACGGAATGCTTGCTATCGCCATTACTGTAACTCTGGGGACACAGACACCATATAACTGCCGAGTTTAAAAAAAAAAAGGAGGGGGGACTCATAAGTTAAGCTACCAGGGTTTCAAGTATGGCCTTCAGGAGCCCAAGACTGCCGAGGCACTAACGTCCGAAATGCTGGCTGAAAAGAGACATAGTGTGTATTGGCATGATCAGCAAAAGCACTTGAGCTGACTCTGTTTTCATATTCCTTAACCCAAATTCCTCTGAAAATGAAAGTAAAAATAAAGCGATACTCCTCATCATTTCCTCCAGACCTTGGGGTCTGGATTAAAGAAAATCTGCTGATTTTGCTGACCTTCACAAAGGTGCCATGGGGGTGAGGAGAGGGAATTGTTGCATCTCGGGCTGGTGTGGGTCCTAATAGCTGAGCTTAGCTTGTGCTTTAGATATTTTCTTTCAAACTTGCCTTTTTGCTGTTGCAGCTGGGCTTGTCAGTTTTCAGTACTAATGGGTTGTGATGGGGTGTCAGGGGAAGTCAACAATCAATGCTTCGGGAAAAAAAATTATGGGGGGGTAGCATCACTGCTGACATGGCCAGGAACGGAAGTTCAATGGCCTTCTTTTGTAGAAAAAATAGACAAGAAATCCTGTGCTGTGTTTTGCTTTTAAGACTAGTATAGATTTTTATTCTTTGAAGACTGGGCTGTGTGCTCTTCCCCACCTTATACTTGCCTATCAAAAACATACATTTTGGTTTTTAAATAACCACTTTACAATATAGTTAAAATTGTAATTCATGTTGCGGGTTGTAGTTATTTCTTGCAGGGAGATCAAACAAGATAAGGAAATGTCTAGTAAAACAGAAGCATGAGAAAAATAGTGTGAAATGGCTGGGGCTACCTTGTAAAAGAGGCCTCTTTTAGGGAAAACTCATTTTGGCCCAATGTTGTGTGACATGAGAATGCCATTACAGTAACACTCAGCGCAATGATGCTAATGTGAAAACATCAATGCCTCACTGCAGTTTGCATCCAGGGCCAGATAGCTCATTGAAAATGTTTTCTTACTAATAATTCAGTAGAACCCTATTATGACACTGATGTCAGAATGCAAGAAAAATATTTCCTTCATAGGTTGCTTTATTCGAGTCATATATCAGGGAGTATGCATGGGAAGTGATTTGATCAACAATCAAGTGAGGTATAATCTATGATAGCCAAGAACTTTCTAAATGAGGGTTTACTATATTTTTTTACATAAATTATATTTATGCCAAGAATCCCAAAGTGGTTATCAAGTGAAAATATTCCAAGTTGATGTTACATAATACATGAATGCCTAAGTTTTGTGTGATTCAGAGTAAAACTCAGTGTCTCACCCTGATTTATTCACCTTATAAATCCAGTTCGGCATGTCCCAGGTCTTCTTAAATTTCCTTTAAGTCCCTCTGTATTCATCTTTCTTTCTAAAATTGAAAAATTTAGTTACAGAGGAAAATGTGGAAAGTTTCTGAAGTTGTAATGAAATGATCCTCTGCTAATCCCAATCCCTGCCCTGTATTATGTTTTCTTCCTTCACCATGCTTCACAATCTTACCCAGCCCAATTATTACTTTCAACTTCAGCCATTCTGTATTATCAGGAATTTAATAAGCATATAGTATTTTAATAATCAGACAAATAACACACCTAGTTTAATCCTTGAAAAATTATATTATCCACTGGGAAGGAGTAGATGTACTTTTTATATTCCTCATATAATTACAACTGAAAAGTCTGAACAGCAATATATATAATCTAATAAATATGTAGTTATTATTAATATAGTCATTATATATTTTATTTGTTTATTATATAAATACTATATATATCATATATTCATTTATTATATATTTATATAATTATATCATTTATATTTACTTATATATGTAATATGTTTACTTTATTTATATAATAATTATATGAATATATATAATATAACACATAATAAATGAATAAACAATATAAATGGCAACCCATTCCAATATTCTTGCCTGGGAAATCCCATGACAGAGGAGCCTGGCAGGCTGCAGGCCATAGGGTTGCAAGAATCAGACAAAACTTAGTGACTAAACTACACATATCATATGCACATATATAAATCAAACTCAGACTCTGAAAAGTAGAGGGAAGGAGACAGACTGACTTGAGAATCCAGCCCATGGTGAGTTCCCTGGGTTTTATTTTTGTTTTATATATTACAAACTTGAAACTAGAAAAGCTGGCAACCCTGAAATGCCAGTAGATGCTAACCAAAAAAGTCCCAACAAAAGCCTGCCCTCTCTAACCAAAGGACCAGGAAGCAGGCAGCTTAACAAGACAGAAAACATTTAAACAATGACCTCTCTACTCCACTCAAACACCGCAGATGAAACTGTGGCCCCATTCACACCAGCCAAGGTTGAGTGGGAGCTAGACCTCCACTTTCAAGAGGCTGCAAGAAGGAATCCAGTGCTCTCCTTGGGGAGCAGTCAGGGAAGACCAAACAAGGAGTCAGGATATTCATCCCCACCAACTGGTAATCAGACTCCCCGCCACCTTGCCCATGAGGTGGTGTCAGTAGAGATCGCGTGGGGAACCAGAACTCCCACCTCTGCCCAACAGTACTGAGGCACTGCACCCAACTTCCCTTGCCAGAGCAGTGCAGAGAAAGCCAGCAAACACCAAAGTTTAAATATTTATGTCCAGAGTCTCATAGCATAAGACAAATATGCCCAGCTTTCAGTTGAAAATAACCCTTCATCCCAAAAATCAGGATGATCTCAAACTGAATGAAAAAGGACAATCTATAAATGTTAACACCGAGATGACAAATATGTTGAATTATCTGACAACAATTTTAAAGCAGCCATGACAGAAGTGCTTCAACAAGCAATTATAGTCATGCTTGAAAAAATAGAAAACCTCAACAAAGATAACAAAGGAATACAGCTCTACATACATAAATTAAAAATTTAAATGGACCACTTCAAAAATAAAAACAAAACAAAACACACTGTCACAATTCACCCAAAATTAGTTTTGGCCCAGATGATTTCATTAAAGAATTATGCTAAACATTTAAATAAGAATTAACACCAATTTTACATAGCCTCTTCCAGAAAATAGAAGAGGAGGGAAGACTTCTCAGTTTATCTTATGAAACTATTGTTGCCCTAATACTAAAATGAGGGGGAAAAAAAACAGTACCACAAAAGAAAGCTGCAGACAAGTATCCTTCACGAAAATAGATTTTTAAATCCTTAATAAAATACTAACAATAAATCTCTGCAATATATTTAAAAATTGGATAAATAATGACCAAGTGGGGTTTATCTTAGGAATGCAAGGCTGGTTCAATATTCAAAACTCAGTCAGTGTAATCCATCACATTAAACTAAAGAAGAAAAGTCACATAATTGTTTCAATGCAGAAAAATCTTTTGAACATATTCAGCACCCATTGATGATAGAATATCTTAGGGAAAAACATCCTACTCATTCTTCTATGACCAAATAAACTCCTTTACTTACTGGTATAATCTCAGGCAAATATTTACTCTTTCTAATTAACCTCTCATCTGAAAAAAGAGGGGAGCAGAAGTGATATCTAATTCACTGAGTTGTTGTGTGAATTAGTATTATATACACTAATTATTAGTAATTAGAAGCAAGCTTATTAAGTAATGTTTTATGAAATGGCTTCTTTCCTGGTTTTGCATACTCTCAGCGTCAGAACCGAGGCTTCAAAATTGGATAAGACCCTCTTAGTTCAAGTATCTACCTACTACAATACCTAAAGTTCAGTTCAGGCGCTCAGTCATCTCTGACTCTCTGTGACCCCATAGACTGCAGTACACCAGGCTTCCCTGTCCATCACCAGCTCCCAGAGCTTGCCCAGACTCATGTCCATCAAGTCAGTGATGCCATCCAACCATCTCAGTCCCTGTCATCTGCTTCTCCTACCTTCAATCTTTGCCAGCATCAGTGTTTATACCTAAAAGTACAATACCTAAAAGTGCTCTTTAATTCAGAACATTATAGGCATAGCTCATAGAGATTATCGGTATAGTTCTAGACAACAACGATAAAGCAAATGTCATAGTAAAGCAAGCCACATGAATTTTTTGGTATATAATGTTTACACTATGTTGTTGATATTGTTTAGTCACTCAGTTGTGTCCGACTGTTTTGCTCCCAGTGGACTGTAGCCCACCAGGCTCCTCTGTCCATGGGATTTCCCAGGCAAGAATACTGGAGTGGGTTGCCATTTCCTTCTCCAGGGAATCTTCCTGACCCAGGGATCAAACCTGCATCTCTTGAATTGGCAGGATTCTTTAACACTGAGCCACCTAGAAATCCCATTTACACTATACTGTAGTCCATAAAGTGTGCAATAACATTACGTCCAACAAAAGCCAGTGTGTACACCTTAATTTAGAAATACTTTATTGCTAAGAAAAAAATGCTGATCGTCATCTGACAATGCAGGATTGCCACAAACCTTCGCTTTGTAAGAAACACAGTATCTGTGAGACACAGTAAAGCAAAACATGACAAAACAAGGTATGCCTGTATATACAGCACAGAAACGTAAATTGTGATTAAAGCAAAAATAAAATGAGTATCATGCATATTTTACTATTCAGCTAATTTAGACATTATATAAAATAAACTAGAAATGCTTTATAGTAATGCTCTTGTATAAACTTCTAATCACTCCTTAATAAATGATTGTTGAAACCTTTAACCAATACAGGTAATATTAATAATAATAATAACAATGATTAATAAAAGGATCTCTCCTTGTCCACATTTTCCTTTTCATTGTATTTTCCAAACCCTGCTAATCCTCTGCTATGTATCCAATACAGTTCCTTTCCCATGTTTAGTTGTTCAGGGGTAGACTTTTCCTTGTCTCATTGCCTTATTCCTATTTGCAGAAAATTCTTAGTCTTTGCAGATTAGCTTATAACATGTGTATTTATATACTGATTAACAATGCCACCTCTCACAGCTTGGACTATCCTTCAGTATATTAGGTTGGTGCAAACATAATTATGGTTTTAAACCATGAATTTTAAATCATTATGACTAGTCTTAAGCACATCTTTATTAATCAAAATAGGAACCATTACAATCAACAGATTTTTGCCAACAAGAATTAAGTTTGCTTATTCCTATAGCATAAAAATCTGTGCTTCAGGAACTCAATGAACTCTTGGAAAGTATTTTCTGCATCCTGCTGGTTGTAGAAGCTTTTTCTCTGCAAAAAGTTGTTGAAATGCTTGAGGAAGTGGTAGTCAGTTGGCGAGAGATCAGATAAATATGGTAGATGAAGCAAAACCTTCCTAGCCCACTTCGTTTAACTTTTGAAACATTGCTTGTGCGACATGCAGTCGGGCATTGTCATGGAGAAGAATTGGGCCCTTTGTGTTGACCAATGCCAGCTGCAGGCATTGCAGTTTTTGGTGCATCTCAGCAATTTGCTGAGCATACTTCTCTGATGTAATGGTTCACTGGGACTCAGAAAGCTGTAGTGGATCAGGGCAGCAGCAGACCACCAAACAGTGACCATGTCCTTTTTTTTTTTTTTTGGTGCAAATTTGGCTTGGAGAAGTGCTTCAGAGCAGCTTCTCTGTCCAGCCACTGAGCTGGCCATTGCCAGTTGTACACAATCCACTTTTTGTTGCACATCAGAATCTGATTGAGAAATAGTTCATCATTGTTGCACAAAATACAAGAAGATGATACCTCAAAATGATATTTTTTGAATTGCAGTCAGCTTGTGAGGCACCCACGTACTGAACTTTTTCACCTTTCCAGTTTGTTTCAAATACCAAATGACCATAGAATGGTTGACATTGAGTTCTTTGGCAACTTCTTGTGTAGTTGTAAGTGGATCAGCTTCAGTGATGACTCTCAATTATTGTTGTCAACTCCAGTGGCAGGCCACTGCACTCCCGCTCTGGCCCTAACTGCTCCACAACGGTGCAGCCTTAGGAGGAGCTAATTTTCCAGCTTTGGCAGAAAGAAACCTCTTCTTTTGGGGTCCAAGCTAAAAATGGATTCCATTGCCCTAGTTGAACAGCAATGTCCATATCTTGCATTATGTGTGTTTTGATTAAATTTCTTTCCCAGTTGCAGGAGTTCAGAAGATTTACTATTTAGTGATTTTGAGCTTGCTGCTGCTGCTGCTGCTAAGTGGTTTTAGTCATGTCCAACTCTGTGTGACCCCATAGATGGCAGCCCACCAGGCTCCTCTGTCCCTGGGATTCTCCAGGCAAGAATACTGGAGTGGGTTGCCATTTCCTTCTCCCATTTTGAGCTTATCATTGTGCAAACCATAAATGCTCAAAAAATATTGAATAAATAATCTCTATTGGCACCACAAGCCAAGCTGGCCTAAAAGGACACATGCACACTCCAAACACATGAAAATACTGGATAAGCTTTTTTTTTTTAATGCACAGCCAAACTCAAAACCAAGGAAAAGAAATCCCCAGATGTCAGATATGAAGAACAACTCAAAGAAAATGAATGAGTGGGAACTGAAGCCAAACACATGACAGGATACAGCCTCATAGGCTGGGGACTTGCATTTTCATTCCTGCCTTGGAACAGGAGACAAAACCTTGGGCCCAGACAACGCAGGGAGGAAAAACCAAGTTCCTGTATAAAACTAGGAGTCATGAGGCTTTGCCTGGATTGTGACAGTGCATTTAGAAACTCAGCACATCAGTTTAGGGGTTCAGCAAAGAAGACTGCCATCAGCTTAGGGCCGTTGGTAGGAAAGGTACTCTTAGGAAGTTGAAACCAGGGACCTTCTGTAGAAATCTGCACTGTTTTCATGGTGAGAAAATCACAAATGAGAAATTCATTCAAACACTAGTACAGCAATTCCATTTCTTGGTATTTATCCTATGCTATGCTATGCTAAGTCACTTCAGTCGTGTCCGACTCTGTGTGACCCCATAGACGGCAGCCTATCAGGCTCCTCCGACCCTGGGATTCTCCAGGCAAGAACACTGGAGTGGGTTGCCATTTCCTTCTCCAAGCATGAGAGTGAAAAGTGAAAGTGAAAGTCGCTCAGTCGTGCCCGACCCTTAGCGACCCCATGGACTGCAGCCCAGCAGGCTCCTCCGTCCATGGGAGTGTCCAGGCAAGAGTACTGGAGTGGGGTGCCATTGCCTTCTCCGGGTATTTATCCTAAGGTATTGCAAACAGGGTCCTGAAAGGATAACTACACCCATATTCGTGGCAGCATTATTCACAATAACCAAATTGTGGAAGCAATCTAGATGTCCATCAGCAGATGAATGGATAAAGAAAATATGGTATATACCTACAAAGAATATTAGCTTTTAAAAAGGAAGGAAATTCTGCCATATGCTACAGTAGGTATGAAACCGAAGGACATTATGCTAAGTAAAATAAGCCAATCATAAAAAGACATATACTGTTAATTTGTCAGTGGATGTACAGGTTGCTTCTGTGTTTGGGCTGTTGTAAATAGAGCTGCAGTGAACATTGGGGTAAGTCAGTCTTTCTGAATTATGGCTTCCTCAGGATATATGCCCAGTAGTGGGGTTTCTGGGGCATATGGTAGTTTTATTCCTAGTTTTTTAAGCAATCTCCATACTGTTCTCTATACTGTGACTATATTAGATTACAGTCCCACCAGCAGTGCAAGAAGGTTCCTTTTTCTCTACATCCTCTTCAGCATTTATTGTTTGTAGATTTTTTGATGGTGGCCATTTTGATTGGTGTGAGGTGATAACTCGTAGGAGTTTTGACTTGCGTTTCTCTAATAGGAGCTGTGTTGAGCATCTTCTCATGTGTTTGTTGGCCATCTGTATGTCATCTTTGGAGAATTGTCTGTTTAGGTCCTCCACCCATTTTTTTATTGTGTTGTTTGTTTTTCTGATATCTAGCTGCATTGAGCTGCTTGTATATTTTGGAGATTAATCCATTGTCCCTAACTGTCTTCCCCACCACCCTTACCCCGTGGTAACCATAAGTTTGTTCTATAAGTCTGTGGGTCTGTTTCTGTTTTGTAAATAAGTTCATAGGTGTCATTTTTTAATTCCCACATATAAGAGATACCATGTGATACATATCTTTCTCTGTTAGACTTCACTCAGTATGACAATCTATAGGTCCACCTGTGTTGCTGCAAGTGGCATTATTTCATTATTTCTTATGGCTGAGTAAAATTCCATTCAGTTCAGTTCAGTTCACTCGCTCAGTCGTGTCCGACTCTTTGCAACCCCATGGATCACAGCACACCAGGCCTCCCTGTCCATCACCAACTCCCAGAGTTCACCCAAACTCATGTGCATCAAGTCGGTGATGCCATCCAGCCATCTCATCCTCTGTCGTCCCCTTCTCCTCCTCCCTCCAATCCCTCCCAGCATCAGGGTCTTTTCCAGTGAGTCAACTCTTCACATGAGGTGGCCAAAGTGTTGGAGTTTCAGCTTTAGCATCAGTCCTTCCAATGAACACCCAAGACTGGTATCCTTTAGGATGGACTGTTTGGATCTCCTTGCAGTTCAAGGGACTCTCAAGAGTCTTCTCCAGCACCACAGTTCAAAAGCATCAATTCTTTGGCACTCAGCTTTCTTCATAGTCCAGCTTACATCCATACATGACCACTGGAAAAACCATAGCCTTGACTAGACAGACCTTTGTTGGCAAAGTAATATCTCTGCTTTTTAATATGCTATCTAGGTTGGTCATAGCTTTCCTTCCAAGGAGTAAGTGTCTTTTAATTTCAAGGCTGCAGTCACAATCTGCAGTGATTTTGGAGCCCAAAAAAATGTTTCCACTGTTTCCCCATCTATTTCCCATGAACTGATGGCACCAGATGCCATGATCTTAGTTTGCTGAATGTTGAGCTTTAAGCCAGCTTTTTCACTCCCCTCTTTCACTTTCATCAAGAGGCTTTTTAGTTCCTCTTCACTTTCTGCCATAAGGGTGGTGTCATCTGCATATCTGAGGTGATTGATATTTCTCCTAGCAATCTTGATTCCAGCTTGTGCTTCTTCCAGCCCAGCATTTCTCATGATGTACTCGGCATAGAAGTTAAATAAGCAGGGTGAAATATACAGCCTTGACGTACTCCTTTTCCTATTTGGGACCAGTCTGTTGTTCCACGTCCAGTTCTCACTGTTGCTTCCTGACCTGCCTATGTATATACCACATCTTCTTTATTGCTTCCTCTATCAATGGCCATTTAGGTTCATTTTCAAGTAGTCAGGCTTTGTTCTAAGGACGGGTACTGTTCTAAGGCCTAGAGACACAATTATGAATAAGACAGGCAAGGTTCTTCCTTTGATTCTTGCAGTCTCATAGTTTGTCATTTAGAAGACAACAATTAGGCATAAACATAATAATTTCAGACATTTTGATAAGCATAATGAAAAATTAATACAGAATAATAACATAAGGAGTAATGGGGAGTGTCAGTGGGGCCACCTAAGATGGCATATCCAGAAAAGGTCTTTCTAAAGAGGCGGCATTTAACCAGAGCATGGACAAGAAGGCACCAACCACACTAAGATCTAGGAGAAGAGTAATCTAAGGACAGACAGGCTCTGAGACAAGGAAGGAGCAAAAGCCTCTTTTGTCATTTAGTACAGACTTGATAGCAAGAAAGACCAGGAATGTTTCCTGGCAGGTGCAGCAGGTAAGATGCCATGGTAGATACGCCTGGTCATTGGCATCGCCAGGGTACCATTGGTCCACTTAAAGCTCAAATTGTAACTGAGTTCCAGGATACAGTCTGTTTGGAAGAATCAAAGCCAGGCCTTGAGCTTCAGCCAGAATTATACTGCCAAGGATAAACATAGAAATGTATTCTCCCAGAAGTCCATGGATGTCTTTCATACTTCATCTTGCCCCTGTCCTAGTGAACAATGAATTGAGTACACACCATACACGAAACCCCTGGGATCCCTCAAGTGCCATCCATTTTCTGAAGCAAAGTCGCAGTCTTTTTCTGTAAGGAGCCAGACAGTACCTAGTTCAGGTTTTGAAGATCATACCATCTCTGTTACAGTTGCTCAACTCTGCACTTTGGCACAAAAGCCACCAAAGATAATACATAGACAAACAAGGTGGCGTGTTTAATAGGTGGATTGAATCCACTTGAGCCTTCAGGTGTGTAAAGAAGGATCACAGCTTTTGTTTTTATCACCAAAAAAAAAGCCAGTAAGAAATTATTAATATTTAATATCAGATGACATTTGGTGCCCACATTTAATCCAGTGTCAGAGCATAAGAGGTCACATACAGAGGCACAAAACTGAAAGAAAAAGCTCAATTGGTAAAGAATCCACCTGCAATGCAGGAGACTCCGGTTCAATTCCTGGGTTGAGAAGATCTGCTAGAGAAGGGATAGGATACCCACTCCAGTATTCTTGGACTTTCCATGTGGCTCAGCTAGTAAAGAACCACCTGCAACATGGGAGACCCATGTTTCATTCCCGGGTTGAGAGTCAGACACGACTTAGCAACTTTCACGTGGAGACAAAGGGTCTGAAAAGCCTGAAAATGAAATAAAATCCTTTCCTGTTGTTAGTTTCTGTTTTCAGTAATCATTTGTCAGGGGATCTATCTGGTGGTTGGTAAATAGTATCAGAGTATACAGTTTGACTGCCTTATGAGAAGTGGCAGAAAATGATATGGTTTTGAGGGGGAGGTAAATGTAAAAATCACATTGGGCAAGGTGAGGTGTTAATTGTAGCAAACATTTGGCCTGTTATTGAAGGAAGACAATAGAATATTTAGAATTAAGGACTGATTTCACTTTTAACTCTGGAGAAGGAAATGGCAACCCACTCCAGTATTCTTGCCTGGAGAATCCCATGGACAGAGAAGCTTGGTGGGCTACAGTCCATGGGTCGCAAAAAGTCAGACACGACTGAGCGACTTCACTTTCACTTTCACTTTTAAAAGTCAGTGAATACTTGATCCATGTAAAGATTTAAAGCAGTGAATACCTAATAAAATAGGGAAGACTGAAATAGGGGAAAGTTTATCCTTTACTGTAAAAAAAAATTGTCTTGTTTTTTAAAGGGAGAGGGAATGTAGAGATACTGTAGGAAGAAGGGAGGGAGGGAGGGAGGCAGGGATATTGTCAACTCCACCACTGTGAGCCGCCGACTCCTTATCCTACCCCCTTCTCCCTTTGCTGCTGCCTTTCATTGAAACTGTCTGTTCACAAGATGAAACACCACAAGAACAAACACACTGAAGTCCTTTGCTAGTGGGACCTTCCACTGTGGAAGCTCAACCAACTCCTAGATCATAGACTTTGGGGAACCCTGTTCCTAGGAACCTATTCATACCCAGTTAGCCACTGTGGACCAGTACAGAATGTCCCAATAAAACTGTTCCTCCAGAAGTTGTCTTACCACCGCCGGACACCTCCACACACGCTTAGAGTGTGTGCATTCATAGCGCACGTTGCGCAGCTACGAGCTGGCACCAAAATGTCTGCCTAGAAAGAGACCCCAAGTCAGTATTAAGAATTGCAGTCTAGGCCATTAACAACATTAATTAAGTCCTTGTTTTGAGCCAAACACTCTGCATAAGTGATTTAATATATTATGTCATTTCATCCTCACAGCAGCCGTAGAAAGTAGATATTCCTGCTGTTCCTGATTTTACAGAAGAAACCAAGGCTCAAGTAATTACCACAGGCCAAATAAATGACAGAGGCAAAGTTGGACTCTAGAGACTGCCTTCTCAAATACTATACCAGTGGTTCTTATGTGTTAATATATGCAAAAATCATATAAAATACTGCTTAAAATGCAGATTCCTAGACCTCACTCCAAAGATTCTGACTCAGCAGGCCCCATGTTTGCCTGGGAATCTGAGGTTTTTGTTTGTTTGTTTTTGTTTTTGTTTTCATAAAATACCCCAGGCGATTCTAATTTGAGTAGTTGGTAGCTTTGGGGGACACATACTGTACTATCATTGTATTACATCCCTTAAATTGGTATTGTATTATAACTAAGTAAATTGAACTATATCTCAGAGTTAGCAGTTACTTTATAAGTAACTGTCTTCTCTGATGTTATGAATCAAGGGAGAAGCATGCACGCACATATTCAGACTTACAAAACTGAAAAACCAGAGGATATGGTTTACATTACAGATTAATATTCAGTTTACAAAAAGATTCTTTGCAGTGAGAAATTTCCAAAACAAGGTGCTACATAGCACTGCCTATAAACAAAACCATTTAAAACAAAACAAAAAGCACTGCCTATTGAACAAAACTGGCCACTGAAACTGAAAAAAAAAAAATTAATGGCATAATTCCCAATGCATAGAAAAACAGACTACTGAATACAATTTTTAACCATTTTACTTTTGTCTCCCCTGTATTTTTCTTAAACTTCTAATGTTTGTACCACTAATCTGTTCTTGAGGGTGAGTTGACAACAAGGCTAATAAACATGGACCAAAAATCATTAAAGAAAAGACTCAGAAAGAACTAATTGTGTCACATTTGACAGCCTGCTCTTCTTTGAGGATTTTATGCTCATGATTTTATATTGTACTTATATGGCAATATGAAAGGAGGTAGTTCATACCTCCTGCTGGTAAAATTGTGCCTGGATCATAGGATATTACTGAATATATCTCTTTATCATGGGTTTGTACTGGAAAGCATTTCGAGACTTTCAGGTACCCTGCCACCTGAATGAGATTGTGAACAGCTGGCCTAATTCCTGTCAACATGATTCTGTTTACACCATTCAATTATATACTTTTCAGGATCACATTTAGTATATAATACAAAATGTGAAATAAAGCTTTCTCTCATTGTCAGTAACATTGTTGTTCTCATAGTTATTTTCCCATTGCAAAGCAGTAGTGACACAACCCAGGAAGGCCACATCCCTTAGAGAGGTGGAGACGGGGACCGCTGCTGCGCTGCTGCGTGTCACCACCTCTACTCTGCAGAACAAGGACAGCTCTCAGCAACAAAAGGGCAGTTAACGGGAGGAACCCAGCAGGGGAGGGGAGAGGAGGTGGGGATTGCTGGAAACAAAACCAGACCTCTGCTCCTGGCTGTTGGCAGAGTAAATGGAATGCAGAGGCCCTGGTGATGACGAAATCCAGATTCTAGCTGGAAGTTAAGAAAACTGAATTTCACTTCTGGAGAGCGTTGCTTCAACCACCAATTGTGCATCAAGGCCAGTAGTCTGTGAAATGGCTCAGGAGTGAAGACTGAACATTAAGTGAAAAGAGCAAAACGCCTCCAAGAGGGCAAAGGCAGATGAATGCAGGGCTGAATAAAGCCCAGTGTGACCTCCATCACGTGGGTGGAGAGGAGCCATCCCTCAGAGGCATAGTGCCCACTCCTTCCGCTCCCATGGAGCTCTGTGCGTGTCAGACCCTGCCTTCCCCCCCCTCATGGGTGAATTACAAATCACTCCTCATCTTTCATTCTGTGCCTCTTAGACCAGCATGTCCAGAGAGATGCTGGGTGATTTGAATAGGCTTTTAGATACCTTGGCTTGATTAAGCCCATATTCACCTCGGATATGCCTGAGTGACTGAACTGAAGAACACCTCACAAAGCAGCCAGCCTGCTGGTGGAAACTGCCACAGGACAAACTGCACGTAAAGCCAAGGGGATGCAGATAATGCAGGTTGGATCAAAAGAGGAAGGAAGCTCTCCTGAGGAACATTCAGCTTGAACTGGCAAAAGACAGTAGACACGTGTTTGAGGAAAGTTCTGGAAGAGAAGAGAGAGAAGCTGCCCCACTCACATGCTTCCATGGATTTATACCCTCCCCTGATCAGCTTGGATGGCACCACCAGGGCATGAGTAAACTATGTTAAATTCTGTTGGAGAAAATTATTTGTCAAAGTCTTTATAAAGTGTTCTACACACACATGCCAATTTCATGTCTATTACACTATTGTGGTCATGACTGCGGTAATTCCTCACTTAGAATAAGGTTGGCTCACATTTATTGGACACTTTCTATGTGCCACACATGTGCTAACATCACAGACATTATTTCATCTAATCTCACATTAGCCCAACAACGGGAGGCACTACTGCAGTCTCTCTTTTACAGATAAAGAAGTTAAAACTAAAAAAGATAAAGTGATTTGCACTAACTCAGAATGAGCAATCCTGGGGAGCACAGTCGCCTGTAAGGACCTTAGGGGCACTCTGTTTATAAACACAGCATAACTGGTACATATAAAAATGCCTCCCAAATCACTGAGATAAGCTTACATCATTCTCATGGA
Organism: Aepyceros melampus; assembly: GCA_006408695.1. Classification (NCBI taxonomy): domain Eukaryota; kingdom Metazoa; phylum Chordata; class Mammalia; order Artiodactyla; family Bovidae; genus Aepyceros; species Aepyceros melampus. The sequence goes on from SJXQ01002290.1 coordinate 68,084, forward strand.
AGCTATTCATGAAAACAGGTGTTTAACACAGTTTAAAAAGATTGCTATTCAAAATGATGAAAACAAACTAAATTTGGGTGCTCAAAGAAGTGGAGTTCAGTCAGCTGGAAAATAGAGTTATGGGGAACAGCTCATCCCTGATGATGCTGGATAAATGAAGTGTTACCATATTAGTAACAGGAGGAGGAGCACGAAGGCAATTAATAACATTAGTCAAGCTGCAGTGGCTGGACAGACTGGGACAGGAGAGAGAGAATTAGGGGAACGTCTGGGAATGTATCTGTGAAATAGCCTCAGAAGTCCTGTGCTTTCCCACCACCATCACCGATTGCTCAAGTGTAATGATGTGTCCAGGTAACATATTTATTTCTTACAACAAACACTTGGCTCTTCTCTCATTGTGAACCCCCTGCCTCTGGGTTCCTCTGTACTTTGGCACTGGCAGCATTAGAGAATATATATGTGCTGCAGCCCTTGTGTATAGTGAAAGCAAGCGGATTCTGCTCATCTGGTGTATTGATGCCATGCAGCAGAAAGCCAATAAGAGCATGACCTTGTTCCACACGCAAATACGTTCTTTTAACGGCTTTTCCTCTAAGGCAGCAAGTCTGCACTGGCAGGGAGACAGAATGAATTTTCATTTTAAGAAACATGTAAGATGGTACTCGTTTTCCACAGCTTTTTTTTTTTTTGCCTTTTATTTTCTTCATTTCATAACATAAATGTGTTAAAGCGTATCCCTTTTTGTATATAATGATATTGACTAAGCCGTCTTGCTAAAGAGTCTTTCTCCTCAGGCTGCTGGTTTGGTTCTAGCTGGTGCTGGAAATGGATCCCAGCCACAGAGATTAATGCCAACTCAGATTCTTATCACTCACATTAAAGACACGATATTTCTGCCTGTATTCCTGTCTGACCTCTTGACTGTATTAGACTTGTGGATGTATGATGGACAGAAAAACAAATAATGAGATGCTGCAGGTCAATAACTGCTTTCAAACCAGTGTTACAATTAAGAAAGCACGGGTTTGATTCTCCTGCTCCTACGTTAACTTCTCTTTGAGATTGTGCAAAGTTGAGACTGATGTATGCCACGGCATACCATGAATAAAGCTTTCAAAGTAAAGTGTAGCCACAAATGTTGTGTTTAGTTTACATATATATTAATAGGTACTTAGCGTACATATGACTGTCCCCATACAGCCTAGGAGCTAGCATCTCAGCATTCTGCGTTCTACACTTCCCAGACACCTACTATGTGCTGGGAGCTTATCATTCAAAGACTAATAATAGAAAAGAAAAAATACCTGCAACCAAAGGGGCGGTGCCACAAAATAAGGATTCAAGAATGCTATTTTAAAGACTGTTTCCACACTGTTCTGTGTTTCAAACTGAAAACCACCCCTTTTCCCCCCTCTGCGCATGGATCAGTCAAGAACAAAAGGAAATATTTCTGCTTTTTTTCCTTTCTTTCCAAGCACCTTGGGAAGAGCCAGGCATGGAGCCAAAAAGGAGGGAGATGTTACTAAGGGAAAAAACCATCCTGTTTGACTTTGATGGGAAAAAAAGGAAAGAGGCACCTGCACCATGTATGGAGGCTTGAATGATGTGTACAGGAAAAGAGTGTTTTTATGGATAACTGCCATGGGCGAAACAGCAGATCTAATCAAAAGCACTACACACGTGGATGTTCCCCGCCTCTGGGAGAAGGGAACTCTTAACAACGGGCTGGGTTTCAAAGTTCTTCAATTCAGCAGAGGGTAGACAGCCTTACAATGCATAAAATATTCCTCACAGCCTCGCTATCCTCCAGAAAAAAAAAAGACGACTCATCACTAAGACAAACCATTAATTCCAAATTAATTCTAAACTAATAAAATTCTCTTATCTCCATCACACAGGTGAGTTGTGGTGTGAATATCCATGCGGTTCCATACATATGAGCAGCCACGAGTTGTCACTGCTATCCCTCTCCCAGCCAAGTAGGATAGGAAGTGAGTCTTGACTTTGGGAAACAAAAACGCTAAGATAAATTATCCTCTCACCTCTTTACCCTCCCTGCCATTCCCTCCTTTTGTTCCATTTGAGGCTGATTATGCCTAGATAAGCCCACCCAAGGAATAAGCAGTAGCAGGCTTCCCAGGTTCAATGGTAAAGGATCTGACTGCCAACACATGAGATGGGGTTCAGTGCCTGGGTGGGGAAGATCCCCTAGAGGAGGAAATGGCAACCCACTCCAGTATTCTTCCCTGGAAAATCCTATGGACAGAGGAGCCTGGCAGGCTACAGGCCATGAGGTCGCAAGAGTTGGACACAGGAGGCCGCCGAAGTTCTCGCCTCTAGAGGGCGCTGTACACTCCATTCTCAGGAAGCCTAAAGAAGGTCACCCGCCCAGTGTCTGCTCTTGATATCCAGTTTTTGGAAAGTGTAAGCAGTGAACAAAGCTGAGCAGGCAGGAGTGGGAGAGGGAGTTATGAGAGGAGGCAGGACAGGCGGAAGGAGGCGCAGAGCTCGCCCAGCAGCGCTCCACTCATCTCCAGTGGCAGAGGGCGATTGTGCTGATTGGCTCCATGCTCTGCCCTATATGATGGGAAAACAATAGCAACGAAAGCAAGGTGAAACCAGAAAGCAGGAGCGTCTATCTGGCCAAACACAGCCCTGCACAAGAGGAATTCTGGGTATTGGAAGGTCAGATGAAAGATACAAAATCCACCAGGAAACTTCTTTACCAGACCCACAAATGGATGTGTTTTAAAACGGATCCATACTCATCAATTCTCTTAGACCAAATAATCTGACAACTATGGCGAATAGTGATAGTGCAGTTGCTGCAAGCCAGGCGCCATGCTGTGTGTCTATGTGGGTCACCCCATTCACTTCTAGCTTAGGTGTTAGTACATCTTATGTATGAAGAAACAGACTTGGGGGTGGAAACTGACCCAAGGTGACACAACCAGTAAGTAGAAAAGCTGGGATTTGCACCCCGCTCATATGAAGCTGCCCCCGATTGTCTATTCTTTCTTAGTTCAGTTCAGTCGCTCAGTCGTGTCCGACTCTGCAACCCCATGAATCACAGCACGCCAGGCCTCCCTGTCCATCACCAACTCCCGGAGTTCAGTCAGACTCGCATCCATCGAGTCAGTGATGCCATCCAACCATCTCATCCTCTGTCGTCCCCTTCTCCTGCCCCTAATCCCTCCCAGCATCAGAGTTTTTTCCAGTGAGTCAACTCTTCACATGAGGTGGCCAAAGTACTGGACTTTCAGCTTCAGCATCATTCCCTTCAAAGAAATCCCAGGGCTGATCTCCTTCAGAATGGACTGGTTGGATCTCCCTGCACCCCAAGGGACTCTCAAGAGTCTTCTCCAACACCACAGTTCAAAAGCATCAGATGCCAAAGGGTACAGAATATACAACAGAAATAAGGCTGTGTGAAAAGTTAGTGAAACACCACCCCCCTCCCCGGAAAAATAAAAGTTAAGGCCAGGAAATCAGTCTCCAAAAACTGCACTAAGACCCAGCAGCTAGTATGTTCCATAGATTTTTGCCCCAATTTGAGCCTACTACAGACTGTGGGAATCAGCGCAGGCGGGATCCACCTCCACTCACAAGAGCACCGTCAGTGTCCTGCCACTCCATCTCCACCAGCTCCTTCACGACTCCAGTCCTGTCCCTTTGGAATGGATCCATTACTTCAGACTCATTTGCTCCCCACTTTACTGAGAAATTCAAGGCTCTTTTACAAAAATCTTCGGTTCTCTCTTCACCTTCCCAGTATTCTGTTATCTCCACTCTTTAGGTTTTTTCCTTCTCTTACAGCAAAAGAGATGTTATTCCTCCTTTTTCCAAAGCTAATGTCTCCTGCCTACTCAGTCACCTTGAATCAACGATCCCCTCTTGCACTTTCATCTGACCTACTCTGAACCTCTTTCATTCTGCTTACAAGCCTGTGGTGCCTTCACATCCTAATAAATATAATAAATTACGAATAAAATTTTTCACACCTTCCTTTTAACCATGCCTCTGTCTGTAACAAAGTTTGCACAATTTTCTGCTAGAAGAGCCACCTGGACCCTAGTTTGTTATGCAGATTCTCAGGCACTTTGCCCTGGATATCAACCCAGCAGGTCTGAAACAGGCATGGGAAGCTGTGTGATTGGGCAAGTTTGGGAAGCCCCTCCCTCCAGGCTCTCCCTTCTGTCTGCACACAGTAAACGTGAGGTTACAGCTGCTTCCTGCTTCCTCACCGCCTGCTTACTCTTAAGCTTATTGCAAAGCTTCCACCCTAACAATAGCTCTCCTGTGGGAATTGTGTAGTGTGACAAGCCAGGTTGAACTACAAGCCCCAGAATTTCCTAACCTGCATGGCTCCAAGTGAGGTCATGACATTGTGAAGTGGGAGCGAAGCTCCCGGCCTTGGGGCTGGTGGAAGTTGGTGGGGGCCCAGGACCTGCTGGCTCATGTTGGCGTGAAGCGCACTTCGGCCCAAAGCGCCTGCCTCTGTGGGGTCTGCTCCTGCAGCCTTTTGAGTCCTGGGTCAAGCAGGTGTGCAGGCCCATGGCAAAGGGCCCTGCCTTCTGCAGGTCACTGCGTCTCTCATCAGGGTTGGCCGTGGTAAGAGACAGATGCAAGTGACAGTTTGCCCTTGTGATTTTACTTTGACCTCAGTTCCCCCTGCTCGTATCCAGCTTTTCTTCTCAACTTCTGGCCTCTGGCCCCCACTAATAATTTCATTAATGACCCTGTCACGAGTGACAAAGAGAACTCTGATGCCTGTTACATGCAATGGCAAAATAGTCACTAACTTACCACCTGTATCAGTTGTCTAAGGGTCTAGAAAATAAGGCTTAGTGTGATCGAGTAGGTACTGCTATAATAAGTTTTGATGCAAATAAAGAATATAATACAGTTGGTACTAGAGAACTTAGAAGAAAATGATAAATTTGGGGCCTCAGCTTTAGGCCTGTAGGAAGGACAGTAAAACTTATAGAACTGCCCTAAAGGAGCTCTTGTCTCCTGGAACCAAGATTTTCAGAGGTGGGGACCCGAAGTCCAGTCCTAAGGACTGCTGAATCATAAAATTGAATTCACAAACTTGCAGGATTTTTTATGTGAAAATCATAAAACCTCAAGTTTAATTATGTTAAATTGTTACTTATGTTTGACCAAAATAAAAATTTTTTAGAAACTAATCAAATGGATCCCTCTTCAAACTGTGATTCTCAAATATTTTGAATTAGAGGGACCTTTTAACATATTATGAATTTTACTCCTCACTTCAGTCAGCACACACATAGAAACACAATGGTGATTATACTTTTAGTGTGTTTTGAAGGGGAAAATAAAAAAAGGAAAGACTATCAGAGCAGGAATTGGGACCTGGAAACTTGAGATAGTTTCTGCCAAACCTTATTTGTCAGTGGAAGCAGCCCTTCCATCTGAGTTTTCTCTTTCTGAGCTCTTCCTGTACCTGAGGAGCCTGCGAGGGTCTTCATGAGGCAGTGGCCTCACAGCAGATGCTGGTTCCCCCCAGGACCTACCCACATCCCTCTCGTGGTTTCTTGAGCAGACTCAAATCCTGGCCAGCCTCCGCAGCTAAGAGCCAAGTGTGACCCAAGAGGACGTGCAGTACACACCCAAAAACTGAAAGGTTTTATGAACTTTTATCAACAGCATCCTGGAAAATGTGTTTGGGAATGAATCCTACAGGTATTGGATCAGGGTAGAAAGAAAAATTGGGTTGGGCCAAATTTTGATTCAGTGTATTAACTCAGGCAGCTGGAAATGGCTCTAAAGGTTTGTGTCATTGGTTTCCTCAAACATAGAAACAAAAATGTCCTATACTGAATGGAGTTTAAATCCCTGAACTTCATTAGTAAACTTTAAAAGAAAACATCCAGAGGCTACAGGGGATCAGAATTGTAGAGGAGACATATTACCTAAGACATGTTCTCCCACTCCCTAACTATGCCTGCTGGGAAGGTTCTGGGCTCACCCTTCATCAACGCTGTGAGAAATGAGTTTGTGAGGGGCACCCTGGCATCTTTGAAGAGCTCTATGGTGGCCCTTCTCTACAAGTCAGGAATGACAGTGGGAACTACTGCCAAATTCATTGGGGATAGGGAGTTTCAGGTGGCAAAGGGCTTTAATCACAGAGATGAGGTTTGGCGGATCACCATAATGGGTAGGAGAGCTAAAGCAGTAATTAGGATAGCCGAACCATAAACATCTTTGGCATTGACTTACTTATCTGGGTATCTGTGGAACTGAAGGGAATGTATGACCTACTGGCTCTGGTGACACAAGTCTGACTTGAATCATCATTTGGGCAAGTTCACCAGCCCAGGGCCCCTTGAATAAGGGTTGGCTCATTCCCTCTGAGAAAGATCCCAGCTTGATTAGCTGATAATTAACTGACATATCTCCCAAAAGTCTGCTGGAACTCCTAATTGCCAAAATTCTTGACTACGGACTACAGCACTTAACACCATGGACCACCTCCCCACTGAAACCCAGTTCTTGCCATCTCTCCAGCATTGTATGTTCCTGCTCCTTCCTCTGAAACTCTCTCCCAGGTTGGCCTTTCAAGTCCCTGAATACGAGCATCACTATGTTTTCATCTTGGTCCCTTTCCTCATTTCCTAAAACACTTGTTTCAGTATTCCAAATACCTGTATCTCCTCTACGTAGACCCCAAACTTTCCTTTCAGGTCCCAGTTTTTTCCTCAGTGCATCACCCCTGCTTTTTGGTTAGCAAACATTATACATCTGGATATACTGTTACCACCTCAAAATTATTCCATAGCTGCTACACAGTAAACGTTTGTATTCCCCCCAAATTCATTTGTTGAAGTCCTAACCTCCACTGTGGTGGTATGTGGAAGTAGGGCCTTGGAAGATAATTAGCTCCCTTGGCTGGAACCTTCATGAATACGATTAGTGCCCTTATAAAGAGGACCGCAAAGAGCTTTGCTACCACTTTGCCACCACGTGAGGCTACACCAAGAAGCTGGCATTCTGCAGCCGGGCAGAGGGCTATTACCAGATCCCGACCACGCTGGCACCCTAATCTTGGACTTCCAGACTCCAGAACTATATGAGTTACATTTCTGTTGTTTGTAAACACCTAGTCTGTGGTATTTTGTTATGGCAGCCCAAAGTGACCAAGACAATATCATTTTTCCTGATTTCCCTATCAGTAATACCACAATCTTCCCAGTCAGACTTAAAACATTAGACATCTTTGACCCCACTTTCTACTTTTCTTCCCGTGTCTAATCAGTGACAAGATACTAGTAATCTTATTTCAGTCTCACCTGTTATTCGAAATACAGCCCAAATGCAAGTCCATGTTATCACTGGAGAAAATAAAACAGCCTTCCACTTCCATTCTCTCTCCCAGTCATCCAGCCTATTCTTCGTAATGTATGATCTGTTTCAATGTGTACAGTTTCACTATTCAGACACCCTCCACCATCCCTGCTGCTGCTGCTGCTTCTAAGTCGCTTCAGTCGTGTCCGACTCTGTGCAACCCCATAGACGGCAGCCCACCAGGCTCCCCCATGGGATTCTCCAGGCAAGAACACAAGTGGGTTGCCATTTCCTTCTCCAATGCATGAAAGTGAAAACTGAAAGTGAAGTCACTCAGTCGTCTCCAACTCTTTGCAACCCCATGGACTGCAGCCCACCAGGCTCCTCCATCCATGGGATTTTCCAGGCAAGAGTACTGGAGTGGGGTGCCATTGCCTTCACCATCCCTACTTGCCTACAAAATAAATCCAAGCTTCAGAATTTAGCATTTTCCCCTTTAGTGATAGGCCCTGAACCTGAATCTTTCAGATCCCAACATTTTCAGGGCTTATACATAACCAGTATTCCAACAGAACTCTACTGTTCCCTGAATATGACCTGGATGCTCCCAGTGCTTCACCTTTATTCACAACATTCCTTCTGTCTGCCATGCCTGCCTCATCTCCACCTGTTCACTTATTCCACAAATAGTATTGAACATCTCTCATGTGTAAGGCCTTATGCATATCAAGGGATTACACTTACATTGTGTTGCTTAGAATCTAGCCTGTTGAAATCCTATGACTGCTATAAGGCTACTTCATATCACCACTGCCTCCATGAACTCATCCTAGCCAGAAGTGACCACCTGATCGTTGTACTGTTTATCTCACTCATGGTGTTTATCAGTGCCAGATGCTAGTTATTCATTGCTCAGGGCCTTATAATTGCTGTTCTTTCTGCCCCACGTGCTCTTCTCAGATTCCTTATAGTCAGATCCTTCACTTCATTTCTGCTCAAATCTCACATCCTCATGAAGTGTTTTCTAGCCACCCTACCTAAAATGTCCTCTCTACTTTATTTTTCTTCCTTGAAATTCAGTTCAGTTCAGTTGTGTCCAACTCTTTGTGACCCCCATGAATTGCAACATGCCAGGCCTCCCTCTCCATCACCAACTCCCAGAGTTCACTCAGACTCACGTCCATTGAGTCCGTGATGCCATCCAGCCATCTCATCCTCTGCCATTCCCTTCTCCTCTTGCCCCCAATCCCTCCTAGAATCAGAGTCTTTTCCAATGAGTCAACTCTTTGCATGAGGTGGACAAAGTATTGCAGTTTCAGCTTTAGCATCAGTGTTTCCAATAAACACCCAGGACTCATCTCCTTTAGAATGGACTGGTTGGATCTCCTTGCAGTCCAAACGACTCTCAAGAGTCTTCTCCAACACCACAGTTCAAAAGCATCAATTCTTTGGTGCTCAGCCTTCTTCACAGTCCAACTCTCACATCCATACATGACCACTGGAAAAACCATAGCCTAGACTAGATGTACCTTTGTTGGCAAAGTAATATCTCTGCTTTTGAATATGCTGTCTAGGTTGGTCATAACTTTCCTTCCAAGGAGTAAGTGTCTTTTAATTTCATGGCTGCAGTCACCATCTGCAGTGATTTTGGAGCCCCCCAAAATAAAGTCTGACTCTGTTTCCCCATCTATTTCCCATGAAGTGATGGGACCAGATGCCCTGATCTTCGTTTTCTGAATGTTGAGCTTTAAGCCAACTTTTTCACTCTCCTCTTTCATCAAGAGGCTTTTTAGTTCCTCTTCACTTTCTGCCATAAGGATGGTATCATCTGCACATCTGAGGTTATTGATATTTCTCCCAGCAATCTTGATTCCAGCTTGTGTTTCTTCCAGTCCAGCATTTCTCATGATGTACTCTGCATATAAGTTAAATAAGCAGGGTGACAATATACAGCCTTGACGTACTCCTTTTCCTATTTGGAACCAGTCTGTTGTTCCATGTCCAGTTCTAACTGTTGCTTCCTGACCTGCATATAGGTTTCTCAAGAGGCAGGTCAGGTGGTCTGGTATTCCCATCTCTTTCAGAATTTTCCACAGTTTACTGTGATCCACACAGTCAAAGGCTTTGGCATAGTCAATAAAGCAGAAATAGATGTTTTTCTGGAACTCTCTTGCTTTTTCCATGATCCAGCGGATGTTGGCAATTTGATCTCTGGTTCCTCTGCCTTTTCTAAAACCAGCTTGAGCATCTGGAAGTTTACAGTTCATGTATTGCTGAAGCCTGGCTTGGAGAATTTTGAGCATTACTTTACCAGTGTGTGAGATGAGTGCAATTGTGCGGTAGTTTGAGCATTCTTTGGCATTGCCTTTCTTTGGGACTGGAATGAAAACTGACCTTTTCCAGTCTTGTGGCCACTGCTGAGTTTTCCAAATTTGCTGGCATATTGAGTGCAGCACTTTCCCAGCATCATCTTTCAGGATTTGAAAGAGCTCAACTGGAATTCCATCACCTCCACTAGCTTTGTTCGTAGTGATGTTTTCTAAGGCCCACTTGACTTCATATTCCAGGATGTCTGGATCTAGGTGAGTGATCATACCATCGTGATTATCTGGGTCATGAAGATCTTTTTTGTACAGTTCTTCTGTGTATTCTTGCCACCTCTTCTTAATATCTTCTGCTTCTGTTAGGTCCAGACCATTTCTGTCCTTCATTGAGCCCATCTTTACATGAAATGTTCCCTTGGTATCTCTAATTTTCTTGAAGAGATCTCTAGTCTTTCCCATTCTGTTGTTTTCCTCTATTTCTTTGCACTGATCATTGAGGAAGGCTTTCTTATCTTTTCTTGCTATTCTTTGGAACTCTGCATTCAGATGCTTATATCTTTCCTTTTCTCCTTTGCTTTTCACTTCTCTTCTTTTCACAGCTATTTGTAAGGCCTCCTCAGACAGCCATTTTGCTTTTTTGCATTTCTTTTCTATGGGGATGGTCTTGATCCCTGTCTCCTGTACAGTGTCATGAAGCTCCATCCATAGTTCATCAGGCACTCTGTCTATCAGATCTAGTCCCTTAAATCTATTGCTCACTTCCACTGTATAATCATAAGACATTTGATTTAGGTCATACCTGAAGTCTAGTGGTTTTCCCTACTTTCTTCAATTTAAGTCTGAATTTGGCAATAAGAAGTTCATGATCTGAGTCACAGTCAGCTCCTTGTCTTGTTTTTGTTGACTGTATAGAGCTTCTCCATCTTTGGCTGCAAAGAATACCCCTCGTCCAAGGAAAGGAGCAGCGGCTGCGCTTTGCTGGAGCAGTCGTGAAGAAATACCCCACGACCAAGGTAAGAGAAACCCAAGTAAGATGGTAGGTGTTGCAAGGGGGCATCAGAGGGCAGACACACTGAAACCATACTCACAGAAAACTAGCCAATCTGATCACATGGACCACAGCCTTGTCTAACTCAATGAAACTAAGCCATGCCATGTGGGGCCACCCAGGATGGGCATGGTGGAGAGGTCTGACAGAATGTGGTCCCCTGGAGAAGGGAATGGCAAAGCACTTCAGTATTCTTGCCTTGAGAACCCCATGAAAGTATGAAAAGGTAAAATGATAGGATACTAAAAGAGGAACTCCCCAGGTCGGTAGGTGCCCACTATGCTACTGGAGATCAGTGGAGAAATCACTCCAGAAAGAATGAAGGGATGGAGCCAAAGCAAAAACAATACCCATTTGTGGATGTGACTGGTGATAGAAGCAAGGTCCAATGCTGTAAAGAACAATATTGCATAGGAACTTGGAATGTTAGGTCCATGAATCAAGGCAAATTGGAAGTGGTCAAACAGGAGATGTGAAGAGTGAACATCCACATTAGGAATCAGTGAACTAAAATGGACTGGAATGGGTGAATTTAACTCAGACGACCATTATATCTACTACTGAGGGCAGGAATCCCTTAGGAAAAATGGAGTATCCGTCATGGTCAACAAAAGAGTCTGAAATGCAGTACTTGGATGCAATCTCAAAAATGACAGAATGATCTCTGTTCATTTCCAAGGCAAACCATTCAATATCACGGTAATCCAAGTCTATGCCCCAAAAAGTAACACTGAAGAAGCTGAAGTTGAATGGTACTATGAAGACCTACAAGATCTTTTAGAACTAACACCCAAAAAAGATGTCCTTTTCATTATAGGGGACTGGAATGCAAAAGTAGGAAATCAAGAAACACCTGGAGTAAAAGGCAAATTTGGCCTTGGAGTACGGAATGAAGCAGAGCAAAGGCTAATAGAGTTTTGCCAAGAGAAGCACTGGTCATAGCAAACACCCTCTTCCTTGAAATTATCCATACTTTAAATGTGTGTGTGTGTGTGTGTGTGTGTGTGTGTGTGATTTGTGTATTGTACATGTATGTCTCCCCAGTGGACTATATGCTCTATAAAAACAGAGATATTGTGATATTATATTCCCAAAATTGTCCTTTCAAGACAGCAACCATCTTTCCCTAATCAAAACACATAACTACAAAGTTTAGTTTATATGTTCTTTGGAGCAACCAAATTCTTAGATGAGACTTCCTTTCCCCACTAATTATATCCACAATCAGAAAGGGAAAATATGTGAACATTTTCTCTCCTCACCAGGTCATTGATTTTCTTTTTTTTTTCCTGGTTATACCTAAATCTACTACTGCCCTCCCCCTAAGCCTAGCACTGTATCAAGTAAGAACTAGATATCTCTTGAATAAATCCCCTCCCCAAGAAACAACCTCCATATATATTTTCCAGTAATCAGTATCCTCCAGATGGTCTAAAATATTGATGGGGCTAACCACTGGCCACAGTTCTTTTTTAGAGCAGCTGCCTTCCACAGGGACTCCTAAAGTCCTTTCCCACAGCACAGCCAGGGGACCCAGGAACTGAAAAAAAAAACACAGAACCCTACTTAAAAGCAGAAACAAAGATTCTCAGCCACACAACTGCTTGACTTCAAGTCAGAGCCAACCCTTGGTGTCTCGTTAGCTCTAGGAGGAGCGAGCATTGGAAAAGGGCCTCTGTCTCCTCCCTGAGTTCTCCAGAGCCTTTATCCTTTAATTTTGTGTGTCACTTGGAGTATTTTTTAACCATCACTGACTGGACAACGGGGCTCTGTTGGAGCTTCAGTCATCCTAAGTAGCAATGATAGCTTGTTCTTCCACGATGCATCTGTCTGAGAAGTGGATTGTGTAGCAAAGGTGTTTTGCCCATTCTTTTCCATGGTATGATAATGAGCACCCAGCAGAAAAGGGCAGCCTTGGCTGCTGCTGCCTTTTTTTTTTTTTTTTAATATTTATGTATTTGGCTGCACATGGCATTCAAACACTTAGTTGCATCTTGCAGGATCCAGTTCCCTGACCAGGGATTAAACCCAGGCCCCCTGCCTTAGGAGCATGCAGTCCCAGCCACTGGAGCCCCAGGGAAGTCCCCAGCCTTGGTTTCTCTAATGCAATGGCTGGCCTTACTGAAAGACCAAACTCAGAAAGGCCCCTAATGCAGGGAAAGAAGCACCCCCTGCCTAACACTACTGGGACACCCAGAGCAGATCATGTCAAGACAGTGGGCTCTGCCACTCAGGCTTTCATGAAACAGCAAAGCCAGGCAGTCCCTTTATGTGACTCTGCAACATCAGTCATTTCCAACCCTTTTATTTGTGCTTCATCAGAAAGCCCTTTGTTATGTATTTGCAGTCTCCATAGGGTGTGCATTTCCATGGTACACGGTACACACATCTGTAGCCTTCGTCACCAGTCTTCATCAGCTGGTTAGGTACCTGGCTTCTCTAAGATTTGGTCTGTATGAGTGACTTAATTATCTAGCCTCAATTCATTTAATTTACCACAGAATCAGCCCAATTGAAAACTGTCAACCCAAAGAAATTTTTTGCAGCTCCTCTGATGTATTTCTAAAGGGAATAACAGCCTGTCACTTTTAGACAAGTTGCCTGATTTCTCTGGGCCTGTGCTCCCTCACGAATAAAAGGAGGCAGGTGACTCTGACGCTGGCTGCATATTAGAATCATCTGGGGAACTTGTAAACCAACCATGGGGCCTGGACCTCTCCTTCCCAGACCAATTAAGTTAGAATCTGGGGGGAAGGAATGGAGGCCTAAGCCCCAGTATTTTTTAAAAGCTCCCAGAGGATCCGAATGTGCAGCCAACATTGGGGAGCAACCACCAGATTGAATGATCCCTCAAAATGCTTCAGCACCAACCTCACTTCACTCTGCAGGGCCCCATGATGTGCCATCAGCAGTGGCTTGGATAACCGGGTGTGAGAACCATGTTTAACAATGGCTCGCTCTGGAGTGAAAGGAAGCCACAGGATTGTTTACCACCCAGTGATGTCCTATACTCCAAAGAAAAGGCTGTTACCATCAAAAAGGCCTCCTCAGAGGCTTATCATGTCTATGGGGAGGAAGAACCCAGGTCTTCAGGATCCTCTCTGGACCTTGATCTCACCAAGCAAGGCCCAGAACAGACAGTTTGGACCCACCATGTAAGGCAGCCCTGCCTCTCATAGGTCACCTCACACCTTCATAGCAAAGCCGCCCTAAGTCCCTCCTCTCCTTATCTGTTCCCTCCCTGGTCTGTCTCATTCACTCATCCAACAAATATCCATTCTTGCCGTCTCTCAACAGGCACTGTTCTGGGCCCTGGGAATATATTTGTGAGGAGAAGTAAACAAGAAAGAAAAGAGCTATAGGAAGGTGAGGAGACAATCCAGGGAAAGCAGAAGGGAGCATTCAGTTCAGTGCAGTTGCTCAGGCGTGTCCGACTGCGACCGCATGAATCGCAGCACACCAGGCCTCCCTGTCCATCACCAACTCCCGGAGTTCACTCAGACTCAACGTCCATTGAGTCCGTGATGCCATCCAGCCATCTCATCCTCGGTCGTCCCCTTCTCCTCCCTGCCCCCAATCCCTCCCAGCATCAGGGTCTTTTCCAATGAGTCAACTCTTCACATGAGGTGGCCAAAGTACTGGAGTTTCAGCTTCAGCATCAATCCTTCCAATGAACACCCAGAACTGATCTCCTTTAGGATGGACTGGTTGGATCTCCTTGCAGTCCAAAAGACTCTCAAGAGTCTTCTCCAACATCACAGTTCAAAAGCATCAATTCTTTGGCACTCAGCTTTCTTCACAGTCCAACTCTCACATCCATACATGACCACTGGAAAAACCATAGCCTTGACTAGACGAACATTTGAAGGGAGCATTAAAGTGAGTGAACTAATAAAAGGTGAGGAGGCTAGGCCTCATTAACAAGGTGAAATCTGCACAAAAATGTGAAAGATGTAAACAAACTGCCCAATCAAAAAATGAGCAGAAGGCCTAAATAGACATTTCTCCAAATAAGATCTACAGATGGCCAACAGGCACATGAAAAGATGCTCAGTGTCACTAATTATTAGAAAAATGAAAATCAAAACTACAGTGAGGTATCACCTCATACAGTCAGAATGGCAATCATCCAAAAGTCTACAAATGAGGCTTCTCTGGTGGCTCAGTGGTAAAGAATCCATCTGCCAGTGTAGGGGACACAGGTTTGATCTCTGGTCTGGAAAGATCCCACATGCCACAGAGCACTGAAACCCATTCTCCACAGCCCAGGCATGACAGCCACTGAGCCCACATTCCTTAAAACCTAAAAACAGACCTGCCATATGATTCAGCAATCTCATTCCTGGGGGTGTATCCAGAGAAAACTAATTTGGAGAAAAACATGCATCCCAGTGGTCATAGCAACCCTATTTACAATAGCCAAGACATGGAAGCAACCTAAATGTCATCAAGAGATAAATGGATAAAGATGATACACACACACACACACACACACACACAATGGAATAATATGCAGCCATAAAAAGAAATCATGCATTTGCAGCAACACAGATGGACCTAGAAATTATATTATGTGAAGTCAGACAAAGACAAATATAATATGAAATCATTTACATGTGGGATTTTAATAATGATACAAATAAATTTTATGAAACAAATATAGAGTCACAGACATAGAAGACAAATTTATGGTCACCAAAGGGAATAGTGGGGCAGGGCAGAGATAATTAGGAGTTTGGGGTTAACATATATGCACTGCTATATATAAAAATCGATAAACAACAAGGACCTACTGCATTGCACAGGGAACTCTATTCAGTGTCTTATAATAACTTATAATGGAAAAGAATCTGAAAAATGCATCTGAATTACTTTGCTCTACACCTAAAACTGGATCATGGAAAAAGCAAGCGAGTTCCAGAAAAACATCTATTTCTGTTTTCTTGACTATGCCAAAGCCTTTGACTGTGTGGATCACAATAAACTGTGGAAAATTCTGAAAGAGATGGGAATACCAGACCACCTGACCTGCCTCTTGAGAAACATATATGCAGGTCAGGAAGCAACAGTGAGAACTGGACATGGAACAACAGACTGGTTCCAAATATGAAAAGGAGTACATCAAGGCTGTATATTGTCACCCTTTTTATTTAACTTATATGCAGAGTACATCATGAGAAACTCTGGGCTGGAAGAAGCACAAGCTGGAATCAAGATTGCTGGGAGAAATATCAATCACCTCAGATATGCAGATGACACCACCCTTATGGCAGAAAGTGAAGAGGAACTAAAAGGCCTCTTGATGAAAGTGAAAGAGGAGAGTGAAAAGTTGGCTTAAAGCTCAACATTCAGAAAACGAAGAAAATGGCATCTGGTCCCATCACTTCATGGAAATAGACGGGGAAACAGTGGAAACAGTGTCAGACTTTATTTTGGGGTGGCTCCAAAATCACTGCAGATGGTGATTGCAGCCATGAAATTAAAAAGACACTTACTCCTTGGAAGGAAAGTTATGGCCAACCTAGATAGCATATTAAAAACCAGAGATATTACTTTGCCAACAAAGGCCCGTCTAGTCAAGGCTATGGTTTTTCCTGTGGTCATGTATGGATGTGAGAGTTGGACTGTGAAGAAGGCTGAGCACCAAAGAATTGATGCTTTTGAACTGTGGTGTTGGAGAAGACTCTTAAGAGTCGTTTGGACTGCAAGGAGATCCAACCAGTCCATTCTAAAGGAGATGAGTCCTGGGTGTTCTTTGGAGGAAATGATGCTAAAGCTGAAACTCCAGTACTTTGGCCACCTCATGCGAAGAGCTGACTCATTGGAAAAGACCCTGATGCTGGGAGAGATTGGGGGCAGGAGGAGAAGGGGATGACAGAGGATGAGATGGCTGGATGGCATCACCAACTAGATGGACGTGAGTTTGAGTGAACTCCGGGAGTTGGTGATGGACAGGGAGGGCTGGTGTGCTGTGATTCATAGGGTCGCAAAGAGTCGGACATGACTGAGCGACTGAACTGAACTGAACCGAACACCTAAAACTAAGACAGCATTGTGAATTAATTATACTTCAATATTTTTTAAACTGTTAAATACTTAAAAAAAAAAAAAGTCACCTTTTCCTCTACAGCTCTGTTCCATGCAGAATACAGCCTTATAATGTGGTTATTCCACATATTAGTCTCTTCCTCTGCTAAATTTTCTGAATCTTCCTTCTCAGGACAGCACATGTAGTAGATACTGTGGGAAAAGGTGGAAATAAGGTAAAAGGAGTGTATTCTCTGATTATCTGTAATACAACCCACTTCTCTCTCACGCACACACCTTGAAGGTTCTCAGTTCCACTTTAGGTCAAATGGGCTTAACTGTATAAAATCATAGCATTTTAGAATAGAAAGAGTACTTAGAAAGCATCCAATCCAAATCTCTTATTTTATAGATAAGGAGTCTCTAGCCTGAAAGTCAGGGGTTCTCCCAAGTAGGCGAGTGGCAGACGTCTCCCCAAAGGTCACACTGCAGCTGAATGAGCCGTCACTGCCACTTAGGAACACCAGCCAAGCCAGCCACACCCCTACAGTGGCTGCTTAAACGCCGGCCTCCAGGGCCATGCAGATACAGGAGCAACACGAATGGTCTCCTGTGCACCCCTGCATTCTCCATGGCACTACAGGCCCCTCCAGTTCCCTTCAATTCCAGAAATTTGGCCAAATCAATTTATAGAGAAGAGTTTTTCTATAACTGTGGTTTTTTGTAATGAACCTGCCTGGCCCTTGACTTCTCTCTCAAAGACAGAGTAACAATCACCTGTAACAATCACCTTAAGTGAGCAGTGAATTTATAATAAAACTGAAACCTGTCATAGTCTTTCCAACCTTCGTTAACCTGTGCTCTCTCTGATAAGCACAAAGTCACATACGCCTTCAGTGGTATTAAAGCTGCAATAAACAAACCATGGCTAAACATAAAACAGTAATTTTTAAATGCATTTTTTTATCTTGAAAAATGCTTTAACTGAAAAATCATGTAAATATTAATATGACACTAATTCTGCTTACCTACTTGCTCTCTAGCTTGTTGAAAAGGAAGAAGTCAGAATTTTTTTCATTTTCCAAATATAAAATACCACAATATTGACAGTGCTTTTCCAAAACAACATAGAGTCTTATTATTAGGTGTTAACAGGAGAAGGCAAAGCTGTATTTTAAACTATGATGACCTAAGAGTTAAATGATGCCAGAAAACAGCAGTTTCTGGAATGAGCACACAGCTTGGAATCAGGCACCATGATTTTTAATTCAGATAATAGGGATGCTTGGCAGAAACAGCTTTACCAAATCTACTTGATTTGACTTTACAATCACAAGTTCTTAACTCAACCTGATTCCCAAAATTTGTGAGATCTTAGGGCCTGTCCTCAGCATCATCCATGACCTGCATGGTAAAAAGATGAATGGAAACCAAGGGCCATGTGTGTAGCCTTTAAAAAGAAAAGATTTCTGCATCTGCACTCTGCCAGAGGCTTATAATAGAACCTCAGATAATAGCCAAGCTGGGAAATAGGCAGGGGCCTGCAGTTTCATACCCTGGAGGAAGAAATCATAATATTGTCAAGTAGTGAGAAAAATAAAAATTGAAAATGTTACCAACAAGAACGTTGGACTGAACGGCAGACTATATTACATTTTGTTGTCCTTTGTATTCAAAGATAATGTGCCTGACAGTAATTGTTCTCTGAGTCTTAGAATGTAGCTTAAATACCAATGGGAAACTCAAGAGTCTTTTCCATGCTCCATAAATTGTCCCATGGTTTGCAGCTGTTTTGTCACTGTTTGTTGCTTTGCCACTTAGATTCATGGTTAACCTGAAGCCTTTGGTCCAAGGGGAGGGAGCTCTTGCCTTCCTGCCCACAGTAGGATGATGGGCTCATGGCTATGGTTTAAAAAGTTGATGCTACAAAGAATAGCCTGGGGAGGAACTCTTGCTGTAGGAGGGATGTAACTCCCAGCCGCCCTGCTGCCTGCACCGCACCCTTGTAACCAAGGAAACAGTGGGTTATGATAATGATGAAAAAGGGGCACTGAGTAGGGAGCATGGGCCAAGCATCCAGTCCCAGAGCCCTGCCTGCCTAAATGAAACACTGTGCTTCAGAGAAGATTCACCCTCAGTACAGCTGCCATTGTCAAGCACAGTAACCAAACGTACACACCTTATCTGATGAAATTCTCATAACCACCATGCCATATGAGGATTATAGTCATAATTTATAAAGAAGACTGAGGTCCAGAACAAGTAAGGTATTTGTCAAAGATCAGAAGTTAATAAGGACAACTTCTAGTGTCCAGGCCAGCATGAAAGGAACACTTAAGTCACCACTCTGTTCTTACAAGTAACTGCTGAAGTGAAAAAAAATCAGCAACTCTTAAGATCCATCAGAGAAATGAGGTTACACGGCAAACTGTTGTCCCCACCCCCCAACCAAAATGGAAAGAGACAAGCAAATACCAAGACTCACAACTTACAGCAGCAAACCCCCATAAGCCAAAAACTCCATAGAAACCAGAGCGAGTATAGGAAAATCTGAACTGTAATTAAGGAAGTGCTGGAAGCTCAATGTGGACAAATCTCAAAGCTAAAAACTCCAGGAAGACCCAATCATAAAGGTGAACATTTCTGAGTGTTAATTCCAGGAGCTGAATTAGATCCTCATAGTAACATCAAAGATGAATCCCCTTGTGCTTCCAGCAGGACAAAGAGAAAAAGAACCATTTTGACATACACCAAAGCATTCTGTTTTTAAAAGGGCCTGCTGTCAGGATGGATACTTAGGTTGCTTTTTGTCTACATTTTATGTTAAATCCCTTAGCATATTAATCACCATTTTTAAAAATTCCTCATCTGATAATTCCAACATTCCTGTAATATCGGACTCTGGTTCTGATTCTTGTTCAATCTCTTCTGTCTGTGCTTTTGCTTTTCAGTATGCCTTGTAGTTTCTGATGTACTGGGAAAAGGGACTATCATCAAGGGGCATTTAGAAATGTGGCGGTTTCCCTGGTGGCTCAGTCGATAAAGAATCTGCCTGCAATGCAGGGGATGCAATGGACACAGGTTCAATCTCTGGGTTGGGGAGATCTCCTGGAGGAGATGGCAACCCACTCCAGTATTCCTGTCTGGAGAATCCCATGGACAGAGGAGCCTGGTGGGCTACAGTCCATGGGGTCACAGAGAGTCAGACATGACTTAGCAACTAAACCACCAATGTGGTGGTAAGGTGTGGGGGATGAAAGCATTCTGCAGTCCTATGATTAGGTCTCAGTTTTGAGGTGAATCTGTGTCCCTGGCCCATGAACTTCACCAATACTTCTCAGGATTTTTTCTTTCCCCCTTAAGTGGGACAGGATGTCTACAGGAGCTGGAGTTGGCTATTTCCTTTCCCCAAGTGGTTTAGGTGGTAAAATAGATTCTCCTGAGAGCACCATTAGATTTGGAGACATTACCACCTCTTTATGAGAAATACATAGATCCAACAGGGAGAAAATCAGTAAGCACATAGATGAACTCCACAGCACCTTCAATCAACTGGATATAATTGACACTGTAGACTACCTTATCATTCAATGGCAGATTATATTTCTACTCAAGCTTACATGGAACATTTAACACACCTAGCAAATTTAAAAGAATATAAACCATATGTATGCTGTCAGACCACATGCAATTAAACTAGAAATCAATTTTGTGAAAGATAGATGGAAAAATCCAAAATACAGGAAGATTGAACAATACATGACTAAATAACACGTGTCAAAAAAGAAATGTTAAGAATTTTTTTTAATATTTTGAAGTAAGGGAAAATGAAAATATAACATCAAAATGTGGGATGCAGTAAAAGCAGTACTTAGAGGGAAATTTATAGCTTTGGTTGAGTGTTCGCTGGAAGGACTGATGCTAAAGCTGAAACTCCAGTACTTTGGCCACCTCATGTGAAGAGTTGACTTATTGGAAAAGACCCTGATGCTGGGAGGGATTGGGGGCAGGAAGAGAAGGGGACGACAGAGGATGAGATGGCTAGATGGCATCACTGACTCGATGGACATGAGTTTGGGTGAACTCTGGGAGTTGGTGATGGACAGGGAGGCCTGGCATGCTGTGATTCATGGGGTTGCAAAGAGTCAGACACAAATGAGCGACTGAACTGAACTGCACTCATTAGAAACTAAGAAAGATCTAAAATGGATAATCTAAGCTTCACCCTAAGTACACTAGAAAGAAAAAGAATGAACTAAATCCAAAGTAAGCAGGAGGAAAAAGGTAAGAATTAGACTAGAAATCAATGAAACTGAAAAGGGGAAATCAACTTTAAAAAAAAAAATCAACAAGCCAAAGATGGTTCTTTGAAAAGATCTAAAAACTAATAATCTTCTGCTGTCATTCATCACCAAGTTCCGTCTGACTCTTCACAACCCCACGGACTGCAGCATGCCAGGCTTCTCAGTCCCTCCACATTCCCCAGAATTTGCCCAAGTTCATGTCCATTGAATCAGTGATGCCATCCAACCATCTCATCCTCTGCTAGATAAACTAGCCAAGCCAATTAAGAAAAAATAGAGAAGACACAAGTTACTAAATGACAGGAAAATCACTACAGATTCCATGAACATTAAAAGGATAATGGAGAATTATTATGAACAACTCTGTGCTCACAAATTTGATAACCTAGATGAAATGACAACTCCTTGAAAGACACAATCTGCCAAAATTCACACAAGAATAAGTAATCTGAACAGGCCTTTATTAAAGAAATTAAATCAATAATTAAGAACCTTCCAAGTCAAAAGCACAAAGCTGGAACAGATTCATCAGTGAATTGAGTATACCATTTCTCAAAGTCTCAAGAGCATAGATAACACTTCCAAACTCATTCTATGAATCCAACATTACCCTTATATACCAAAATCAGACAAAGACATTACAAGAAAAATACAGACCAATACCTTTCGTAAACATAGATGCAAAAAACATCAACAAGGTATGAGCAAATCTAATCCAACAATGTATAAAAAGCACAACCAGGAGGAATTAATCCTACGTGTGCAATCAATTGAAAATCAATTGGAAAAAAAGTAATCCATCATATCAACTGGAAAAAAGGGAAACCACATGATCATATTAATAAATGCAGAAAAAGAACTTGACAAAATCCAACATCTATTTATGACAAGAACTCTCAGTAAGTCAAAAATAGAGGGGAACTTCCTCACTTTGATAAAGAATACCTACCCAAAAATACATATATAACTAACATCATATTTAAAGGTGAGAAATTCAAATATTTCTAAGAAGTATCAAGATAAGGTTAGGATGTCCCCTCTCACCACTGCTTATCAGCATCATACTGAAATAGTAGCTAATGGAATGAGGCAAGAAAAGAAAGAAAAGTTACACGAATGAGCATGAGAATTAAAGCTGACCTTGTTACAAATGACACATTCATCTATGTGGAAAATCCTAAAGAAAATCAATTTTAAAAAAATCCTCAGACTAATAATTGACTATAGCAATGTTGCAAAATATAAGGTCAATACACAAAAATCAACCATTTTCCTATATACCAATAATGAACAAGTGAAATTTAAAATTAAAAATATAATACCATTTACATTAGCACCCCCCAAAATGAAATACTTAGGTATAAATCTAACAAAATATGTGTGAGATATATATGAGGAAAACTGCAAAAAAAAAAGACATGAATTAAAGAGGAATTAAATCAATGGAGAGATATTCCATGTTTATGAGGAAGACAATATTATCAAGATGTCAACTTGATCTATATTCAGTGCAATCTAGAATCTAGCAGTTTATCTTATGGATATTGACAAATTGATTCTAAAATTTATATAGAGAGGCAGAAGATCCAAAATAGCCCACACAATATTGAAAGAGAAGAAGAAAGTTATAGGATTGACACTATCTAACTTCAAGACTTACAGTAATCAAGACAGTGTGATATTGGCAAAAGAAGAGACGAATAGATTGATGGAATCACAAGAAGAGTACAGAAATTAACCTACATAAATTTCGTTAACTAATCTCTGACAAAAAATCAAAAACTGCAGAGGAGCAAAGACAGTTATCTCAACAAATAGTGCTGGAAAAACTGGATATCCACAGGCAAAAAAAAAAAGAATCTATACACAAACTTTACACATCTCACAAAAATTAAAGTGGACCAAAGATCCAAATGTACAATGAAAAATTATAAAACTATTAAGCTAACATAGACTAGATCACTTTGGGTATTGTGACTTTTTTGGATATAAAACCAAAGGCAGAATCCAGGAAATAAATAATTCATAAGCTGTACTTCATTAAATTAAAAACTTCCACTCTGTAAAAGACAACATCAAGAGAATGAAAAGCCAGGCCAGAGTCTGCTCAGTCACTTCAGTCGTGTCCAACTCTGTGTGACCCCACGGCTGCAGTCCACCAGGCTCCTCTGTCCATGGGATTCTCCAGGCAAGAAAACTGGAGTGGGTTGCCATTTCCTTCTCCAAGGCCAGAGTCTGGGAGACAATATTTACAAACAGACACATCTGATAAAGGACAGATTCATATAAATAAAGAACTCTTAAAATTTAACAAGAAGAAAATGAAAAACTCAGTTTAAAAATGGGCCAAAGACTTGAACAGATACCTCACCAAAGATGATATACAGATGCCAAGGAAGTGTATAAAAGATGCCCTAAAGTATATGTCATTGTTGTTTTCAGTTGCTCAGTTGTATCCAACTCTTTTGTGACCCCATGGACTGTAGCCCTCCCTGCTCCTCTGTCCATGAAATTTCCAAGGCAAGAATACTGGAGTGGGCTGCCATTTCCTTCTCCAGGGGATCTTCCTGATGGGCATCAAACCCACATCTCCTGCACTGGCCGACAGACTCTTTACCACTGAGCCACACATATGTCTTTAGGGAAATGCAAATTAAAACAAAAATGAGATACCACTACATGGAATGGCCAAAATCCAAAACACTGGAACACCAAATTCTGGCAAGATTGTAGGGCCCATATTGGTGGGAATGAAAAGTGGTATAGTCACTTTGGAAGATAGTTTGTCAGTTTCTAACAAAACATACCCTTACCCGATCATCTAATAATCAAGCTCCTTGCTCTTTAACCAAATGAAGTGAACACTTATACTCTCACAAAAACCTACACTTGGATATTTATAGCAGCTTTATTCATAATTGCCAAAGCTTGGAAGTAACCAAGATGTCCTTTAGTAAGTGAATGTATAAATAAGCTGTGGTACATCCAAACAATAGAATATTATGAGGGGCTTCCCTGGTGGCTCAGTGGTTTAAAAAAAAAAATCTACCTGCCAATGGATAAGAAAGCTTTGGTACATATACACAATGGAATATTACTCAGCTATTAAAAAGAAAGCATTTGAATCAGTTCTAATGAGGTGGATGAAACTGGAGCCTATTATACAGAGTGAGTAAGTCAGAAAGAAAAACACCAATACAGTATATTAACACATATAAATGGAATTTAGAAAGATGGTAATGATGAACCTATATGCAAGACAGCAAAAGAGACACAGCTATAAACAACAGACTTTGGACTCTGTGGGAGAAGGCGAGGGCTGGATGGTTTGAGAGAATAGCACTGAAACATGTATGTTACCATATGTGAAATAGATGACCAGTCCAAGTTCGATGCATGAAACGGGGCACTCAAAGCCAGTACCCTGGGACCACACTGAGGGATGAGATGGGGAGGGAGGTGGGAGGGGGGTTCGGGATGGGGGACACATGTACACCCATGGCTGATTCATGTAGATGTATGGCGAAAACCACTACGATATTGTAAAGCAATTAGCCTCCAATTAAAATAAATAAATTTTTTTAAAAATCTGCCCGCCAGTGCAGGAGACAAGGGTTTGATCCCCAGTTGGAGAAGATCCCACATGCTGCAGAGCAACTAAGCCTGTGTGTCACAACTATTGAGCCTATGCTCTGGAGGCTGGCAGCTGCACCTACTAAGCCTGTGGGCCGCAACTACTGAAGCCCATGGTCCCTAGAGCCTTGCTCTGCAACAAGAGAAGCCACGGCAATGAGAAGCCCGCCTACAACTAGAGAGTAGCCCCTGCTCTCTGCAACTAGGGAAGAGCCCACACAGCGACAATGACCCAGAGCAGCGAAAAATGAATGCATTAATAAAGAAAATTATTTTTTTAAAAAATGAGCCATCTAACCATGCAAAGAAATGCACACTAATAAGTTAAAAGAGCAAGCTGAAGAAGTCATATACTACATGAGTCCAACTATACAACATTCTGGGAAAAGCAAAACTATGAAGGCAGTGAAACAGTTAGTGGTTGCCAGAGCAGTGGCAATGGGGAGGGAAGGGTAAACAGGTGGTACAGAGTACAGGAGATTTTCAGGGCAGGGGAACTACTGTGTATTATACTATAATGGTGGGCACATATCATTACACATTTGTCAAAACTCATCGGGGTAAAACACGAAGAGTGAATCCTAACATAAACTATGGACTTTGAGTGATATTGATGTGTCAGCACAGGTTCATTAATTGTGTTAAATGCAACACTGTGGTGTGAGGTGTGGGGAGTACGGGAGGTTCTGGACAGTGGGGACAAGGATATATAAGAAATCTCTGTACTTTCCACTTAATTTTGCTATGAACCTAAAAGTGCTCTGAAAAGATAAAGTTTATAATTTAAAAAAATTAATATGTGCTGGAGCTAGAATTTGATCTCAAGTAAATTTAACTGTAAAAATCTTTGCTTAATTTGGCAATGGAACAGGTCTCTGAGATTAGAGTAGCAGTTCCCAAGCAACTGAATTGGGCCCTGTAACACTCCATATTTCTTTGGCCCTTTCTTCTTAAGTGTTCCCAGTTTTAACTTTAAAACAGCCATGGGGATTTTACTGTCTGTCACTCAAGACACACAGTGAAGAACTATACTACTACAATTGTGTGTACTACCACTACAAGGAAAACGCTTTTTAGGAAATCCTTTAGTCACACCAGTCAGTACTTAATTCTAATTTATCAACTATATACTGCTATCCAACAAACCACCCCCAAAACCTAGTGGTTCAAAATAATTTATTATTCCACATGGTTCCTCAGGTTGGTCAGGCAGTTCTGCTGCTGCTCCCCAACTATGCCAACTCATACAGCCGTGTTCATTGAAGGACCAGCTGTGCTCAGCTGATGGCTGAGATATCTGAGTCTTTCTCACAGTCCTTTATGCCAGGCTTGTTCAAAGCATGGGAGTCTCAGGGTTACAAGAGAGCAAAAGTGGATGCTCCAAAGCCTCTAGAAGTCTAGGCTCAGGAGGCACTCAGTATTTGCCTTTTTCTATTGGTCAGATCAACTCACAAGGCAAGCCCATAGTCAAAGGATAGCGAAATGTACTCCATGTCTTATTTGAAGACTCTACACATGGACATCACCAAATGGTCAACACTGAAATCAGATTGATTATATTCTTTGCAGCCAAAGATGGAGAAGCTCTATATAGTCAACAAAAACAAGACCAGGAGCTGACTGTGGCTCATATCATGAACTCTTTATTACCAAATTCAGACTCAAATTGAAGAAAGTAGGGAAAACCAGTAGACCATTCAAGTATGACCTCAATCAAATCCCTTATGATTATACAGTGAAAGTGAGAAATAGATTTAAGGGCCTAGATCTGAAAGACAGAGTGTCTGATGAACTATAGAATGAGGTTTGTGACATTGTACAGGAGACAGGGATCAAGACCATCCCCATAGAAAAGAAATGCAAAAAAGCAAAATGGCTGTCTGAGGAGGCCTTACAAATAGCTGTGAAAAGAAGAGAGGCAAAAAGCAAAGGAGAAAAGGAAAGATATAAGCATCTGAATGCAGAGTTCCAAAGAATAGCAAGAAGAGATAAGAAAGCCTTCTTCAGCAATCAATGCAAAGAAATAGAGGTGAACAACAGAATGGGAAAGACGAGAGATCTCTTCAAGAAAATTAGAGATACCAAGGGAGCATTTCATGCAAAGACGGGCTCAATAAAGGACAGAAATGGTATGGATGTAACAGAAGCAGAAGATATTAAGAAGAGATGCCAAGAATACACAGAAGAACTGTACAAAAAGTTCTTCACGACCCAGATAATGATGTGATCACTAATCTAGAGCCAGACATCTTGGAATGTGATATCAAGCAGGCCTTAGAAAGCAGCACTATGAACAAAGCTAGTGGAGGTGATGGAATTCCAGTTGAGCTGTTTCAAATCCTGAAAGATGATGCTGTGAAAGTCTTACACTCAATATGCCAGCATTTGGAAATGGAGCTTATCTTAGGCTAATTTAACATTCAAAAATAAATTAATGTAATATATCATGTTATAAAATTATAAAAGAAAAGCCATATGATCATTACAATAGGTGCAGTAAAAAGATTTGGTAAAATTCAGTATCCATTTCTGTTATAAATTCTCAGAAAATTAGTAATAAAAGGGAATTTCTTCAGGTTGATTAAAACATCTATGAAAACTTTTGAGTTAATATTATCCTTAATTGGAAATGATGGAATATTTTCACTATAATAACAGGATCAAGACACACATGTCTACACTCACTACTTCTCAAAATTATACTAGAAGTTCTAGTAGGGCAGTTGACAAAAAAAATGGAAGACATCAATTTGTAAAGAAAGAAACCTATTTTTATTTGCCATCAACATGACTATGTATGTAGAAATTTTTATGAACTCTACAAAAAGCTACTAGAACTAATATATGAGTTTACCAATGTAGCAGAATATACTACCAATAAGCAGAAAGCAATTGCATTTATATATACTAGCAACAAACATTATAAAATTCAAATACTTTTAAAGTACCACTTACAAGAGTGTCAAAAATAAATAAATACTTAGCAATATCTCTAGGGGAAAACGGGGTATACAAGATACCTCAAGTGAAAAACTACAAAATATTGCTGAAAGGAATTTTAAAAGATCTAAATAAATGGAGATATACACGTTGCTCTTGGGACAGAAGGTTCAATATTATAGTGTAAATTTCACCAAATTAATCTTTAAGTTCTAGTATCTATCAAAATACCAGTAGGAATTATTTGTAAGAACTGACAAGCTGATTCTAAACATTTATAAGGAAATGCAAATAATCTAAAACAGTCAAAACAACTTTGAAAAAGAACAAAGCTGGAGGGTTCACACTTTTTAAATTTAAAACTTATAAAATGTTGTAGTGTTTGGCTTCCGGAAAAAAGGGCAATGGCACCCTACTCCAGTACTACTTCCTGGAAAATTCCATGGATGGAGAAGCCTGGTAGGCTGCAGTCCATGGGGTCGCTAAGAGTCGGACACGACTGAGCGACTTCACTTTCACTTTTCACTTTTCACTTTCATGCATTGGAGAAGGAAATGGTAACCCACTCCAGTGTTCTTGCCTGGAGAATCTCAGGGATGGGGGAGCCTGGTGGGCTGCCATCTATGGGGTCGCACAGAGTCAGACACGACTGAAGCGACTTAGCAGCGTAGCAGCAGCAGTGTTGGCTTCATAACAGGTACGTGTGACAGAATATAATCCAAGATGGAGAAGCCTGGTAGGCTGCAGTCCATGGGGTCGCTAAGAGTCGGACACGACTGAGCGACTTCACTTTCACTTTTCACTTTTCACTTTCATGCATTGGAGAAGGAAATGGTAACCCACTCCAGTGTTCTTGCCTGGAGAATCTCAGGGATGGGGGAGCCTGGTGGGCTGCCATCTATGGGGTCGCACAGAGTCAGACACGACTGAAGCGACTTAGCAGCAGTAGCAGCAGCAGTGTTGGCTTCATAACAGGTACGTGTGACAGAATATAATCCAGCAAAGTATCCACACATACATGGACTAATGATTTTTGACAATGGTGCAAAATCAATTCATGGAGAAAGGATAGTCCTTTCAACAACTGGACACCCACCATGACAAAACTAAGTTTTGATTCATACATTATACCATATACAATAATTGCTTGAAAATGTATCATTGACCAAATGTACAACCACAAAATATAATTTCTAAAATAAGACAAACAAAATCTTTGTATTCTCAGATTAAACAATGTTTTGTGATATGAATCCTAAAACCATTCACAAAAGAAAAATTATAAATTGTGGACTTCATGAAAATTTAAAACTTTAATGTGCTTTTAGATATTATGTTAAGAGAATGTAATGACAAGCCATAGACTGGAAAAAAAATTTGCAAAGCACATATCTGATAAGACTTATGTCTAGAATATTTAAATACTCCTCAGGGCTCAATACTAAGAAAACAACCTAATGAAAAAAAAATGGGCAAAAATATTTGAACAGATACTTCAATAAAGAAGACATCTGTATAGTACATAAGGACATGAAAATTTGCTAAACATCATTAGAAGGAGAGCACTGGAATTCTCATATACTGCTGGCAGGAATTTAAAATAACATGGAAACTTTGGAAAACAGTTTGGCAGTTTGTTTTTTTTTTTAAGTTAAACATATGTCTACCATATGATCCATCCATTCCACTCCTAAGTATTTACTCAAGAGAAATTACAACATACATTCATACAAAGACTTGTACATCAGTGTTACTTCAGTTCAGTCGCGCAGTCGTGTCTGACTCTTTGCGACCCCATGAATCGCAGCACGTCAAGCTTCCCTGTCCATCACCAACTCCCGGAGTTCACTCAGACTCACGTCCATTGAGTCCGTGATGCCATCCAGCCATCTCATCCTCGGTCGTCCCTTTCTCCTCCTGCCCCCAATCCCTCCCAGCATCAGGGTCTTTTCCAATGAGTCAACTCTTTGCATAAGGTGCCCAAAGTACTGGAGCTTCAGTTTTAGCATCATTCCTTCCAAAGAAATCCCAGGGTTGATCTCCTTCAGAATGGACTGGTTGGATCTCCTTGCAGTCCAAGGGACTCTCAAGAGTCTTCTCCAACACCACAGTTCAAAAGCATCAATTCCAGGCAGGAATACTGGAGTCAATCGCCATGCCCTCCTCCAGGGCGTCTTCCCAACCCGGGGATCAAACCTCGGTCTCCTGCATCACAGGTGGGTTCTTTGCCAGCTGAGCCACCAGGGAAGCCTAGGCTCAATGCCAGGCCCCAGGGAAGTACAGACAGAGCTGATGCGCCGTCAGAGACACCATGCTCCTGCCTTTCTGCACCTCCCCAGCCTTCTCTTTTGATCCCATCGAATGGCAGCATCTTGAGCCGCCTGTTTTGGTCCCAGGCTCTCGTAGCTGCCTGTCACCTTGTCCAATCCCACTTTCCAGAAATCTCATCCTTTCTGGGACTTCCCAGGTGGTCCTGGTGGTAAAGAATCTGCCGTTGATGCAACAGACACAAGAGACGCAGCTTCAGTCCCTGGGTTGGGAAGATCCCCTGAGGAGCTAATGGCAGCCCACTCCAGCATTCTTGCCTGGGAAACTCCATGGGCAGAGAAGCCTGGTGGGCTACAGTCCACGGGGCCGCAAAGAGTCAGACACGACCGAGCAGCTAACAATTCACTTTTAGTTTTTCAAGGACCAACATCAATGGAAACGTATGTATGTCTGCGTCATGTAGTCGTTTTGAGGATGACAGCTGACTTTGGCCGACCTTGTCAGATCCTGGTAGATCATCATTGCTTGTCGGTACCTCGAGTGTGTCTGGGAGCAGGAGAAGTGGATTCAGTTCTATTCCTCTCTGGGGTTTTTGGTGGTGTTTGCACAGAGTTTACTCTTCAGTTTCTTGGTAGGAATCGACCTGATCCAGTTATTTATCTTATAAGAGTTCAAGTTGATTTATAATGTAGGTATGCAATCAACTGGGGAACTGCAACACACCAATCACATCCTCGGAAACATTCAAAGAATCAAAGATGCCAAAGTCAATCCTCCCTGCTAAACACAGACAGTTCCTGCGCTTGCCCTAAGACCCCTCCCAAAGACTGCAGGTGGCACTGACCGTGTGCACTCAGGGCATCGGGCCACCGTGCTCATCACTGTGCCTTCGTGCCTAGTCCTCAGTCGTGTCCCGCTCGTTGTGATCCCAAGGACTGCAGCCCACCGGGCTCCTCCGTCCGTGGGATTCTTAAGGAAAGAACACCGGAGCAGGTTGCCACTGTCTTCGCCAGGGGATCTTCCTGACCCAAGGATGGAGCCTACATCTCTTGCACGGGCAAGGGAATTCTTTATCACTGCACCGCCTGGGAAGGTGAGAGAAAAGGAGAGGCTCTCACATTTTCTGCCGACGTCCCAGGAAGCCGTCTCTCACTTGCTCTGGGAGTGTGCCCACAGCTGAAGACCCTGCAGCCTCCCACCCTCCGCCCTGCAGACCTGCCCGGGCAGTGGCCAGGCCTCCAGCCCTCTCCCTGCTCCGCCCTCTGGCCTCACCAACCCGCCGCCTCTCCTTTGCCTTCAGACCCCTGGAGGTTCTCAAGGGGCCCACACTGAGGGGCGGCTCTCCCTTTCTAACCTCAGAATGCACAGTTCTGGTGACTTTTCCGGGGCATTGGGGGGCGAGGAGAGGAAAGTCTCTGTGACTCGACTGGGAGTCAGCTTCTCAAAGGTCACTAGACAAAGTCGCAGCCAAAGAGCAAGGATCTGCTTGGAGGGGGGCGTCCCCGACGGCAGAGGCAGAGCCCTCAGGGCCTAGGCCGGGGAGAGGAGCCAGGTCCTGCTCTGGTTCTAGGAAAGGATGGTTATCCTTGCGACCCCGTGGACTGCAGCCCGCCAGGCTCCTCTGTCCGTGGGATTCTCCAGGCAAGAACACTAGAGTGGGAGGCCATGCCCTCCTCCAGGGGATCTTCCCGACCCAGGGATGGAATCCGTGTCTCCTACGTCTCCTGCATTGACAGGTGGATTCTTTATCAGTAGCACCACCGGGGAAGCCCTCAGTCATTTCTTTACTATATTTTACTGAGCATGGAACCATGATCTGGCTTAGATTGTAAACTAGAGACGGTTCTGCAGTGGTAGCAGGACCTTGCCTCAGCCTGACTTCAGCTCTGTTCCCGCCAAAGCTTTTGGACCCTTTTCTACCTACTGTGTCTCCTTGAAGCCCTCAGCCCCCTTTTCATTATTGAAACTCCCTTCTGATCCTGGCACTTTGCAAATTCCCTAAGGTTATCTCACGTGATCCTAATCTTTCTAATCTTTCCTAAGCTCCAGTTAGATAGCATCACTGACTCAAAGAACATGAGTTTGAGCATACTCCGGGAGACAGTGGAGGACAGGGAAGTCAGGAGTGCTGCAGTCCACGGGGTCCCAAAGAGTCAAACACGACTGAGTGACTGAACCAAAATCTTCCTTTATTCTGAGACTCTTGATCATTCTTTGTGTACTCTAGCTTGCTCTAAGACCCCTCCAAAGGCCATCAACTCTCCTCTCCCCATTGTTTAGAACATTCTGTAGTTCTCACAGGGAAATGTGTCTTAGTTCGGAGCCCAGATATCTGCCTTTCCCCGTGCCTTTTTCTGTGGATGGCCAGCATTGGGTTGTGTTACACAGATGTCAGATTTCTGTTTGTTTTTTCATGTTGTACTTTCATACCTTTTTGTGTACATATGTAAAGACAAGAATTATGGAATAATAAACAGAGGAAGAATAAAAATAAAAATACAAGAAATAACACTTTCAGACATGAAATAAAATATTGAGTGATTTTTCAAGTTAAAAAGGGGTAAGAAGAAAAGCAATGTGTGTGATTTTAGCAAATTTTATCACCAGCAAAATGTTGTATGAATCCTACTCTATTTTTTCCTTAACCAAATTTAGGTAACAAATGCTATTTCCAAACACTAGCACCAAAATGGATATGAAATGACACTGTATGCAGATATATATATATCCCCATAGAATATACATATGTATATATACTCTATTTAGCTGTGCATTTAATATATGTATTCTCTATTTAGCTGTATATGTACTATGTATAGAGAGAGAATTTATATAGAGTTACTTATACAGAGAGAATAGGCAGTCTATATTTAACTGTGTGGAAAATATACATACTTTCTATTTAGTCTAGAGAAATCTACCAATCTCCCCCATCATTCTCACAGTCCTATCCCACGTTTGCCAATGTGCCCCCAGCACACACATGCTGACACCGTTGTCACGGACTGTATTCAGCCAAGAAGTTTCACGCAACATTCAGTCCACTCAGGCTGGTAGAATTTCCTAGTTAGGCACAATATTGATGTTCATAAAAATTTTCTTATATGTGTCTGATGAGCTGCTATTTAACTGTCATCTTTTATGTACCAACTAAATCATGAATTATTCTTAAATTTTAAAGTTTGTTTTTTAATATAAACTAAAAAATTGAATATGCAAACCCAAGTTGCCAGGTGTTTCTATACATCACAGTTTATTCCGAGAATAGCAGTTTAAGTCATGTTGTTGACAGTAGTCAATTCTTCCACATCCATCAATTTCTTTCTTAAAACATCCTAAAGAATGAGAAGTTAAAATATTATTTCTGTGCAAATTAAAACTGTACGAAACAATGAGGTATCACATCATACCAGTCAGAACGGCCTTCATTAAAAAGTCTACAAATCACAAATGCTGGAGCGGAGGTGGAGAAAAAGGACCTCCCCTACACTATTGGTGGGAAGGTAAATTGGTGCTGCCACTATGGAGAACAGTTTTAGTTTTCAAAAAACTAAAAACGGAGACTTTCTTGGTGGTCCAGTGGTTAAGAGTCCACGCTCCCAATGCCCTGGCCAGGGAACTAGATCCCACATGCTGCAATTAGGACCCAGCCCAGGAAAAAAAAAAATGAAGCTGCCACATGGTCCTAGAATCCCACTCCTGGGTCCATATCCAGACAAAGCTGTAATTCAGAAAGATACATGCACCCCTATGTCCACAGCAGCACTGTTCCTAACAGCCAATATGCGAAAACAACCTACGTGGCCATTGGCAAGTGAACCTGGGTAAGATGTGGCGTATACACGCAGGGGAACGTTGCTCAGCCTCAAAAGAGAACGCGACGGTGTCATTCGCAGCAACGTGGACGGACCTAGAGATGACCGTGCTAAGTGAAGGAAGTCGGACAGAGGAAGATAAATGCCATAGGATGTCACCTCTATGTAGAAGCTAAAATATGGCACAAACGACCTTAGCTGCAAAACAAAGAGAGACTCACAGCTACGGAGAATGAAGCTGTGGTTGCCGAGGGGGCGGGGGCTGGGGAGAGACGAAGCGAGAGTGAGGGACTGCAGGGCAAGCTGGTCTGCACAGAATGGGCGAGCCAGGACCGGCTGTGCAGCACAAGGAGCTGCATTTGACACCCTGTGATAAACCACGGTGGGAAGGAAAAACACATCATTTCTAGAT
Organism: Aepyceros melampus; assembly: GCA_006408695.1. Classification (NCBI taxonomy): domain Eukaryota; kingdom Metazoa; phylum Chordata; class Mammalia; order Artiodactyla; family Bovidae; genus Aepyceros; species Aepyceros melampus. The sequence continues at coordinate 102,166 of SJXQ01002290.1, forward strand.
TATTTTAACCAAGCAAATAAAACAAGAAAAAACTCTTCCAGAGACAGGAAACACTGCTTCATCAGAGCTTCCGGAACCCTTTTCTTCTTCATGCGAGTTTTCATTAGTCAAGTAAGATGACCACAAAGCTCAGCTTTCAAACTGCTTGTACCATTTCAAAAGGCCCACGCGGTGCCCATTGTCTGCACCCTGCAGGATCAGCCTGAAGCCCCTCTCAAGCTGAGGCCACATCCTTGTTACCATCCTGCTTCCGTGAGCCCATCCTTCTGGGAATACTTCCTTTATGAATCATCCAAACCAGCATCCCATCCCAGGCTCTATGGACCCGTGCAATCCCATTGTCTGCACCCTGCAGGATCAGCCTGAAGCCCCTCTCAAGCTGAGGCCACATCCTTGTTACCATCCTGCTTCCGTGAGCCCATCCTTCTGGGAATACTTCCTTTATGAATCATCCAAACCAGCATCCCATCCCAGGCTCTATGGACCCGTGCAAGTCCTGAGCACGAAATTTCTCAAAACGAACCAGTACTACCTGGATGACCTGTGTTAAACCTCAGAAGTGCTTTTCTTTAATATATATTCAATTTACAGCCCTGTCAAATCATTTTCTAATTGACATATAATTAACATATTAACATTATATGAGCTCCAGGTGTACACATCGGAGAAGGCAATGGCACCCCACTCCAGTACTCTTGCCTGGAGAATCCCATGGACAGAGGAGCCTGGTGGGCTGCAGTCCATGGGGTCGCGAAGAGTCGGACACAACTGAGCAACTTCACTTTCCCTTTTCCCTTTCATGCATTGGAGAAGGAAATGGCAGCCCACTCCAGTGTTCTTGCCTGGAGAATCCCAGGGACAGCAGAGCCTGGTGGGCTGCCATCTATGGGGTCGCACAGAGGCGGTCACGACTGAAGTGACTTAGCAGGTGTACACATAGTGGTTTGATATTTGTGTGGTTTGTGAAATGATGCCCACGGTAAGTCTAGCCATCGCCTTACAGTTACAAGACCCTTGACCGTGTGTTGTAAACCTTTGAGGTCTACTCTTTCAGCAGTTTTCAAATCTGCTATACAGTATTATTAATTCTAATCGCCATGTTGGACATTACATCCCCTCAACTTGCTCAGTATTTCATATGTAACATGCAATATTTATTTAATAACTGTACTATGTAATACCAATAGTGTTATTAAGTATCTAAGACATCAGAGAATCTTAATGTAGCAGTGACCTTCTGGAGAAAGCTCTTACTGGCATTTGCAGCAAAATGTGGATGGACCTAGAGAATATTTTGTTTAGGAAGTGAAAGTCAGACAGAGAAAGACAAATATTGTATGATGTCACATATATATGGAATCTGCTGCTGCTGCTGCTAAGTCGCTTCAGTCATGTCCCCACTCTGTGCGACCCCACAGATGGCAGCCCACCAGGCTCCCCCGTCCCTGGGATTCTCCAGGCAAGAACACTGGAGTGGGTTGCCATTTCCTTCTCCAATGCATGAGAGTGAAAAGTGAAGTCACTCAGTCGTGTCTGACTCTTTTCGACCCCATGGACTGCAGCCCACCAGGCTCCTCCATCCATGGGATTTTCCAGGCAAGAGTACTGGAGTGGGGTGCCATTGCCTTCTCCAAGTAATTAACAGGACATTGTAAATCAATTAAACTTCAATTTAGGGACAGGGTGGGATGATTTGGGAGAATGCCATGGAAACATGTATAATATCATATAAGAAACAATAGCCAGGGTTCGATGCAGGATACAGGATGCTTGGGGCTGGTGCACTGGGATGACCCAGAGGGATGGTACGGGGAGGGAGGTGGGGGGGGGGTTCAGGATGGGGAACACGTGTATACCCATGGCGGATTCATGTTGATGTATGGAAAAGCCAATACAATATTGTAAAGTAAAAAAATAATAATAAATAAATGATTAAAAAAAAAACTTCAATTTAAAATAAAATGGTGAGCTAGGAACATTATACATATGTCCCCTCCCTCTTGAATCTCTCACCCGCCTCCCGCCCATTTCCACCCCTCTAGGTTATTCCAGAGCCCCAGTCTGAGTTCCCTGAGTCATATGGCAAATTCCCACTGGCCACCTATTTACATATATTAGTATATACGCTTCCACACTACTCTCTCCATTCGTCTCACCCTGTCCCTCTTCTCCCCGACCCTTGTCCACAAGTCTCTTCTCTACGTCTGTGTCTCCACTGCTGCTCTGTGAATAGGTACATCACTACCATCCTTCTAGATTCCATATAGATGCATTAATGTTCAATATTTGTTTTTCTCTTTCTGATTTACTTCAGTCTGTATAATAGGCTCTAGGTTCATTCACCTCATTAGAACGGACACAAGTGCATTCCTTTTTATGACTGACTAGTATTCCATTGTATATATGTACCACAGCGTCTTTATCCATTCATCTGTCGATGGACATCCAGGTTGCTTCCATGTCTTGGCTATTGCATATAGAGCTGCAATGAACACTGGGGTCCATGTGTCTTTTTCAGCTTGATTTCTTCAGGGTATATGCCTAGAAGTGGCATTGCTGGGTCATATGGTGATTTTATTCCTAGTTTTTTAAGGAATCTCCATACTGTGCTCCATAGTGGCTGTATCAATTTATATTCCCACCAGCAGTGTAGGAGCGTTCCCTTTTCTCCACACCCTCTTCAGCACTTATTGTTTCTGGATCTTTTGATTATGGCCATTTTAGTATCTGAAAAACTCAGGAAATATGCATGAGATACTATCACCCAGGTCCTTCAGAGAGTAGCTGTGGCAGAGGATATGGCAGTGAAGGTCTTTCCTGGGAAGGCCCCACTGGGTCCTGCTCACTCACAGGAAAGCTGAGAGATGTGTGGGGAGCAGAAGGAGGGCAGGAAGGGACACTACTCCCTGGAGGAGCAAACCACGCCCCCTAGTCCCTCAGTTTCCCGTTTCCTTCCCAAAAAAGAGCTGGCGCACGTGGCCTCTCACCTCCTCCAGTCTGTAAGCCCCAGAATCAAGTCTCTGCTGCTGGTAACATTCAGAGATAATTAGCAAGGTGCAGAAAGACAAAAATGTGAGTGATTGGATCCAATTGATGTTGTTTTTCAAAGTAGAGCAACCTGCCCTAAGATGAGCAGATAATTGAGAAGAAAGAGTACGTGCCGCCTCTGAGGTTCCTGCAAACCGCCCCAGGCACACAGGAGAGGCACCCGTGAATGCCCCCTGACCAGGAATGCTGAGACGGTTCCCGGTGCCGCTAGCAACACAGCCACACAATTCACACGTCCAAACTTGTTAATGAGAAAAAATGAAAGAGCACCTTGTTCCCCCAGATGACTTGATCACAGACTGCCCTGGATGACATCACCACAATGCGGCTCAGAGCCAGCCTCGGGAAACGTGAAGGAGCAGAAGCCATTTTCTCTGCTTCAGTGCTGTCTTTATGGTCCCAAAAGAACACCTGTTCACTGCAAGGAACTTTTCAGATTCAGCATAAAGGAGTTACTGAGCATGCATCCTGCAGTGCATGCCGGACCAGGCTGGGATGCTACCCTGCTGGGCAGAAGCCTTCACCTCCCCAAGTCACAGACCCCTCCCTTGTAGAATGGTGGTGGCAACCTGTGCCTCAAAGAACTGCTCTGGGCATCAAATGGGGCAATGTGTGCACAAGCACTTTGCACACTGCAGCCGCCTCTTCAGAATCCAGGAGGGCGGTGTGCTTAGCAACCGGGCGTGCGGGGCTGCAGCCTAAACGTGAAAGGTCAGATGCTAGCACCTGAGCGTGCTCTTTACCTCCCATGCCTGTCTAGCTGCTGCTGCTGCTGCTAAGTCACTTCAGTCGTGTCCGACTCTGTGTGAACCCATAGATGGCAGCCCACCAGGCTCCCCCATTCCTGGGATTCTCCAGGCAAGAACACTGGAGTGGGTTGCCATTTCCTTCTCCAATGCATGAAAGTGAAAAGTGAAAAGCAAGTCGCTCAGTCATGTCTGACTCTTCACTACCCCATGGACCGCAGCCTACCAGGCTCCTCTGTCCATGGGATTTTCCAGGCAAGAGTACTGGAGTGGGGTGCCATTGCCTTCTCCACACACCTGTCTTGCTGCCTGCAAAATGAAGGTGATAATAGTAATAGCCGCCTCCTATAGGGCGCTGGCAGAATTAAATGTGATCATTTATGTGAGATTTTCAAATCGGTACCTGGCCAAGATAAGCTCTCAAAAAAAAAAAAAAAAAATCAAGTTATTATAGTATTCCTCATTTAGCACAGGCTTCATGAGGGCGAAAGCATCACTCTTTTTCCAGACCCTCATACGGTGCCTGACACATATGAATACTAAATCAGTATTTATTTTCACCATCTCCTTCCTCATCTACTCACGTGTTCTCCAGGCAAAAATTTCCCAGTGTCGATTGCATCTCAGCCAACAGGGACTCTGAAGTGCGTCTCACTCTGCTGCTATTCATTTGCGTCTCTCTTCAAACACTGTGTCCAGCCCTGGAGAAGGGCCCCCAAGTTATGGTCCAAATTGCTGCACCGGGATTTCCCCGGTGGTCCAGCAGCCAGAGTCCACGCTCCCAATGCAGCGGGTCCTGGGTTCAGTTACTGGTCAGGGAACTAGATCCCACACGCTGCCACTAAAGAATTTGCATGACTCAGCTAAAGATCCTGCAGGCTGTAACTGGAAAAAAAAAAAGATCCCTCATCCCACATGCCACAGTAAAGATCAAAGATTCTGCACGTTGCAACTAAGACACCGCCAAATAAATAAAAAAATATTTTTTTAAATTTCAAACTGAGAATTTTTTTTCTAAACTGACATTGAAGCTACTTGGCATCACACAGGAAAACAAGTAGAATTTGTTACAGAAGAATTTGAACAGAAGAATTGTTAGCTGGATTCAACAGTACTTATTCTTCCCTCCCGAATGCAGGAGGCTGCTTTGTGTAGTATAAGAGCACTGGACGTGGCCTGGGAAGACTCAAGTTCTGCTGCATGTCTTTCTGAGACTCAATTTCCTCATCTGGGCTCTCACTCATTGTGAAGATCAAAAAAAGGTAAGGAACCCAAAGAGCCTGGAAATGGTAAACAGCTATATAAGTTTAAGAAAGATCAAAATCTATTTTTGCATTCCTTTTTTAGCCAAGAAGAGGAGCAGTAACAATAACGCCTTCAGTCTTTGCAGGATGGTTAGGTATAGGAGTGTTCCCATTGTGTTCCTACCTCCTAGCGCAGGGTCTGGCAACTGTAGGTGCTTAATGAATATCTGATAAATGAAAGAATCTGTGCTTCCCTGGTGGCTCAGAGGGTAAAGAACTTGCCTGCAGTGCAAACACCAGAGTTTGATCCCTGGGTTGGGAAGATCCCCTGAAGAAGGGAATGGCTACCCACTCCAGTAATCATGCCTAGAGAATCCCATGGACAGAGGAGCCTGGTGGGCTACAGTCCACGGGGCCATAAAGAGTCAGACACAACTTCACAACTAAACAACAAATGAAAGAATTAATGACCACCCACAGAATTTCCATTTTCCCAATCTTTAGGACCCAAGGGAAATTTTCTTTAAGTGAAAACGCAGCATGACTTATGATCCAGCAGATCTGGGCTTGAATCCAGCCGGGACCACTGACCAGCCACCTTAGGCCACTGACCAGCCACCTTAGGCCACTGACCAGCCACCTTAGGCCACTAGCCAGCTCATGACTCCGAACCTTTGTGTCCAAAGTGTGGACTGTGGGCCCTTAGCACACCGAGCTGCTGTGAAGAAAAAGAATGAGATAACCTATGTGATAGATTCAAGGGACTAGATCTGATAGAAAGAGTGCCTGAAGAACTATGGATGGGGGTTCATGACACTGTACAGGAGACAGGGATCAAGACCATCCCCATGGAAAAGAAATGCAAAAAAGCAAAACGGCTGTCTGGGGAGGCCTTACAAATAGCTGTGAAAAGAAGAGAAGTGAAAAGCAAAGGAGAAAAGGAAAGATATAAGCATCTGAATGCAGAGTTCCAAAAAATAGCCAGGGGAGATAAGAAAGCCTTCCTCAGTGATCAATGCAAAGAAATAGAGGAAAATAGCAGAACGGGAAAGACTAGAGATCACTTCAAGAAAATTAGAGATATCGAGGGAACATTTCATGCAAAGATGGACACAATAAAGGACGGTAATGATATGGACCTAACAGAAGCAGAAGATATTAAGAAGAGGTGGCAAGAATACACAGAAGAAATATACAAAAAAGAGCTTCACAACCAAGATAATCATGATGATGCGATCACTCATCTAGAGCCAGACACCCTGGAATGTGAAGTCAAGTGGGCCTTAGAAAGCATCACTATAAACAAAGCTAGTGGAGGTGATGGAATTCCAGTTGAGCTATTTCAAATCCTGGAAGATAATGCTGTGAAAATGCACTCAATATGCCAGCAAATTTGGAAAACTCAGCAGTTGGCCACAGGACTGGAAAATGCCAGTTTTCATTCCAATCCCAAAGAAAAGCAATGCCAAAGAATGCTCAAACTACCACACAACTGCACTCATCTCACATGCTAGTAAAGTAATGCTCAAAATTCTCCAAGCCAGGCTTCAGCAATACATGAACCATGAATTCCAGATGTTCAAGCTGGTTTTAGAAAAGACAGAGGAACCAGAGAACAAATTGCCAACATCCGCTCGATCATGGAAAAAGCAAGAGAGTTCCAGAAAAACATCTATTTCTGCTTTATTGACTATGCCAAAGCCTTTGACAGTGTGGATTACAATAAATTCTTCAAGAGATGGGAATAGCAGACCACCTGACCTGCCTCTTGAGACACCTATATGCAGGTCAGGAAGCAACAGTTAGAACTGGACACGGAACAACAGACGACTGGTTCCAAATAGGACAAGGAGTACGTCAAGGCTGTATATTGTCACCCTGCTTCTTTAACTTCTATGCAGAGTACATCATGAGAAACGCTGGACTGGAAGAAGCACAAACTGGAATCAAGATTGCCGGGAGAAATATCAATAATCTCAGATACGCAGATGACACCACCCTTATGGCAGAAAGTGAAGAGGAACTAAAGAGCCTCTTGATGAAAGTGAAAGAGGAGTGTGAAAAAGTTGGCTTAAAGCTCAACATTTAGAAAACTAAGATCATGGCATCTGGTCCTATCACTTCATGGGAAGTAGATGGGGAAACAGTAGAAACAGTGTCAGACTTTATTTTGGGGGGCTCCAAAATTCACTACTGATGGTGATTGCAGCCATGAAATTAAAAGATGCTTATTTCTTGGAAGGAAAGTTATAACCAACCTAGATAACGTTAAAAAGCAGAGACATTACTTTGCCAACAAAGGTCCATCTAGTCAAGGCTATGGTTTTTCCAGTGGTCACGTACAGATGTGAAAGTTGGACTGTGAAGAAAGCTGAGCGCCGAAGAATTGATACTTTTGAACTGTGGTGTTGGAGAAGACTCTTGAGGGTCCCTTGGACTGCAAGGAGATCCAACCAGTCCATTCTAAAGGAGATCAGTCCTGGATGTTCATTGGAAGGACTGATGCTGAAGCTGAAACTCCAATACTCTGGCCACCTCATTTGAAAAGTTGACTCATTGGAAAAGACTCTGATGCTGGGAGGGATTGGGGGAGGAGGAGAAAGGGACAACAGAGGATGAGATGGCTGGATGGCATCACTGACTCGATGGACGTGAATCTGAGTAAACTCCGGGAGTTGGTGTTGGACAGGCAGGCCTGGTGTGCTGCGATTCATGGGATCGCAAAGAGTAGGACACGACTGAGCAACTGAGCTGAACTGAACCTATGTAAAGCTCTTTGCTCTCGTGAGTGTGCCTCTGATGTCCTTATCAATTCAAGAAAATTAGATTCATATTAACTCAGAGACATGAACATTCTTAAAAATTATTTAACCCAATTTCATTAATGGAAACCTGGGGCTCAGGGGTTAAGATAACTCCCGCGGTCACGGAGCTCTCCAGGGTGGTCCTCACATTGCCTTCCATCTGGGCACCTGGCTGTTTTAGCAGCAACACAGGAGCCCAGACTGGGCAAAGAGGCCCACCTTCCTGCTGCCTCCTTCTGAGAGCACAGAGAAAAACAGGATTGGAGATGATGACTGAGGTTTTTGTGTAGTTTTTCTTCCCTGAGCTCCTATGATCTGTAAATTTCTTTATAGGTGAAATTTATTTGTATCTGATAAGAGAAATTTCAAAGGTTTAGGATTGAGCATAAACCCGGAAGTGTGACCATTGTCCTTAGTGGTTTGGTTTTGGTTTTGTTTTCCTTTTGTTTGGTTAATGATCCTATATTTTAATTACCATTATTGCTATCTTTTTTTTTTTTTAATTAGGGAGACAGTAAGGGAGCAAATATCTTCCGACACTTTTCTAAAGATGCAAAGCGCTTGGGTTCTGCATAGCCTAGCCTGTTTTCCTTAGGAATGCACTAATTACATTTACTCAAGCCATGTGCTCCCGTTCCAGTTGAAAACATCTACACTGTAAAACTGCTGCTGCAGAGAAGAGCCGGAGGAGAAATGGCTGATAAAAGAAGGGCTTTTGGGGGGACAAAGAGTCTGGGTGCCAACCGACAAAATGCCTTCTTTTCCTGTCACTGTGGAGAAATATGGTGATGACAGAATTTGAGATCAATAAGGTAGCAACTTACCTAAATAATTGCGCAAGCATCTTTGTGCAGAACGTATACAACTTTCTGATGCCAAGAGCTGTGCGAGGAATTTTAAGTGGTTCCTCACGTAAGTGGATTCTCATCTCTGGAGGTCTAAGCAGAACCTAATGACTATTGTGGGGACATCATAACCTAATGATGCAATCCTATTATGTACAGGTATTCTGCATTTCTCATCTCTAAGTCTCCCAATAGCCCTCTAATAAAGATATTATCATTCCTCCATAGTATATATCGAAAACTGAGATTTGGAGAAATTAAATTCACTTAAAATTAACTTGTCCAAGATCCTACAGCTGATAAGCAGTAGAGTCACAATATAAACTTGTGTCTGCCTAGCTTGAAGGAAGCCCACGTGTTCTGTCTCTTAGGGCCTGGACAGCGTTCCTCCACATTCTGCGTTCCATGAGAAAGGCAGGCCCAAATAGGAACAGGAAGTCCAGCTTCGTATAAAGAGTCTGATCAGCAATGTCTAAGGATCCTTCCTATTCTGAGGTTCAAAGACTACAGGAAGATGTTTCCCTTGGTGTGTTTGCAGTCATAAAAGTCGTCTACAAATCCCTGTTAAACTCTAAAACCATCTCTGGTTCTCACCTTGTAGTGGCCTCTGATAGTTTGTTCCTATCTTTTTTGCTTCTTCCTCATCTCTCTGTACCCAGTCGCCAGTGAAAAGAAGAGCCAAAATGTGCAATCGTCATAAACTTTCTGAAAGAGGTGACTGGGTTTTCTCTGCTTTGTTAGAGGTGGGAGAGAATGAAGCTTTCTAACCTGGGGACATAGAGCAATAGGTGGGTAATTCCTGCCTGGACCTGACTGGAATAATAGCCCTGTGGCTCAGCTGGTAAAGAATCTACCTGCAATATGGGAGACCTGGATTTGATCCCTGGGTTGGAAAGATCCCCTGGAGAAGGGAAAGGCTACTTACTCCAGTATCCTGGCCTGGAGAATTCCATGGACTGTGTAGTCCATGGGGTCACAAAGAATCAACACAGCTGAGCAACGTTCACTTTTACTCACTATTAGAAAAGTTAATATATGTATCTCTTACAAAATTCTATACGGAAAGTACTATTACTAACCCCCCCCCCTTTTTTTTTACCAACCTCTATTTATAAATAAGAGAATCTCAGGTACAAAGAGGTGAAATACATTGTCTGAGCTAATAAGAGGCAGAGCTAAGATTCAAGTCCAGGTAGTCTGGTTCCAAAACCCAGATCTTAAATGTTGCCGTATACTGCCTCTTAAGTTTCTTCCCTGGTGGCTCAGACAGTAAAGTGTCTGTCTACAATGCAGGAGACCAGGGTTCAATCCCTGGTTTGGGAAGATCCCCTGGAGAAGGAAATGGCAATCCACTCCAGTACTCTTGCCTGGGAAATCCCATGGACAGAGGAGCCTGGTAGGCTACAGTCCATGGGGTCACAAAGAGTCAGACACGGCTGAGCTACTTCACTTTCACTTTCGCTTTCACTGCCTCTTAAAGCCCGTCATAAAATACCTTGCTTCCTAAGATAGCAGTTTGTTCTCTACTAGAGACTACACCCATCTGCCAGTACCCTGATCTTGGGCTTAGCCTCCAGAACTGTGAGAAGTAAGTGTTTGTGGTTTAAGCTACCCAGTCTACGATGTTTTGTTATAGCAGCACAAATGGACTGAGCTACCCATCATCAGATGTCTCAGAAACCATAGAGATGGAATGTTTGCAGGGGTAGAGGAAAATAATCAAACGATAGCCCAAAGACTGGTTCTATAAATTCATGAGATTTATGCTTTGGTGCACCTCTCTCCTCCAAACACATAGCAGTGATAGATTTTAAAAGGAGCTTCATTCAAAAACTGTACATACATCCCAGTAGACCCAAAGAAAGAGTAGAAACACAAAGAGGGTATAAGAAGTGCCAATGCCATAGACCCACTGGAGCCCAATCTGCGAAGGAAGTAGCAGCAGCCAAGACTTTGGCCCCTGGAAAGACACCAGGACTAAAATTGCTTATGCAAGACAAGAAATCCAACCAAGGCGGAAAGACACCCATGCCTGTGAAAGAAGATGACAAAAGGAATGCCAGATCACAGCCTGGGGGCAAGGCTTTCTAGGAAATAAAGAGTTTAGAAAGGAGGGAGGACATGACCGGCCTAATAATCAAGCCACCAGTTTTTAGATAGATGATATTTCAAAAGCCACTAAGGAATAGGAGCATCAAAATTCCATTATATGGCACAATTTGGGGCTGGAAGTTCCAGAGTGCCAATTGGAAAAAAAAAAAAGTGAAATTACTGCACTACACAGAGAGGTAAAAATAAGGCCCATACTGGAGAAGGAAGTAGACTGCAACGAAAAACAAAACTAAATACCCGTATTTAAATTAGCCTGTAGATCAACGTGCCAAATCTACTGCTAAGACTTCCCTGGTGGCTCAGACGGTAAAGCGTCTGCTTGCAATGCCGGAGACCCGGGTTCGATCCTTGGGTCGGGAAGATCCCCTAGAGAAGGAAATGGCAACCCACTCCAGTACTCTTGCCTGGAAAATTCCATGGACGGAGGAGCCTGGTAGGCTACAGTCCATGAAGTCACAAAGAGTTGGACACGACTGAGTGACTTCACTTTCTTTCATTACTAAGACAGCCAACAAAATCAATAATTGAAATATAAATTTCAGATGAAATTTTTAAACAATGAAATTTTGCAGAAACATACGATTTTAAATAAATGTTTAGAATGCTCAGAGATGAACAAAATGATTTTCATTTTTTAAAATAACATGGAATGACATTAAAACAAGCTGAAGAAGTCTATGAAAAATAAGCAATTAGAAAATGTGGAGAAAAAAAAAATATATATATACAGTCTTAGTCCATTTGTGCTGCTGTAACAAATTACCTAAGCTAGGTGGTTTATAAACAACAGAAATTTATTGTTCATATTTCTGGAGGCTGGGAAGTGCACAAAGCATTTGTTGAGAGCCTGCTTCCTGGTTCATAAAGTCCATCTTCTTACTGTGTCCTCACAGGACAGAAGAGGCAAGGCTTCTTTTGGGATCTCTCTTACAAAGGCACTCATCCCATTCGTGAGGGTTTTACCCTCGTAACTTAATCACATCCCAGAGGCTCTACCTCCAAATAGCATCACTTTAGGGATTAGGTTTCAACATAGGAATTTTAGGAAACACAAATATTCAGTCTCTAGCATATATATTTCTGGCAACTCACTCTAGTATTCTTGCCTGGAAAATCCCATGGACAGAGGAGCCTGGCAGGCTACAGTCCATGGGGTCACAAAGAGTCAAACTCAGCTGAGCATAGCACACACAGCACAAAACATAGGAGGTTATTTTATGACCTCGGGACAAGGAATGATTTCTCTTTTTTAAAATTTATTTTATTGAAGTGTAGTTGATTTACAATGTGTTAATTTCTGCTATATAGCAAAGTGATTCAGTTTACATATGCATAGATTTTTTTTTCATGTTCTTTCATTATGGCTTATCACAGGATACTGAATATAGTCCCCTGTGCTATTCAGTGGGACCTTTTTGTTTATTCATCCCGTATATACTAGTTTGGATTCTGCTAATTCCAAACTCCCAGTCCTTACCTTTCCTTCTTCCCCTTCAACAACTACAAATGTGTTCTCTATGTCTATGGGTTTGTTTCTGCTCCATAGACAAGTTCGTTGTGTCATATTTTATATTCCACATACAAATGATACCATACAGTGTTTGTCTTTCTCTTTCTAACCTGCCTCCTCATGGTAATCTCTGGTTCCATCCATGCGGTTGCGGATGGCATTACTTATTCTTTTTGTGGCTGGCTAGTATTCTTTTGTGTACATGTACCACATCGTCTTTATCCATTCATCTGATGATGGACATTTAAGTTGTTTCTCTGTCTTGGCTTTTGTGAAACAATGCAGGGCAGGGAAGGATTTTTTTAAATAAGACACATACACAAAGAAGAAAGGCTGATAAATTCTACAACCTAAAACATTTTAATGATTATTCCTCAAAAGTTACTATTTTTAAAAAACTAAAGCCCCAGACTTGGAGACCATGATTTACACACATATAATCTTCTTAAATGGACAAGTGTTTTTAGCCTAAGGGATATAATTATGATTTAGTAAATAGGAAAAGTCCCATTTTAACATCCACTCCTAAAATATGCATAAATAATAATACCTATAAACAATATCTGTATGCCTTAAAATTTCTATAAATGGTATTATGTTTATTATTCTAGAGTTTGCTTTTCTCAATCATCATTTTTTGATCCCTTTAAATTCACACAGTTATCTTACCTGTTGTATAATATTACATTATATAACTGTATCACAGATTTCCTTTTCTATCCTTTCTTCTATTGATGGGCATTTAAGTTTTCCTAAATCTTCTGCTACTATGAATTACACTGTTAAGTAGTGTGACAGCTCTGTTTAGGAGTATGCCTCAGAATATATTTAATTTAATTGTATTGAGATCAGAGAAATGGTCATTTGTTATTAACTCTGAAATTTGGTGACGCTTTCTTTGTTTGTCTTCTATTATTAATTGTTTAAATGGTCCGGGGAACTTGATTTAAATGTATATTCTTTGTGTATTGGGTAAAAGACTTTATCAATTAGGACAGAGGTCTGGAAGTTACAAGCTTAGAGCTGAATCTAGTCCACAGCCTTTTTTTTTTCCTTTTTGTAAAGTTTAATCTGAACTTGGTCATCTTCTTTCTTTGAGCTACTGTCTATGGTTGCTTTTATGCTAGAAAGGTGCGGGTATCATATGTGGTCATAAATATTTACTATTATCTGATTCTTTATAGAAAAAGTTTGCCACTCTTGCATTAGGTAAAGCTTTTGATGGTATTACTCAAAATGTTCAACTCCTGTTAATTTTATATCTGTTTAATCTGCTAGTTCCTGATAGTGGTGTGTTAAAATCTCCTACTATAATTGTAGACTTGTCAGTTTCTTTTTGTAATTCTATCACGTTTTATGGTTTGGGCCCAGGGAAAGCCCTGGAGATCCAGGACCTTCTTGCTCTCCATTCTGCTGCCCTCTAGCACTTGAAATTATTTTGGACAAAAGTCAGTATCAGCCCCCATGGGCCTGATCTCTATGAGAGAAATGTTTTCAGAATGTTGCTCTTTCATTTGACTTGAGGAAGATACTCAGTAAATGATAGCTGTCAGAGAAAGGCAAAATAGAACATTTCTATTTCCTGAGGGCAAGCTATCAATTTCATGGTGCAAACCCAGCCTCTCTCTGGCCCCAAATAAAAACTTCTCTGTCCTCTAAAAATGCGTCTAGCAAAGCTAGCTGTAAGAGCGATTATGGGGAGAGGCCCAAAGCCAAGAAATGTCAACAGCTGGGTCCCACAAGGTGCAGAGCAAGCACATTTGAAGAGGACTGACAGGATTTATTGGAGGGAAGATAATTTGCCAGCCAGAGAGACTGACTGCATTCGGTACACTGCTTGACTTTCAGCAGCAGCCAGAGACAAGCCAGGGATCAGGGGACGTGACAAGGCCCATGATAGATGTTGCCGAGTTACCAAGGACATCAGCTGTGACCTAGGTGACATGGTGAATAATGGGATCTCTTGCCCAGCACTGCTCATGTAGGAAAGTGTAGATTTGTATTTGCAAGAAGCAGGTTAAAAATGGAATTTCGAGAATTCCAAATCAGGTCAACATGTGTGTATAATCCAATCACTATATGCCAGGCAATGAGCAAGGCTCTTACATACTTCAAACTTTACAAAAGCTCCCATTTCCAGATGAGCAAACTGAGGCCACGGAGCTGGTAGCTGACCGCCATGATGTGAACCAGTTTTGTCCAGCTTCGACTTCATGCTTTCTTCGCTTCAGAAATAAGAACACTCAGACCCGGTTGAGGGTCACACCGGGACACACAGACCCGTGAAGCGCAACAGCGAGGGCCAGATGCCTCGGGAAGGGGGGTGGTGATGCTGGCGGCGCAGGGACGACAGGGAAGAGCGCTGGCACTCACTGCACACTTACTCAGCGTCACTCAGCGTTGACTGTGTTCTTCAGCTAACCCTCGCAAGAGCCTCCAGGGTGCATCCGTGTTCTGATTCTACAGATAAGGAACCAAGCTGCCTAACTTGCTTGACCAGGTCACAAAACTATTACGGTGAGAACCAGGATTTGCACTCATCTCATCCTAATTCTAATTCCTTCCCACTATCACTTTTTTCAAGGCTTCCCTTATGGCTCAGCTGGTAAACAATTTGCCTGCAATGCGGGAGACCTGGGTTCAACCCCTGGGTTGGGAAGATCCCCTGGAGGAGGGCATGGCAACCCATTCCACTATTCTGGCCTGGAGAATTCCATGGACTGTATAGTCCATGGGGTTGCAAAGAGTCAGACACAAGAGTGATCTTCACTTTCATGACCTTTTCCAAGTGTTCATATCAGACGTAGGAAGGCTGGAAGGAATCTTCATAAATCTTTAGCAAGAATGTGCTACTTGGGCTTCCCTGGTAGCTCAGTGGGAAGGAAACTGCCTGCCAGTGCAGGAAACATGGGTTTGATCTCTGATGCAGGAAGATCCCACATGCCCCAGAGCGACTAAGCTCACGTGCCGTAACTGTCAAGTGTGTGCTCTAGAGCCCGCAACTCCTGAGGCCCACACACCCTGGAGCCCATGTTCTGAAGCAAGAGAAGCCCCCGCAATGAGAATCCCACGCACCACAGCCAGAGACTAGCCCCCGCTTGCCGCAACCAGAGAAAAGCCCAAGAAGCCACGAAGACCCAGCCCAGCCAAAAATAAATACATAATTAAAAAAAAAAATTTTTATGAAGGGCCAACATTTAAGAGGAAAAAAAGAATATATTACTTAAGAGGATTCATGGAAAGATCTGTGGAATTTCAACTGGCGGAGAGAGAGAGTCTAGAATGGCAGGGAGACGACAGGGGCAAAAGGAAACTAGCTCAAGAAGTGGCTGTGGAGCATGAGTCAAGGCGTTTGGCCTGAGCTTGAGGATAGGCAAGTGGGGAGGAAGCGGGGAGTGTGGGCTAATTCTACCCAGAAAGGGCCTGACCAGGCAGGGGCCTGTCCACAGCAGCACAGCTTCTCCACAGAGCAGAGCAGCTACTGGGTTTGTGGAGAACCTTCAGAAGCAACAAAGCTAGAGTCAAGTTACCAGAATTTGACTTTGCAATCTGTGTACAGCAAAAGAGGACAGGAAATCTGGAGCCAGGAGTCACTTGAAGGTTTAGGTAGGAAGAAGCAAAACTGTCAGTATCCCTAGATGATGTATGTGAGTACACAGGAGCCCCAGGAGAACCTAAAATCTAGTTATTTGATTTATAGAAATGTCAGCAGATAAAACAAATGTAACATATATGCATAATGAAATCTTATTTAGTCTTAAAAAGGAAGGAAATTCTGCCACATGCGAAGCATGGATGAGAAACCTGTATGAGGGTCCAGAAGCAACAGTTAGAACTGGACATGGAACAACTGACTGGTTCAGAATTGGGAAAGGAGTATGACAAGGCTGTATATTGTCACCCTGATTATTTAACTTATATGCAGAGTACATGAGAAATGCCAGGCTGGATGAAGCTGCTGCTAAGTCGCTTCAGTCGTGTCCGATTCTGTGTGACCCCATAGACTGCAGCCTACCAGGCTCCTCTGTCCATGGGATTTTCCAGGCAAGAGTACAGGAGTGGGGTGCCATTGCCTTCTCCAGGATGAAGCACAAGCTGCAATCAAGACTGCTGGGGGAAATATCATCAACCTGAGATACGCAGATGATACCACTCTAATGGCAGAAAGTGAGGAGTAACTAAAGAGCCTCTTGATGGAGGTGAAAGAGGAGAGTGAAAAATCTGGCTTGAAACTCAACATTCAAAAAACTAAGATCATGGCATCTAGTCCCATCATTTCATGAAAAATCAAAAGGGAAAAGGTGGAAACAGTGACAGATTTTATTTTCTTGGGCTCCAAAATCACTGTAGATGGTGACTGTAGCTATAAAAGTAAGAGACACTTGCTCCTTGGAAGGAAAGCTATGACAAACCTAGTTAGCATATTAAAAAGCAGAGACATCACTATGCCAACAAAGGTACATACCGTCAAAACTATGGTTTTTCCAGGAGTCATGTATGGAAGTGAGAGCTGGACCAAAAGAAGGCTGAGCACCAAAGAATTGATGCTTTCAAATTGTGGTGCTGGAGAAGACTCTCAAGAGTCCCTTGGATCAAACCAGTCCATCCTAAAGGAAATCAACCCTGAATATTCATTGAACTGACACTTAAGCTGAAGCTCCAGTGCTTTGGCCACCTGATTCAGAGAGCTGACTCACTGGAAAAGTCTCTGATGCTGGAAAAGATTGAAGGCAAAAGAAGAAGAGGGCGACAGAGGATGAGACAGTTAGACAGCATCACTGACACAATGGATATGAATTTGAGCAAACTCCTGGAGATAGTGGAGGACAGGGGAGCCTGGTGTGTTGCAGTTCATGGGGTGGCAAAGAGACATGACTTGGTGACTGAACAGCAACGATAGTTACATACATACACCACATCTGTATCCACTCATCTGTACATAGACTCTTCTGTGTCTTAGCAATTTATAAATAGTCCTGCTATGAACACTGGCATACATGCATGTTTTCAAATGAGAGTTTTCATCTTTTCTGGATATATGCCAAGGAGTGGAATTCATGGATCATATGATACAAAGATAGCTGTTAACAGCTGACTCAATGGACGTGAGTCTGAGTGAACTCCGGGAGTTGGTGATGGACAGGGAGGCCTGGCATGCTGCAATTCATGGGGTCGCAAAGAGTCGGACACGACTGAGCGACTGAACTGAACTGAACTGAACGGCTGCCAGCCAGTGCTATCAGCTGTTTTGTTCCAATAATGGCCCACGAGCAGAATTCTGAAAGCTAGACTTTCATGTGAGTCCTGGTGGATAAAGCGGCTCTTTTTCTAGACCTGACCATGTCAATTCTGCCAACCCCCAGACCACCAATTTGCTACACTTTGTATTCCTGGATGAAGCCAACTTTATAGGAGCCATGATGTCATTTCTCAGTTCCTCAGCTTTCTGGGAGTCCTTTTTCTATTCGCAGAATGGCTTTTGAGCTGCAGTTTTCCTTCAACAAGGATCAACTATGACCTTGTGCATCAAAAGGAGCTACGTTGCTCAACTTTTCCATCAGTGCCCAGCTCACCCCATTTCAAGAGAGAAGCTCCTAGAAAAGCACATTGCCAATATCCTCTTTCCACTATTGATATAATGAACTTTATTAGCTCCTTCCTATTAATGACGTGAAATCCTAAGCATTTTAATCAGAGGTCCTCATTTTGAATTCTCCCTACCGTTTGGTTCCAGCACACTGGGTTCCTGGGCCTTTTGTGAAAAAGCTGGAGATGAAAGGAAGTGTCTCCCTCTGAATGGAAATTAAGCATGAGAAGTTATTACAGATCCAGGTGAACTGGAAATGAAATAAACAGTCATTGTACCCCAAACAGGAAACCACTAATTAGATTTTTGAGTTCAGTACAAAGGCCTCCTAAGCTGCATGTTAATACAGGAACTCACTGTATATTGATTCAATTTGCTAAAATCGAAGGCTGCACAGGCTGGATGTGTCCCCAGAGGTTCATTGTGCGAGCATCCCACAGCGATGGTTTGGTTGTATTGAAATGTAAATTACACCTTGAAACATCATTTGTGTCCACAGTGTTTGGAAGCTGGTCATTCTAAATTATTATTTTTACCTTGTCTTGGCCTTGGGAAAACGTCAAAAGTGGCCAGAACTCATTCCCATGTCAGACAAACACATACATCTAATATTAATTATACACAAAGCAGACTCATAAATTTCAGTCCCTGAACCAGTCTGACAATTCTTTAAAGAAACTTCAGCTATTATATATATATATATAACTGAGTCACATTGCTGCACAGCAGAAATTAACACAATGTTGTAAATCAACTGTTGCTGCTGCTGCTAAGTCGCTTCAGTCGTGCCCAACTCTGTGCAACCCCATAGATGGCAGCCCACCAGGCTCCCTTGTTCCTGGGATTCTCCAGGCAAGAACACTGGAGTGGGTTGCCATTTCCTTCTCCAATGCATGGAAGTGAAAAGTGAAAGTGAAGTCGCTCAATCGTGTCTGACTCTTCGCGACCCCCAGGCAAGAGTACTGGAGTAGGGTGCATTGCCTTCTCTGGTAAATAAACCACACTTCAATAAAATTTAAAAATTAAAAAAAAAAAAGAAACTTCAGCCATCAAAGAGTCCTCAGTTGGGACGTGGGGTTGACAAGCCTCAGAGACGGCGTCAGGCAACTGAGCGCTCTAAGAGCATGACCTGCTTTTGACAATTACATTATTTCGGGAGAGAAGCAGGAAGACTCAAAAGAGAACTCCACAAGGGCATGGGTAAAGAGAGGGGCAGAGGAAAGGAAATGCAAAGTGGGAAACTGCTTGGTAGAAATGCAATAGGGGGCAGTGGTCCAGTGGTTAAGAATCTGCCTTGCAAGGCAGGGATGCAGGTTGGTGCCTGGTCAGAGGCACTAAGGTCCCGCATGCCGTGGAGCAACTAAGCCCGAGGGTGGCAGCTACTGAGCCAACGCGCTCCCCAGCCCGTGCGCCCCAACTAGAGAGCCCGTGAGCTGCAACTAAGACCCAACACAGCCAACTGAACAAATAGAAAGAAACGCAACAGAGGACATTTGTAGCATTTGAAGACAGAAGCCTAACTTCTCATCCTGACACAGCTGAACTCAGTCCACCAGCCGCCTAAGCAGACAAACGGGCAGAGCTCAGGGGGCAGGGCAGCTGTTTATGCACAGTTCCGCTTGGGGGCGCCTCCTCTCAGAACAGTCTGCCTCCCAGGATCTTCCCGGGAGAAGAGCGGAGCTGCCTGATTTTTCATTTCTTCCACCCCATGTCCCCTGCAAAAACCCAAAATCAACAAGGAAAACAAAATCAACAATAGAACAGAGAGGAGACCCTGAAAAGAATAAGCAGCTGAGACTAGGGAGAAGGAAGAAGGAAATCTACCCTAAATGAATAAAGTTAATCAAACTTCTCCCAAATCAATGATTCTTAAAGAGTGATGCCTGGATTCTCAACTCATCATCACCTGGGAAATTGTTAGAGAGGCAAATTCTCAGGCCCACCTCAAGACTTACTAAACTGAGAGATCTGGGCCTAGCAATCTGTTTTTTACAAACTTCCAAGCGATTCCGAGGCAAGCCAGCGATGGAGAAGCACTGTCCTACATCATTGTCTCCCCAAGACTGCCCCTTCCATAGCCCAGTCGAGGAGGCCCCAGCAGCTTTCAAGTCAGCTGCTTCTATTTCTAACAGAATATTGTGAAAATGATGCTTATCAGACACTGAACCCCACCCCTGGAGCCTCAGGGAAGAAATGCAAGTCGACGTTCCCCAGCAACCATCACCCTCTGCCATCTGCCCCTTTCATCCATGTGTTTGTGAGCCCTGTTCTTCCTCTAAGCTTGGGGTTTCTAATTTCATTACTCTTCCTAATTTTATTGTCTTGCCTGAGAGCAAGGATCTGCAAAGGATCTTTCCAGGGAATAACCAAGTTAACTCCTTGCAGGTTTCAAGTTTGAATTAGGCAGCACGTTGAAGTGGCCGCCAGAAAATTGCATTAGCGCTGTGTCATCCCGTGTTCATAGCCATGGAAACCGTTCTTTCATAATCTATCAACATCACTTTCTTAAATGGCTTAAAATCAGTGTCTCATAATTATATATTTCCAGAGGATTCCTGGCAATACTTATGTGATTTTATATGTATATAAATGTAACTTTCCCCCAGTATTCCTGACTATTATGAAGACTTTCAGTTTCCTCACCCTTAAAACTAAACAGTAATACTGAACTTTCAAGGTCATTGTGAAGGCCAGATGCAATGTAGTGTTTTTCAGTGATGTAACAGTTAGAACTGGACATGGAACAACAGACTGGTTCCAAATAGGAAAAGGAGTACGTCAAGGCTGTATATTGTCACCCTGCTTATTTAACTTCTATGCAGAGTACATCATGAGAAACGCTGGACTGGAAGAAACACAAGCTGGAATCAAGATTGTGGGAGAAATATCAATAACCTCAGATATGCAGATGACACCACCCTTATGGCAGAAAGTGAAGAGAAACTAAAGAGCCTCTTGATGAAAGTGAAACAGGAGAGTGAAAAAGTTGGCTTAAAGCTCAACATTCAGAAAACGAAGACATGGCATCTGGCCCCATCACTTCATGGGAAATAGATGCGGAAACAGTAGAAACAGTGTCAGACTTTATTTTTGGGGGCTCCAAAATTACTGCAGATGGTGACTGCAGCCATGAAATTAAACGACACTTACTCCTTGGAAGAAAAGTTATGACCAACCTAGATAGTATATTCAAAAGCAGAGACATTACTTTGCTGACTAAGGTCCGTCTAGTCAAGGCTATGGTTTTTCCTGTGGTCATGTATGGATGTGAGAGTTGTACCAAAAAGAAAGCTGAGCACTTAAGAATTGTTGCTTTTGAACTGTGGTGTTGGAGAAGACTCTTGAGAGTCCCTTGGACTGCAAGGAGATCCAACCAGTCCATTCTGAAGGAGATCAACCCTGGGATTTCTTTGGAAGGAATGATGCTAAAACTGAAGCTCCAGTACTTTGGCCACCTTATGCGAAGAGTTGACTCATTGGAAAAGACCCTGATGCTGGGAGGGATTCGGGGCAGGAGGAGAAGGGGACAACCGAGGATGAGATGGCTGGATGGCATCACGGACTCAATGGATGTGAGTCTGAGTGAACTCCGGGAGTTGGTGATGGACAGCGAGGCCTGGAGTACTGCGATTCATGGGGTCGCAGAGAGTCGGACATGACTGAGTGACTGAACTGAACTTAACTGATACTTACTTAATAAATGGCGTCTAATTTTGTTGATATTTTCTGCTTAGTCTATTCTATCTAAACTTCCTAAAGGGCCCAAAATAAAATTCTTCATTCTAATAAAACTGTGAATAACCTGGGAGAATAATGGAAACTTGAATTTTTAATTGTAAGAAACTTAAAATCCTGGAGAGAATAAGCACAGTTCGAGAAACTTTATTTTTCTCATCCATAATACACCAAGTAGGACGGCTCTTAAGGGCCTGTACATAGTCACTACCTAAGTGGGCTTGGAAGAGAAGAAATCATGAACAGAATGACCCAAGTAGAGGAGAAAGTGCTCAGAGAGTGAGGGACTCGAGGGTCAATAGGAAAAAGTGATTTCCATCCGGCAGCTTCTCTACCAGACAGTGAAGAGTGGGAGCAGCCTGTGAGCTCCACTACCCCACGTGGCCCCCTCAGAACAAACAGGAGCAGTGATTATCACCGCCACCGCCACATCCACAGATGAAGATGTAATTTACTAGTTCAAGCTCTACAGAACCAACGACATTGATGAAGTACTCACTGTATTCAGAACACAGTGTCAGGCATCGCTCAGCAACTTCTAATCTATTTGTGGAGACAAGATAGAATTTGCTCACTCCTTGTCAGATGTGCAAAGGAAGAAGGGGAGGAAGAAAGGAGGGGCAGGGAGAAGAAATCTTTAGCTCTCCTTTCCTATAACCTATCTCACCTTGTTCTCAAGCTCTCATCCTGCTAATGTGATCAGATGTGGGAGAGAGAGTTGGAAACGTTAAACCTAGGAGCCATGCTCCTTCCCCTTGCCTCCTGCCATCTCCTGCTGCCTCTGCTACTGGCGGGCCTGTGACTGACCTCCTCTGGGTCTTTCTCTCACTGAAGTTTAAGTCTAATGTCTTGCTAACTATTGATAGAATAACCATATCCTGGATCTCACTGGAACTACTGGTCTTCCAAGGCATCTGCAACTGCTTTGAGGTCTCCTGCATGGGTGGCCTGCACTGCCTTCTGCTTTAGTATTAATATCTCTTCACTTCTGACTACTGTAAACAACCTTTTTGACCTTCTGGGCTCAAGAATCAGCATCTTCCAAGTTCCCCAGTGCCAGAGGACCACGTATAACTTCTGCATTCCCTAGGACACAGACAATAAGGAACTAAGGCTCATCCCTTAGGCAATATTTTTAGCAATTTTTGCTTTACCATTTGGATACCTTACAGGCAAGGCTGCCATGCCAAATTCTGGGCTTCTCTCTGAGGTTTGTAATGTCTCCAGGCCATGTATGAGGAAAGAAGGACCCCAGATCATGTGTTTTCTATCCTTATGCTTCTATCATCCTGTCCACTGGCCCACCGCCATTCTCAATCTCTGATCTCTAGAGGAAAGGAAAGTCATTTGCATCTGAAGTCGGTCTCACCTCTTTCACCAAATAGCAGGTCTTCCAATTTCCTCTTCCCTCCAACAAGGGACATTCCTTAGGTCATAGTCTCCTTTCTTTATTTTAGCCTTTTGGCCTTTTCCTGTTAGAGAAAACATTACAGAAAAATACACAGAATTAACAAGAAGTGAAATTGTAAGAGGAATTATTTTTTAAATATCTTATGTTATAGGCCTAAAACATTAAGCTGTCTGGGAGCGGTGTGTGTTGAACACTTGGTAAGGGGCTAAAGGAGTTCAGAGTTCGAAGGAGCAACATCGATCAGAGCTAAGATAGTCTAGGAAGGCTTCATGAAACCAATGAGATTCCGGCTGTTTGGAAGTTTTGAACTCCTTCAACAATCACGAAAACAATAACAACAAAAACAAAAACTGGAGTTGGCATTAAAACCAAGTGGGCAAGTCATGACATTTATAAGATCTTCTGGGCACACCAGTTTAGATGGTGTGTGTGCATGCATGCTCAGTCATTCAGACATGTCAGACTCTTTGTGACCCTATGGACTGTAGCCTGTAAGGCTCCTCTGTCCATGGGATTTTCCAGGCAAGAGTGCTGGAGTGGGTTGCCATTTCCTCCTCCAGTATGTCTTCCTGACCCAAGATCAAATCCACATCTCCTGTGTCTCTAGCATTGGAGGCAGATTCTCTACCACTGAGCCTCCTGGGAAGCCCATAGTGTAGATGGAGCAAGGGTTTGTTTAGGGAAGGGGTACAAGACAAAAGAGACCACTAATGGTTGGATCAAAGCACCCCATTAGGTAGGCAATTTCTGTATCCCCATTTTACAGATGAAGACGCCAAAGCTCCAAGAAATTAAATGGTTTGTCTAAGACCAAACATCCAGTTAGTTGCAAAATCTTCCATCATCAAGTCTTAATCTTCACATGGATAAAATAAAATTATATTTGGTGATCAGTACTTTCATCTTCCTCCACGATGCCTTGATGAGGAGAGGTTGTTACCATATCCCAGAGTCATTTTCAATGTCACCAACACACACAGTTACTCTAAGGTCAGCACGGATGCTTTGTGCAGCTTGAGCTTTCAGATGTGTGCTGTGGGCATGGTAGATACTGTTGGTGCTGACAACAGAAGGCAAATTGAATTTTCTCCTCGACATCCCCACAGGATGTCGTTTATCAAGAAAAGCCCTTTTCTACATGCCACTGGCTCTGAAAACATGACCACGAAAGGTACAATCATATAATGTTGCTGTTACAAACTCCACTCGATTTACTTTTAAATGTCATTAAAATTGCTTCTGTGAGAGTGCAGGCCTGGGAAAGAAGAAAGGTCTATTGGGGATCACCTGCTGGAGGTGATGGGTGATCACTGCTGTAAGCCATGGATGAAAACTAGGCAAGCCAGAGAGCTCAGCACAAGGAGGGCCTTTGGACAGGGGATAAATATAAGGATTGGAGGAGCTAACGTGCAGGAGCGGTGCATAACGTGCTCGGAAGGGACCACGCTCAGACAAAACTCTCCTCCCAGGCTCTCGATTATCCTTACGATGAATAAGACCCTCAAAGTGGTGCTCGCTTTCTGCTTAACATCTGCACTTGGAAACTGATACAGGTTCTAGGTGTGCCTGAAATGTTTACACTCTAAATTTCCCTTAACCTAATTACAGTCATTGCATCATAATTCGGTTAACTGAATCCACTTTCAATTCTGAAATCTCTAGCCTAGAGGTGTGGACTTTTTTGATTCCCGTTTCTATCATTTCCCTCTCAGTATCTATTTTCAGCTTTTTCTACTCAGCTTACCTTAGAAAATGGGGCAGAATTGTCAACTGACTCTGTATCTTAATGGATTACCATTTCCCTCTCCCTTTCTTCTTTTTCTTAAGCCTATTTACTTACATTACGTAATCACAGCCATAAGAATAAGCCCTTGCTTCACTAAACCAGGGACTGAAGGCTTTTAGACAATAAGCAAAGTGTTTAAATGTCAGTGCTTTGTAACAAATATTTGCAGTGAGATCTACCCCGGGGTGTCACATAGAGAAGACCACCCTAGCCCTGGGTGCTGATGGCATGGCCACTGCCTGTCCTCAGAGCCCCCCACCCCAGCTTTGGAATTCTGTAAGGTGGGCCAATTTCCTCTGAGTCTGACAGGAGTGCTTTCTTGGTATTCGTTTGCCTTGTTTTCAGGACAGAACTCTAGTGCAAAGTGACCTCCTTTCCCGTCCTTGTCCCCAAGGAGCATCTGTCCACAGACGCACATAGGCATGTTAATTGCTTTTCTCTTAACTTCTGAGCATTTTGTTCAGTTACCACACCTTGGACCTCTATTTTGCACCACTTCTTTCTGCATAGATGGTCCTCAGAACAGTCTGTCTTCCTAGCCCTTTGGACTTTACATATTAATCTGTGTCAGATGTTGCTCTCCTTGAAACTATCCTTTTGAAAGAGTTCCCTGAGAATCCCTAGAGAAATGCAAATGCTTCTTTGTCTCTGCTCTCACTCTATCGATACTTAGCACATGTGACCAATCTTTAGGGCAGTCTTCACACTGAATTAGAATCATTTATTTGCATGTCCGTTTCAAGAGACACAGAGGTGTTTAAAAACAGCTGCTTTGTTAATTGAGGTCTCCAAAGAAACAGAACCAATAGGATGTGTGCATATATAGAGAAAGTGATTCATTGAAGGAATTGGTTCATGGGATGGTGGAGCCTTGGTGAATCCAAAATCTAATAGGGGAGACAGACTGAAGGCTCAAGAAAGAGTTGCAGTTTGAGGCCGTTGCCACAGAAACAGAGCCAGTGTTGCAGATGAAACCTGAAAGCTGTCTGCTAGTCAATTCCCTTTGCTTTGGGGGAAGAGGTCAGTCCCTTTGCTATTCAGACCTTCAACTGATTGGGTGAGGCCCACCAATATTATGGAGGGCAATCTGCTTTACTAAAAGTCCATTGATTTAAATGTAAATCCCATCCAAAAATATAGAAACACCCAGAATAAAATTTGATCAAATATCTGGGCACAGTGGCCCAGACCAGTTGAAAATAAAATTAACCATCACAGGGATATCGTTGACATCCTCAGCACCCAGCAAAAATCTAATATACAGAGTGTTTGTTGAATGAATAGTGTTCAATAAAGAAATAACAATGTTCTCAGAGCCTTGAAACATCCAGTTCAGTATGGATGACTTGACATTTTCTTTTTGACTTATTTGTATACTTACAAAAGCCCCTTAACAATAGTGGCAAGTTTCCATTTACAGACCAATAGTCTATCTAATGTTATAGGCAAAAAGATTAGGAGCAAATCCAGGAAAGGGAAAAATAAGTCTCTGTCCAGAAATGAGAAAAGCTCTGTCAGGCCCATGCCTAAGCTGAGACCATGTAGTATTTCCATTTATGCTCTTCTCTTTCCCTGGGCCCCTGAGGTGGAATGGAAATACATCCAACAAGGACTTTCAGACTAATCCCCAGGCACAAGCTGCACCATTTCTTCTATCCCTGTTGCCCTTAAGCCACATGAGTCATGGGTGGAGACTGCCATAGACGGAGTGCAAGATTTGTCTAATGAATTCAGAGGCTACTTCCCCACTTCCTATCCTTTTCTCTGTATTTGACTCTTCAAACTTTCTATACGGCCTCTGAAATCAGAGTGAGGAAAGAAGAATGTTGGAAGTACCACTATGAATTGTACTAAAATTATTTTTTAAAGTAATAGAATGTCCTTGAAAGACCTATAACTAATAATGATTTAACAGAGAGATACATGAGGGCATTCTGTCTAAGCAGCAATAGAGGAAAATGATCCCAGAGATCCTTGGGGATTTATTTATTTGATTTATTGCAGCCCTATTTAAATGAGATTGGTGAATTTAAATTCTACCTTGGGACTCATTTTTGTGGTTTTGATATGGCTCCATAATTTTCAAGAAGAGCAAAAGTGTCTGAGCACTTATTCATTCATTCAAAGTACATTTATTGAGGACTTGTGCTATGACATGAAGATGACTAAGACCCAACCCTACCTTCAAAGAGCCCAGTATGGGGAGGCAGCCATATACAGTGGTGTAGGCAGCATTATTAATGATAACAAAAAACTGGAAGCCAACCAAATGTCTCTATCAAAGAGAGAATAGAAAAACAATCATGGAGGAGGCCCATAAGCCCTAAACTTTGGAAACAGAAAGCAACCTCAAAACTTATTTGGCGGTAGAACCTGACTTGAACTACCATGAAGCTATTATTCCACCTACATTTTAATATTTTAAATTTTTAATTTTAATTTTAATCAGAAATATTCATGTATTTGACTACAAAATGCTTCTCAAGACCCCAGTGGGAGACTACAATAGAATACACATCTATTGTCTTTATCAAAACAAGCAAAAAAACATGTATTTGGAAATAATACATTTTAGTCAGAAATATTTTCTACATTTTAATCAGAAATATTCATGTATTTGACTACAAAATGCTCCTCAAGACCCCAGTGGGAGACTACGATAGAATACACATCCTATTGTCTTTATCAAAACAAGCAAAAAAACATGTATTTGGAAACACCTCTGGCCCGAGGGTTTTTTCTAAAGCCTTGAGGACCTGTGTACTCATACAGCGGGATTCCACCAACAGTGAAAATGAATGAGTTACAGTTACACATATCAACATGGATGAATCCCGAAAGCCTAGGGAATGAAAGAGAGTCACAGAAGAAAATATTCAGCATGATACATGTTTCCTAGAGTTCAAATGCTAACAAACCTAACGCTGTCTCACGTAGGAATGCATGCATTTTCAGAAACTGAAAGAGCAACGACAATCAAAAGAATCACAAACAGAGTCTGAGTGGTAGCTCCTCCGTGGGGAAGGGGGGCCACAAATTAAAACTGACAGAGTAGATGTGTTTTGGCAGCACTCTGGCACAAAACACTTGCTGAAGCCTCTGCAGGCAAGACCCCAACGTGGGGCCATAAGACAGTGTGTGAAGGGAGCTGGTTGGGGTGTGAGCTGGGATTATGAGCTCTCATTATAATTGGGAGGCTGCCATAGTCCCCCTGCAATCACTTCTCTGTAAAACCATCATATGAACCTGTGTCTAACAGGACTCTTGATGTTGTTTTCTAGATTTTCTTCTCCCTTTGTCCTAGATTTAACCTCATATGCCCCAATTAGAAATTGGTTCAGGTAGGAGCTGGCTCTCAAGGATGAAAATAAAGGCTGGAGTTGTATAGGGACCTCTGATGAGTGAGGATGCAATTAAAAATCTCCAGTCAACAGGAAGTCAAGATATGAGTGATTCATTCTAAATCTGTAACCCTGACTTTATGAGCATTTCAAACAATTAATGAGAATTGCTAATGAGAATACACACCAGGTTGATATGCAAAACAGTTATCCTCATGAAAAATGAATCACAATTTCTACGCATGGTACACCTAATCTCATCCTACTTTTGCGCATAGAAACTGCCTTACTCAATCTGACTGTGGTGGGTGGAGCCTGAGAAAGGAATTGCAGAATTCTGCGTCATTAGTTTTACAGTCAGATGGCAGTGCCTTCAGCAGTACTTGGGGGAGGTACAGACACAACTGGAAACAACTGGTGGTGGGAATTTATGTTTATCACATGGTCTTGATTGTATCTCACCGCATATATTCATCTACCCACTCATGTTTTTCAACCGCAGTGCCTAGATGATGTTCTGGGCACTGTGCTAGACATTGGAGGTAGAAAGTTGAATGTGGTCCATACCCTTAAAAGAGCTCCCTGTTAGAAAGAGATACAAATAAGAGAAGAGATGATTATAAGCAATGTAATAGCATTATTATTATTCAGTTGCTAAGTTGTGTCTGACTCTTTGTGAGCTCATGGACAGCAGCACTCCAGGCTCCTCTGTCCTCCACGGTCTCCCAGAGTTTGTTGAGATTCATGTCCACTGAGTTGGTGATGCCATCCAACCATCTCATCTTCTGCCACCCATTTCTCCTTGTGCCTTCAATCTTTCCCAGCATCAGGGTCTTTTCCAATGAGTCAGTTCTTCGCATCAGGTGGCCAAAGTATTGGAGCTTCAGCTTCATCATCAGTCCTTCCAATGAATATTCAGGACGATTTCCTCTAGGATTGACTGGTTTGATCTCTCTGCAGTCCAAGGGACTCTCAAGAGTCTTCTCCAACACCACAGTTCAAAAGCATCAGTTCTTTGGCACTTAGCTTTCTTTATGGAGAAGGCAATGGCACCCCACTCCAGTTCTCTTGCCTGGAAAATCCATGGATGGAGGAGCCTGGTAGGCTGCAGTCCATGGGGTCACTAAGAATCGGACACGACTGAGCGACTTCACTTTCACTTTTTACTTTCATGCATTGTTGGAGAAGGAAATGGCAACCCACTCCAGCGTTCTTGCCTGGAGAATCCCAGGGACGGGGGAGCCTGGTGGGCTGCCCTCTATGGGGTCACACAGAGTCGGACACGACTGAAGTGACTTAGCAGCAGTAGCAGTAGCTTTCTTTATAGTCCAACTCTTACATCCATACATGACTACTGGAAAAACCATAGATTTGACTATACAGACCTTTGCTGGCAAAGGGATGCCTCTGCTTTTTAATATGCTATCTGGGTTTCTCATAGCTTTCCTTCCAAGGAGCAACGTCTCTTAATTTCATGTCTGCAGTCACCATTCACAGTGCGTTTGGAGTAAAAGAAAATAAAATCTGTCACTGCTTCTACTTTTTCCCCTTATAGTTGCCATGAAGTGATGGGACCAGATGCCATGATCTTAGTTTTTTAATGTTGTTTTCATGCTCTTCTCTCACACTCATCAAGAGGCTCTATAGTTCCTTTTCACTTTCTGCCATTAGAGTGACATCATCTGCATATCTGAGTTGTTGATATTTCTCCTGGTGATCTTGATTCTAGCTTATAACTCATCCAGCCCAGCATTTTCCATAATGTACTCTGCATATATGTTACATAAACAGAATGACAATATACAGCCTTGTCATATTCTTTTTCCAGCTTTGAACCAGTCTGTTGTTCCATGACTGGTTCTAACTATTGCTTCTTGACCTGCGTACAGCTTTCTCAGAAGCCAGGTAGGGAGGTCTGGTAGTTCCATCTTTTTAAGAATTTTCACAGTTTGTTGTGATCCACAAAGCCAAAGGCTTTAGCATAGTCAATGAAGCAGAAGTAGATGTTTTTCTGGAATTCCCTTGCTTTCTCTGTGTTTCAGCAGACGTTGGCAATTTAATCTCTGATTCTTCTGCCTTTTCTAAATCCGGCCTATACATCTGGAAATTCTTGGTTCATGTATTGCTGAAGCCTAGTTTGAAGAATTTTGAACATAATCTTACTAGTATGTGAAATGAGCACAGTTGTATGGTAGTTTGAACATTCTTTGGCACTATCCTTCTTTGGGATTGGAATGAAAACTGACTTTTTCCAATCCCACGGACACTGATGAGTTTTCCAAATTTGCTAACATATTGAGTGCAGCATTTTAACAGCGTCATCTTTTTAAAAATAGCTCAGCTGGAATTCCATCATCTCC
Organism: Aepyceros melampus; assembly: GCA_006408695.1. Lineage (NCBI taxonomy): Eukaryota > Metazoa > Chordata > Mammalia > Artiodactyla > Bovidae > Aepyceros > Aepyceros melampus. The sequence goes on from SJXQ01002290.1 coordinate 132,695, forward strand.
AATAGCTTTGTATGTAGTGACGCTTCCTAAGGCCCACTTGACTTTACACTCAAAGATGTCTGCCTCTAGGTGAATGATCACACCATCGTGGTTATCTGGGTCATTAAGACCATTTTTGTATAGTTCTTCTGTGTATTCTTGCCACCTCTTCTCAATCTCTTCTGCCTCTATTAGGTCATTACCATGTCTGTCCTTACATGGACTGTTCCCTTGATATCTCCAGTTTTCCTGAAGAGATCTTTAGTCTTTCCCATTCTATTGTTTTCCTCTACTTCTTTGCACTGTTCATTGAAGAAGCCTTCTTATCTCTCCCTGCTATTCTCTGGAGTTCTGCATGCAGTTGGGTATATCTTTCCCTTCCTCCCTTGCTTTTCGCTTCTCTTCTTTCCTCAACTATTTGTAAAATCTCCTCAAACAATTTGCCTTCTTGCATTCTTTTTCTTGGGGAAAAAGAAATTTGGTCATTGCCTCCTGTACAATGTATGAACCTCTATCCATCATTCTTCAGCACTCTGTCTATCAGATCTAATCCCTTGAATCTACTTGTCACTTCTAATGTATAATCATAAGGGATTTGATTTAGGCCATACCTGAATGGTCTAGTGGTTTCTCTACTTTCTTCAATTTAAGCCTGAATTTTGCAATAAGGTGCTGATCTGAGCCACAGTCAGCTCCCAGTCTTATTTTTGCTGACTGTATAGAGCTTCTCCATCTTCAACTGAAAAGAATATAATCAACCTGATTTCAATATTGACCATCTGGTGATATCCACGTGTAGAATCATCTCTTATGTTGTTGGAAAGGAGTATTTTCTATGGCCAATGTGTTCTCTTGACAAAACTGTTAGCCCTGCTTCATTTTGTATTCCAAGGCCAAACTTGCCTATTTCCCCAGGTATCTTTTGACTTCCTACTTTTGCATTCCAATCCTCTATGATGAAAAGGATGTCTTTTTTTGGTGTTAGATCTAGAAAGTCTTGTAAGTCTTTGTAGAACTCCCTAGAGATGTATATTAAGAAGACCTAAGACAGAAAAGATTCCATTAAAACATGGTATACCTTGCCTATAGCAAAAAAAGATGGTATTGACCTGAGTTTTGAGGGATGAGTAGGAACTGGCCATGTGAAAGAGAAAAAAAGGGGAGATATACATGAAGAGCCAGTTTTATTCCTCACGAAATAAGGTTTATTCTTCAGCTTGAATCATTTATCCATGAAGATGTCATGCCTACTTCCTGTCAGGTCCCTTCATTGAGAAATTTTAGGTATTGAGAATCTATGAATTCCATTGGTACCGGAGAAAATTCCCACCAAGTCCAAGAGACCAAGTACATATAACTATCCTGGGGAAGTGTGGGATTTGAAAGCCTGCTGTTGCTCAGTTGCTCAGTCAGGCCCAACTCTTTGCAAGCTCATAGACTGCAGCATGCCAGGCTTCCCTGCCCTTCATCATCTCCTGGAGCTTGCTCAAACTCATGTCCATTGAGTCTGTGATGCCATCCAACCAACTCATCCTCTGTCTTCTCCTCCTCCTGCTTAAAGCCTGTGAGGGAACAAATATAAAGAATAATAAAAATGGTTTCTATTACTTGAGTGCAACTCTGCATCAAGCCCTGGACAGAGCACTTAGAAAAGAAAAAAAGTCTCAGTGAATCCTTCAAAAACCATAAATGATATGTTTTACAGATATTGCAAATGGGGCTTGAAACAGCAAATTTACCTGCCCAAAGCTACAAGGATAGTAAGAGGAGGATCTAGTTTTGTTTGAACTCAACGCTTTGCTCTTGAGAAAATAAAATTAAGAAATAGTAAAGATTTAGGAAACCATATAAAGTTCTCCCTGTTTCAGATCTTTCAATTATAGTTTTGTAGGATAATCTAGGAGAAGGCAATAGCACCCCACTCCAGTACTCCTGCCTGGAAAATCCCATGGACGGAGAAGCCTAGTGGGCTGCAGTCCATCCATGGGGTCGCTAAGAGTCAGACATGACTGAGCGACTTCCCTTTCACTTTTCACTTTCATGCATTGGAGAAGGAAATGGCAACCCACTCCAGTGTTCTTGCCTGGAGAATCCCATGGACGGGGGAGCCTGGTGGGCTGCCGTCTATGGGGTCTCACAGAGTTGGACACGACTGAAGCAACTTAGCAGCAGTAGCAGCAGGATAATCTAATTTACTTTCCCACCGCTTATGACCCACAGAAGGACCCGCTTGTCCCCCCAGAGAGGTAATAGGAGTGAAGTGATAGTCTTGAACTAGTATCCTTTTCAACACTATCCGAATGCTCCACTGAAGAGGCACTTCCAACCTTTTATTACAGATAAAATCATCTGTATAATTTCCAAAGAAACCATCAGACAACTCTGGCCTCACTAAAATAATTAGAAGTTATTGTGTGTGGTGGATTTTATTACTGGTAAGAATTACAGAAATATATCCTACTTTCTTTCTAATATACAGCAACCTAGAAGGGATATGTTGTCCAACAACTCAAAGGAAGAAATAACAACATTGATATTGAACCACAATATCCCGTGGCATAAACAACAAAAATAAGCCTTCACTTTCTCTTTCAAAACTCCGGAACCATCTTTTCAGTAAAGCCTCTCTGAGTCACACACTTGAATAAAAAGACATCCTCTGTATTCGTCAAGTTCTCCAGAGAAATAGAGCCAAGGGAAGTATACATAGGAAGAGATGTATTTTAAGGACTTGGCTCATGCTATTGTGGGGGCTGCAAGGCTGAAATCTGCAGGACAGGCTGAGGTAACATTAAGGGCTGCAGGCTTGGGTCTGGAAGCCTCCTTTCTCAAGGGATCTGTCTTCTCTCTTGAGGTCTTCAGTTGATTTAATCAGGCCCATCCACCTCCATTATTATCTTCTGTACTCAAAGTCTACTAACTTAAATGTCAATCATACCTAAAAAATACCTTCACAGCAGCATCCAGATTGGCCTTTCACCAAAAGACCACAGTCTGGCTAAGTCGGCACATAAAGTTAACCATCACATCTCCCATACCCCAAGTCTAGAAAAATGGTCGCACCATGCACCTGACCGCCCAAGTAAGAAGCTTGGGATCTGCTGGATCATTTCCCTCCCTTCACCCGACAAACCCAAGTCCTGAAAACACTAACTCCCAAGTATTTCTAGGCTCAGTTCCTCCCTCTTCATCCCCTTGCCTACTACCCTGTCTATTACCTGATTTTAAAACCACTGTCTCTTACCTGATTCTATTAAGGAATTGATTTATTAACAGGGTCCCCTAATAGATCACCTTGCCTCGAGTTCAGCCTCTTCTTACATTTCAAAACCATTAAACTCATGTCTCATCTTAAAATGTTCCAGTGATTCTGCATTGTTTTCTAAACAAAAATCCCAGCTCCATAACACATGGCCTCAGGATCTTCATGACCTGGCCCCTGCCTGCCTCTCTGCCTTCATGTCCCTCCAACCATCCTCATTCCAAACCTGGACAGCTACTTGCAGGGCCCAAACACTCCATGAGTTTTTCAAGTTGTAAAGACAGTCACACAAAGATGCTCAACATCACTCATTATCAGAGAAATGCAAATCAAAACCACAATGAGGTACCATTTCACACCAGTCAGAATGGCTGCGATGCAAAAGTCAACAAGCAATAAATGCTGGAGAGGGTGCGGAGAAAAGGGAACCCTCTTACACTGTTGGTGGGAATGCAAATTAGTACAGCCACTATGGAAAACAGTGTGGAGATTCCTTTAAAAATTGCAAATAGAACTGCCTTATGATCCAGCGATCCCACTGCTGGGCATACACACCAAGGAAACCAGAATTGAAAGAGACACGTGTACCCCAATGTTCATCGCGGCACTGTTTGTAATAGCCAGGACATGGAAACAACCTAGATGTCCATCAACAGATGAATGGATAAGAAAGCTGTGGTACATATACACAATGGAGTATTACTCAGCTATTAAAAAGAATACATTTGAATCAGTTTTAATGAGGTGGATGACGCTGGAGCCGATTATACAGAGTGAAGTAAGCCAGAAAGAAAAACATCAATACAGTATACTTACACATATATATGGAATTTAGAATGATGGTAATGATAAACCTGTACGCAAGACAGCAAAAGAGACACAGTTGTATAGAATGGCCTTTTGGACTCTGTGGGAGAGGGAGAGGGTGGGATGGGTTGGCAGAGTGGCAATGTAACATGTGTGATATCATAAGCGAAACGAATTGCCAGTCCAGGTTTGATGCAGGATGCAGGATGCTAGGGACTGATGCACGGGGATAATCCAGAGAGAGGGTGTGGGGCGGGAGGGTGGAGGTGGGGGTCGGGATTGGGAGTTCATGTACACTCATGGCTAATTCATGTCAATGTGTAACAAAACGAATACAGTATTGTAAAGCAAAACAAACTAAAAAATAAAAATTAATTAAAAAAAAAAAAAAGACAGTCACACACTGCTCCCTCTGCTAATAATGTCTTGTTCATCTGGGATATGTCTGCTCCCTCATCTTCAAATTTCCCTTTTTCTCAATCAGGCTCCCTTTGGCTACAGACAGTTCATACAATACAGAGCTACATTTTTCTTTCTCTGGGTTCCCATGGCATGCAGTTCATACTTCTATCAATCACATACATGCATGAAAAATACATCTATTTACATGCTTTTCATCACCATTGGTACACCATCTGGTTAAAGGATTAGCTTTTTGTCTCTATTGGTCTCTGTATTCACAGTTCAAAAGACAAAACCCACTTTAGTGTCCATTAGTTAGCAAGCAGCCAACAAATGTTTGCAATGGTCTTTTTACTTACTTGAAAACATCTCCTTCTAGATATAAGCTCTTTCAGGAAAATAATGGCATGTTTGGTTTACCTGTGCTTGGCACAGGGCCTGGCATATAGGAGACACTGCAAAGATGAGCACATTGGCCATTACGTGTTCGATCATCTCAACCTCAAGTATTCTGTTTTTCTGGTTCTGACGTCTTCAGCTAGGTAGAAAGGCTCTCATCAGCATGGACTAGTCTTCTACTATCCTGTTGTCCTTTCTCCTCTATGCCCCCACCCATATTGGGCCTAGCGCAGTACTGGGTACACACTAGGGACTTAGTTAATACTTGCTGGTTAAATGATGGTTAGGTTTTATACCTGTGTGCTCTTTCCTCTGAATCAGAGCTCCTCATTTCAAAATTCATCTCTGAGCCTGTTATAATGAACTAGGGAAAATCAGACTGAGTGAGTCTACCCAAGGTCAGTTCTGCCCAGGAGAGATGGCATGCGTATCTCTTGTGATTAATCTGTACATGTCTCAGGCACACACCCATACTCTCCAAGAGGATAGTATTTCACCTGATGCTTAGATGAAGGATGAGGGAAGGAAAAGTCAGAGAGAGGGAAGTTGCTGAAAGAAGAGAACTCCACACTGGTACCTAGGGATTAAGGTGAAGCCAGAGCTGACTAGAGTTAGTTAAGTCATGGGAAGTTCTGGCTCCATCTAGAACCAAAAATCACCAAGCTCACCCTGAGCCAAGCAACTCAGCTGTACCTCTTGGACAAACAGCATCTGGAAGGTGATAAGCCCTTTATACACCACGCTTTGATCAGAGTTCTGAGCATCCTCCCAACCATATTCACAGCTAAAGCCCTGGACTCCCACATCTCATTCCGACCTTGGCTCCTCACTTCTTGTCTGTTCCTTCTGACTGTGTCTTCTGTTTCTAGGCCCAAGATCAAACCTCCAGGACCTAAAAACAAATACGACTTCCCAGTGTGACCCTCTTGAACATGGTTTTACCAGATAAGCAGTGTATTAGAATCTGAAGACCAGGATCTTTGGACTTAACAGACCTAGATTAAAATTCTGTTCACAAGCTGAGATACCTTATGCCCCTGAGCCTATATTTCTTAATGGGTTAAAGCATATTTAAAAATACCTACCCCATAGAGAGTGTCTTAGTCCACTTGTGCCAGGGTCCAGCCCCGGTGGATCCAGGGTGATTCGAAGGTGGAGAGGGAGTTGGCGTACTAGGAAAGAACTTATTCAATTACAGATATAGAGAGATTAGGAAATTAGCAGAAAAAAAGAGCTGAATAACTTGGCTTACATGGGATGCCAATCACCACCTACGTAGGCCACAGGCATCTTTCCGTTCTCCCGAAGGAGAGGAGGCACTGAGGCCTCCCTGGTCCGATCTTAGAAGCCCAGGCAGAATTAGTAGGCTTGGTGAGGACCCACATGCCAGATGGGAATTCAGCCAGAAATACGGAGGACGAGAAAGAACAACATAGGGGAATCAGTCTTTCCGGAAAGTGATCTGTTTCCTTCATTTTCAGGTTTGCTTATATACCTTTTGTTACACATAGGGATGAATACAAAGTCACGCAGGGGTCAGCAGTCCTGACATTTATCAAAATCGGGTGCTTTACATACATAAAAGGTCTTAGGGGTTTCACATCATCTTCTGGCCATGAGGCCTGCTGACACTTCATGACCCTCTCTTTCTGATAACCAAAAAACTCATTTTTTCCAAGGGTGTTTTTTCTTAAACCAGGCACCACCCTCCAGATAAAGTTACATTCCTATAGGGTGAGGGTGCGGAGAAGGCAATGGCACCCCACTCCAGTACTCTTGCCTGGAAAATCCCATGGACGGAGGAGCCTGGAAGGCTGCAGTCCTTGGGGTCGCTGGGGGTCGGACACGACTGAGCGACTTCCCTTTCACTTTTCACTTTGATGCATTGGAGAAGGAAATGGCAACCCACTCCAGTGTTCTTGCCTGGAGAATCCCAGGGATGGGGTAGCCTGGTGGGCTGCCGTCTATGGGGTCACACAGAGTCGGACACGACTGAAGTGACTTAGCAGCAGCAGGGTGAGGGTGTAATGAGTTACAATCAAGAAAGGAATTTATCTAACCCAAGGTTAATATGATTAATCTTAAAGGTTAATACTTATTTCTCTTATATGCTAGTTATATTCATTATAAGGGCAGGGAATATAAAGATTTAGCAACAAAACATCAGCTAAACAAGTGAAATCCTTTTACCAATGTTCCCCTTAAGATCTATTTAATTTTAAAATAATGATAAAGTTACATTTTTACATAGCAAGGACACAGTAATTTATAACAAAGTACAGTGATCTATAACAAAGAAGAAAATTCATTAACTCAACAAATCTAGTATTGTTAACATCAAAACTACTATATTTCTTTTTCTATATTCCAAATACATTGATTAATGTATTCCCAGGTGCCTAAGGACGTGGAGGCCTGGCGGCAATCATTGAGTCAACAATGAGAAAAGCCCCATGCTAACCAAGACCTTCAAAATACCCCAGACTCTCTGTGCTGTTGATGGTTGAGAGGCAGCAAACAATCATGTGCTCATAGTGGCAGGAGTATGGATAATCCTATCACACAAGCTAGCTTGCCAGCAGAGAGGTTTGACCCGAGACACCCCTATCACACCCAGGGCAGGGAATTAAAAGCAATTATTGGCACAACAAATGAAAACTCCTTCACCAATACAATTCCTAATCAACCCACTATACTAATAAATTCTAACTTCCCTAAAAAATCTGCCTTTAGTAAGTCTAAAACATCTCGTGCCTCTCGCTATTGGGAGGCTGTAAACAATCACATTTGGCCAGACAACCTATACAGGCAGGCTAGATAACCTTCAGAGGAGTTGAAACACTCTTGTGTTTCAAACACTCTTGTCACGCCCAGGAATTTTATCAACTGGAGCTGCAAGTTAACTCCTTCTCCGAGAGAAATGGTTATGGGGGAGAGCCCCCCTTAAAGTCAGAGGTGTAGGTGAAAGCATAAAACAGACTCTTGGTTTTGGGGGTAGATGCTCGGGAACAGGGGGTTTCCTGAGGTTTGATCATGCCTTTGCATATGCCAAGCCTCCTTCCTCATGACCTTTGCCATGGGCAGAGTTCCTCACGCTGGCCCCCGGCACACTTGGTCTGCTACACACACACACACAAAAAAAAATACCATATACTGAGTGGCTTACAAACAACACACGTTTATTGTTTCTCATAGTCCTAGAGGCTGGAAAATCCAAGATCAAGGCCAGCAGATTCAGTTTCTGATGAGAGTCCAGCCCACTTCCTGGTTCACAGACAGCACTTCCTATTTGTGTCCTCTCATGGTGGAAGGGTTAGAGAACTCTCTGAGGTCCTTGTAAGTTACAAGGCCTCCACTCTCATGACTTACGCACTTCCCAGAGGTCTCACCTCCAAATACCATCACACTGGGCGTTAGATTTCAAAATAGGAATTTGGGAGCTGGGGGCAAACATTCAGACCACAGCAGGGTTTTATATATTACATGAGATAAACAAGAGTAGCTATTATCACTGTCATTCACCCTCTTTCTCTATCTGCATCTGCTGGTCCCCACCCTAGGGGCAGATGGGCATATACCCAGACCCAGCCAATTGTTCCATCTTTCCTCCTGGCCACTGTAATTAGTTGACAAATGGGTATGTGGCCCCAGCATAAAAAATGAGTTCAATGTCAATATGATTTGAAAATGGAAGATGAAAGATGAGATCTCACTTTTCTTTAAAATTATAAGCTCTAAGAATGACAAGCTCTTGTCTAGTTGCTCAGTCATGTCTGACTCCTTGTGACCCCACGGACTGCAGCATGCCTGGCTTCCCTGTCCTTCACCTTCTCCCGGAGCTTGCTCAAACTCATGTCCATTGAGTCAGTGATGCCCTCCAACCATCTCATCCTCTGTCATCCCCTTCTCCTTCTGCCTTCAATCTTTCCCAGCATCAGGGTCTTTTCTAATGAGTCAGCTCTTCACTTTAGGTGGCCAAAGTACTGGAGCTTCAGTTTCAGCATCAGTCCTTCCAATGAATATTCAGGAAGAATGATAAGCTCTAAGAATAACATAAGACTCTAATAACAAAGTATATAGCCATCTTTACCACCACATAGAAGGACCCTGCCTGAACATATATCCAGAGAAAGTTCTAATTTGAAAAGACAGATGCTCTGTTTATAAAAGCCAAGACATGGAAGAAACCTATGTGTCCATCAACAGATGAATGGACAAAGATGATATGATACAGATATACAAAGGAATGTTATTCAACCGTAAAAAAGAATGAAAGAATGTCATTTGCAGCAACATGGATGAACTTAGAGATTATCACACTAAGTGAAGTAAGTCAGAAAGAGAAAGACAAATGCCATATGGTATCAGTATGGATGTGAGAGTTGGACTGTGAAGAAGGCTGAGCGCCGAAGAATTGATGCTTTTGAACTGTGGTGTTGGAGAAGACTCTTGAGAGTCCCTTGGACTGCAAGGAGATCCAACCAGTCCATTCTGAAGGAGATCAACCCTGGGATTTCTTTGGAAGGAATGATGCTAAAACTGAAGCTCCAGTACTTTGGCCACCTCATGCGAAGAGTTGACTCATTGGAAAAGACCCTGATGCTGGGAAAGATTGAGGGCAGGGGAGAAGGGGACGACTGAGGATGAGATGGCTGGATGGCATCACTGACTCAATGGACGTGAGTCTGAGTGAACTCCGGGAGTTGGTGATGGACAGGGAGGCCTGGTGTGCTGTGATTCATGGGGTCGCAAAGAGTTGGACACGACTGAGCGACTGAACTGAACTGAACTGAACACGTGAAACCTAAAATATGATACGAATGGACTTATTTACAAAACAAAAACAGACTCATGGACATAGGAAACAAGTGTGTGGTTACCAAAGGAGAAAGGGATAGGGGAGGGATAAATTTTGGATTAACAGATAGAAATACTATGTATAAAATAGTATATTTCCATAAGTCATAATGGAAAATATGTAAAAACCAAATTACTTTGCATATACCAGCAATTAACACAACATTGTAAACTATCTATATTTCATTTAAAAAAAAAAAAAAACCCTGCCTGAAAATTAAGCCGATTAAGGAATTCTAACCCAGAAGTGCAAAGACTGTATCTTAATATGTCTGAACTCCAAAATTCAGCAGTACTTGAAGCTAGCCCTGCTCTCAGATTTTCCAGTACATGAATGATACATTGTCTTTTTTGCTGTCTCTAACTCAAATTGGTTTTTATCACATGCAACAGAGTACAGAACTATATACATAGAAGGAATCAGTTCAGTTCAGTCACTCAGTTGTGTCCAACTCTTTGCGACCCCATGAACTATAGCACGCCAGGCCTCCCTGTCCATCACCAACTCCCGGAGTTCACCCAAACCCATGTCCATCGAGTTGGTGATGCCATCCAGCCATCTCATCCTCTGTTGTCCCCTTCTCCTCCTGCCCTCAATCTTTCCCAGCATCAGGGTCTTTTCCAATGAGTCAGCTCTTGGCATCAGGTGGCCAAGTATTGTCAGATTCAGTGGCCAGACTCCAAAAGTAAACAGTCAAGGAAAAGGGTTGCAATCCCTCCTTATTACTGTTTTGTTTTGTTTTTCCCAGACTAGGTACCATCTGGCCTTTCTGAAAAACTATATATTCAGCATTTACTAACTCATGTGTTATAGGTCAGAAGTGGAAGAAGGATAAGAAGTTTCATCCAGAAGTATCACACAGCACTTCTCAGCTGTCTTATAAGAAAACCAGATCATGTTTTTCATTTCAGTCTGTATATCTGTCAGGAAAACAGAAACCAGTCTAAGCATTTCAACAGGGGGAATTTAATTCAAGGAACTGGTTAGACAGATGTTAGGGGGCTAAAAGAGCCAAAAAGGGAACATGTGAGGTACCCAGAGATTGTAATAACTGCAGTTGGAAGCTGCCACCCCTAAGTGAGGGAAAAAAGAGAGAGTTAAAAGGAGATGCTTTCTGGAGCTACAGTCAGACCTCCAGGAGAGGCAAGCTTGGCTCCTGCTGATACTGCAAGATGAAGCCAGGGCTCTGTGTCCCCAAAAAATCTGGAGGCAAGAACCAACCAGTGGGGCAAAGAGCTGTGGCTGGGATGGCAGTGACCAGAACCACAAGCAAACACAAAGTCACTTCTCCCCTGCTCCTGCCTTCCGGCTTCCCGCTAGTGCCCCCTCGTGGCAGAACTTAAAAAGATGCCAGCCTACAAAAGAAAATGTTATGCAGAGATCCAGCCCCAGACACAGGAGAACCAGGTTCAATCCCTGGGTCAGAAAGATCCCCTGGAGGAAGCCGTGGCAACCCACGCCAATATTCTTGCCTGGAGAATCCCCATGGAGAGAGGAACCTGGTGGTCTGCAGTCCATGGGGTCACACAGAGTCGGACCCAACCAAGCGACTAAGCACACCCATCCCCAGCATCAGGGGCAGAACACGGAAAGTGGAATTTGCAGCTGAGTGACAATAATTGAATAACCAACTCAGCCCACACTCTTAGGTCATATTCCTACTTGATTTATCTCCCTCCTCAACAGGTTACCAGATAATTCTCTTATCAAGGAAATCAGCCCAGCTCCATTTGTCTTGACTGTCAAAGATGGAGCTCAAACAACCCCTAAAAGTTTTTGTGTGCTTGTTTGTTTGTTAATCATGAACTAATCTTTGCATATCATTTCTCAAGTAGAATTCCAAACAGAGAGCCTGGGCTTGTTTAGCCTGACAGAATCTTGTAAAGATAGTTATAAGAGTCCCAGGATCTCCTCTTCAGAGAGTAACCACTGAAAACAGGGAATAAGAGAATAAAAGTCAATTCAAGGAAAACTGCCGTGGCCTCGTTGCTCTGTATAGGACAAGGAAGGAGGGTGTATTAGCAAATACTACTCACTCCTGAAGGCTTTACGCATCATTATAAACCCTTTCAATAATGTATGCAAGTGCCATGGTCCTCATTACAGTCCGTATGTCCCTTCAAGCCAGTGGACTATCGTGAGTATGAATATTTTGATATCTTCATTCTTTTCCATTGATCCCACACCACGCATGATCATGGCCTGGAGACAAAGCCCCGACTACTCTGTGTAACGTGGCCAATTGCCAAGGCACAGTGAGTCCAGAGTACAGTGGAGCAGAAAATAAATGGGCCCCAACAACTGACCTCTTACAGTTAGAGCTCAGGAATTTCATGATTATATGCCTACAGTAGGGCTTTTAATTCATTTTTCTGAGCACTCAGTGCATTATTTATATCTGCAAACTCATCCTTCAATTCTAGAATTTTTGCTTTATCTTTTGAATAATTTCTTCCCTCCCCTGATTTCCTGTGGAAACACCAATTAATCAGCTAGTAGAACTCTGGTTTGATCCTCCAATTCCATCTCTCTTCTCCTCTATCCTTGTCTGACAGTCTGCTTCCTGATAGCCCAGTAGAAAGAAGACGGTTTGTGCCTCACCGTCCAACAGGTAGACTTTCATTTAATTCTACTCTTTCAGAAAGACGCCTGTTCTCTACTGCCCCTGGTGTCCTGCGTGCACAGCCAGTCTGATTCAGTTTCTCCAAAGAATAAACTGCCTCCCCTTGCCTGCTGGGATGTGACAGGTGGTTGTCCGATTGATTAGGGTGCAGAAGAGAACCCTCTTGTTTTTAGCCTCACGCCTCACCTCTTCCTGGTGAGGTCTCTGGACTTCCAGTTCCTGAGCCCTTCTGGAGGTACTGAAAGGTTTGCTTATTGTCATCTCCCTCTGCAGGTTTCCAAAAGTTGTCTAAATAATACAGTGAAGCATTCAAGAGCATAGGACCTGTGTCAAGATTGCCAAGATTTGAATCCTAGCCCCTCCACCTACTAGCTACTTGACCGTTGTCGTTCAGTTGCTCAGTCATGTCCAACTCTTTGCGACCCCATGGACTACAGCCTGCCAGACTTCCCTGTCCTTCACTGTCTCCCAGAGTTTGTTCAGACTCTTGTCCATGGAGTCAGTGATGCCATCCAACAACTTCATCCCCCGTCTCGCCCCCTTCTCCTCCTGCCCTCAGTCTTTCCCAGCATCAGGGACTTTTCCAAAGAGTCAGCTCTCCGCATCAGGTGACGAAAGTATTGAAGCTTCAGCATCAGTCCTTTTAATGAATATTCAGGGTTGATTTCCTTTAGGATGGACTGGTTTAGTATTCTCATTTATAAATGAAGATTATAATAGCACCTACCTCTTTAGGTTGTTATAAAGACTAAACAATATCTTTAAAATATTTAGAGTTTTACATTGAAAACAATAAAACATTGCTAAACTAATTAAAGACAGAAATGAATGGAAAGACATCTTGTATTCATGGATTGGAAGACTTAATATTGTTAAGATGTGAATACTACCCAAAGCAGTCTACAGATTTAATGCAATCCCTATCAAAATCTCAATCGCATTTTTTTTAAGAAAGAGAAAACTCGAACCATAAATTTGGTATATCAAGGGACCCCAAATAGCCAAAACAATCTGGAAAAAGAACAAGGTTGGAGGTCTTATGCTTCCTGATTTTGAAACTTATTACAAAGTGGCTGCTGCTGCTGCTGCTGCTGCGTCGCTTCAGTCATGTCTGACTCTGTGAGACCCCATAGACGGCAGCCCACTGTCCCTAGGATTCTCTAGGCAAGAACACTGGATTGCCATTTCCTTCTCCAGTGGATAATCCCGACCCAGGTATCAAACCCGAGTTCCCACATTGGAGGCAGACTCTTTACCATTAAGTGTGGTAATAAAAAGTTGGGGGGGGGCGGGTTTCTGACATAAAGAGAGAAACACAGATCAATTGAACAGAATAGAGTCCAGAAATTTTTGACAAGGGTGCCAAGACCATTCAGTGAAGAAAAGAAACAACTTTTCAACAATGGTATCAGGTTGACTTTTCAACTAATGGTGTTGGGATAACTGATATTAACAACAAAATGCAAAAGAATGGCATTAACTCAAAATGGATCAAAGTCTAAAACTATAAAACTCTTAGAAGAAAACAGGAAAAACCTTATGATAACTTGGCAATGATTTTTAGGATATGATGCCAAAAAGTATAGGCAAGAAAAGTATAAAGAGGTAAACTGGAAAAAATTTAAAACCTCTGTGCATCAAAGGACACAATCAATAGAGTAAAAAAGGAAACCATGAAATGGGAGAAAATATTTGCAAATCGAATATCTCAAGAGTGGTTGATATCCAAAATATGTAAATAACTCCTACAACTCAAAATAACCCAACTAGGACTCCCCTGGTGTCACAGGGGATAGTAATCCACCTGCCAACACAGGGGATGTGGGTTCAATCCCCGGTCCAGGAAGATTCCACATGCCCCGGAGTAACCAAGCCCCTGAAGCTCTGGAGTCCGCACCACGGAGCCTTTGTATCACAGCCACTGAAGCCTGCACGCCCAGAGCCTGTGCTCAGCAACAAGAGAAGCCCCTCAGTGAGAAGCCTTCGTACTTCGACAAAGAGCAGCCCTCACTCACCACAGCTAGAGAGAAAGCCAGTGAGCAGCAACGAAGATCCAGGGCAGCCACAAAAAATTAATTATTAAAAAAAAAAAAAAACTAAAAACTGAGAAAAGCACTTAGCCATTTCTCTAAAGAAGGTAAACAAATGGCCTTCCCCATCTGGCTCCTGTCTCAGAGAACCAAGCCTACCTTCCCGGGTATCCCCCAGGGTGACAGAGATCCAGCAGCTGCTCCCTCCCTACTGTTTAAGTGCGGCCTGGGGAGTCTGACCTTCCAGCTCCCCAGGTGTTTGAGGCTCAATCATAGTCCCTTAGAAAATCAGCACACTCACAGATAAAATACCTTGCCTACTGATCCTGGGCAGGAAGTTCTCTCAGAAATGATATGTGTTCTAAGGTGATCCCTTTCAATCTTCGCATTTCAGGGAAAGATCTTTCCATCCAGGGTTCCAGCCTGCATCCCAGGCACTTCTCCTCATGATGTACTTGATACTCAGACAACTTGGAAGTCATGTAATTCACCCTTAACACTGTGCAGAGAGAGAAACCGAGGCTCAGAGGGGAGATAAGCATGACCCAGAGGCACAAGCTGTCAAAGTCAGATTCAGGTCTAGATGTCTGTCCAGCTGCCTGTCCCGCCAGACAAAGGGCAACCATGTCTGTTTAATATGACCAATACCGCACCTCCGAAGCCGCCCGATAGTGCTGAAAAACTAGGCTTTAAGGATTTTCTTCTTCTGTGCTATGTCATCCTAGCAGGTTATCTATCTTGCTCCCTGATGAGCAACCTTTGTAATACCTTGTTGGAAATGCAGAATCTCAAGCTGCAAGCTGCTGAATCAGAATCTGACTTTAACAAGATCCCCATTGGATTTATATATACATTAAAATGTGAGGAAAACTGACTTAAATTGTCTGAACCTTAATTTCTTTATTTGTTAAATGGGATAGTAGTACCTACCTTGTGACATTATTACAAAAATTTATTTTTCCAAAATGTAAGGTATCTTGCAAGCAGTAAGATGCCTTAGTTTGAAAGGTCAGAGATTCTCTTCAAGGAGGTTTAAAACTCAGCCATCTGGCAGCATTAAAAGAAAATAAATCTCCATACACTACTTCAATTTAATTCAAATATCTTATAACTTACAGTCATGATTAGAGCAGAAGATAGAATATAATTCAGATTAAGAAACTATGTTTATTTGTTGCTCTTGGGTGAGATTGCCTGGGTTTTTTCCACTTCCTAGCACAGAGTCGGACACAACTGAAGCGACTAGCAGCAGCAGCAGCAGAAAGACAACCTTGAGTAATGTATTTACCCTCACTAACCTCAGTTTCTGCATCTTAAAGTGAGGCTAAGAAGACATCATGTGGTGATGAGAATTCAGTGAGGTCATCCATACAAAACACTTAACACAGAGCCTGACACATTGTGCATTTCCAGAGAAGGCCTGCTCCCAGCACCACCACCATCTTCATCACCATTCATCGCAATGGTGCTCCCTGGGACGTCACTCAACGACCGTGACTTGGGAAGCTCTCAGCACCAATGCTCCTGATGAGAGACAGAACAGGAGCCTCTCCATCCCTGATGGGATTAATCAATCAAAAACTCATTCCCCTTCTAGTGCGCTCAGTCTCTCAGTCGTGTCTGATTCTTTGTGGCCCCATGGACTGTAGCCCACCAGGCTCCCCTCTCCATAGAATTGTTCAGGCAAGAATTCTGGAGTAGGGTGCCATTTCCTCCTCCAGGGGACTGTCCCAACCCAGGGATTGATCCCAAATATCTTGCATCTCCTGTATTGGCAGGCAGATTCTTTGCCATTAGCGCCACCTGGGAATCAGAACCACAGTCCCTCAGTCGTGTCCAACTCTCTGCGACCACACGGACTGTAGCCCACCAACCTCCTCTGTCCATGGGATTCTCCAGGTAAGAATACTAGAGAAGGTTGCCATTCCCTTCTCCAGGGGATCTTCCCAACCCGGGATTGAACCCAGGTCTTCTGCATTGCAGGTAGCTTCTTTACTGTATGAGCTAAAGCCCTCCCCTTCTATAAAGATATGCTTATCAGTGGCAATAGACATGCCTTCTCATATTTAAGCATACATCTCCTTCTCATATTTAAGCGTAAGTCTCGAACTCCTTACCAGTTCTCTTTGTCCTGAACAATTAAGCAAAATTTTTCTTTTACCAAACACTTTGTAGGGAAAAACTCCAGATGGTGATATGCAGCCTGCTAAAAGTCTTTTTCATCTCTTCCAACTGAGCACAAAGAGCATTTCAGCAGTTCAACAGTGCATTCTGTTCAGAATCACTAGCTAGTTTTTTTTACCAAGTTTTTTTCTATCTTCAAAGTGAATTCTCCATAGGGGCTTTGCAGGATACTAGGATTCTAGTTGCCTAACTTAATCTCCTACCCAACAAATTAAACAAGAAGAGCTGCCTCCATCTTTCTTATCAGAACAAGTTCCCCAAAAGAAGATTCAGTTCAGCCCACATTTTGGCATATACAGCATATTACCTCTGCACAACACTTAAGCAATGAAGGCCCCGAGACCCCCGGTATTTAGTAAATTTGCCCAAAGTCACACAACATGTCAAAGAGGAAATACCTAGGTCTTAGTAAGTTCCGAGGTTGCACAGTCCAGTGATTCCCAACCCTTGACCAGTATATTCTTCCCAATGTCTGACCTAATCTCTCCTGCTATAGCTCAAGTGTAATGACTCTTATCCTGCCATCTACAGAGAAATCTTCAGGGATTCGTTTTTAGGTCTCACTCATCTCACCCTTCACACAGGTATTTCCTTGGGAGAAATTAGTTAAACCCCATTACAGCCTCTGATCCCACCATCTTTGATTGAATCAAACTGTGATATGTTCACTCCCTTGAAAGCTGGGCAAAGAACAGGGTGGCCTGCAAATTGGGAGCCCCCTGCAGGAACAATCTTGGTCTCTGAGCAACAGAGAGCACCAGGAGTCATTACAGGCTCTTGCTTTTGTATCACTCTCGACAATTTCAAAGCACATCCACCACGTCCTACTGAGCCTGCCAACCATCCCATGAGAAGAGCAGGACAGGAATTATGGAGCTTCCTACTTTCAGGTGAATAAAATGAGCCTCAGAAAAGTTAAACAATTTTTCCAAAATTACAAGACTAATGACCAGTGGGGCTAGGATCAGTCAGAACCAAGACCAGACATTTTTCCCAGGCTTTCTCTCTCATACCTTGGAAATCAGAATGGATCCTGCCTTAAGCTATTATTAGAAATGCTCTGATCATCTGTAGACACTTTAATGAGGAGGAGCTGGCTGAGAAAGAAATGACAACAGGTTCAGGTCAGGTCAGTCGTTCAGTAGTGTCTGACTCTTTCTGACCCCATGAATTGCAGCACGCCAGGCCTCCCTGTCCATCACCACTCCTGGAATTCACTCAAACTCACATCCATCAAGTCAGTGATACCATTCAGCCATTTCATCCTCTGTTGTCCCCTTATTCTCCTACCCCCAATCCCTCCCAGCAGCAGAGTCTTTTCCAATGAGTCAACTCTTCTCATGAGGTGGCCAAAGTATTGGACTTTCAGCTTTAGCATCATTCCTTCCAATGAACACCCAGGGCTGATCTCCTTTAGAATGGACTGGTTGGATCTCTTTGCAGCCCAAGGGACTCTCAAGAGTTTTCTCCAACACAGTTCAAAAGCATCAATTCTTTGGCACTCAGCTTTCTTCACAGTCCAACTCTCACATCCATACATGACTATTGGAAAAATCATAGCCATGACTAGATGGACCTTTGTTGGCAAAGTAATGTCTCTGCTTTTGAATATTCTGTCTAGGTTGATCATAACTTTCCTTCCAAGCAGTAAGCATCTTTTAATTTCGTGGCTGCAGTCACCGTCTGCAGTGATTTTGGAGCCCCCCAAAATAAAGTCTGCCACTGTTTCCCCATCTATTTCCCATGAAGTGATGGGACCAGATGCCATAATCTTCGTTTTCTGAATGTTGAGCTTTAAGCCAACTTTTTCACTCTCCTCTTTCACTTTCATCAAGAGGCTTTTTAGCTCCTCTTCACTTTCTGCCATAAGGGTGGTGTCATCTGCATATCTGAGGTTATTGATATGTCTCCCAGCAATCTTAATTCCAGCTTGTGCTTCTTCCAGTCCAGCGTTTCTCATGATGTACTCTGTATAGAAGTTAAATAAGCAAGGTGACAATATACAGCCTTGACATACTCCTTGTCCTATTTGGAACCAGTCTCTTGTTTCACGTCCAGTTCTAACTGTTGCTTCCTGACCTGCATACAGATTTCTCAAGAGGCAGGTCAGGTGGTCTGGTATTCCCATCTCTTTCAGAATTTTCCACAGTTGATTGTGATCCACACAGTCAAAGGCTTTGGCATAGTCAATAAAGCAGAAATAGATGTTTTTCTGGAACTCTCTTGCTTTTTCCATGATCCAGCGGATGTTGGCAATTTGATCTCTGGTTCCTCTGCCTTTTCTAAAACCAGCTTGAACATCTGGAAGTTCACGGTTCACATATTGCTGAAGCCTGGCTTGGAGAATTTTGAGCATTACTTTACTAGCATGTGAGATGAGTGCAATTGTGCGGTAGTTGGTAGCTATTTGTAAGGCCTCCCCAGACAGCCATTTTGCTTTTTTGCATTTCTTTTCCATGGGGATGGTCTTGATCCCTGTCTCCTGTACAATGTCACGAACCTCCATCCATAGTTCATCAGGTACTCTATCTATCAGATCTAGTCCCTTAAATCTATCTATTTCTCACTTCCACTGTATAATCATAAGGGATTTGATTTAGGTCATACCTGAATGGTCTAGTGGTTTTCCCTACTTTCTTCAATTTCAGTCTGAATTTGGCAATAAGGAGTTCATGATCTGAGCCACAGTCAGGTCCCTGTCTTGTTTTTGCTGACTGTATAGAGCTTCTCCATCTTTGGCTGCAAAGCATATAATCAGTCTGATTTTGGTGTTGACCATCTGGTGATGTCCATGTGTAGAGTCTTCTCTTGTGTTATTGGAAGAGAGTGTTTGCTATGATCAGTGCGTTCTCTTGGCAAAACCCACTATTATGGAAACAATGACAGACTGTACTTTCTTGGGCTCCAAAATTACTTCAGATGGTGACTGCAGTCATGAATTTAAAAGACACTTGCTCCTTGGGAGAAAAACTATAACAGACCTAGACAGCATATTAAAAAGCAGAGACATCACTTTGCTGACAAAGATGCATATAGTCAAAGCTATGGTTTTTCCAGTAGTCATGTACACATGAGAGAGTTGGACCATAAAAAAGGTTGAACACCAAAGAACTGATGCTTTTGAATTGTGGTATTGGAGAAGACTCTTGAGAGTCCTTTGGACTGCAGGGAGATCAAACCAGTCCATCCTAAAGGAAATCAACCCTGAATATTCATTGGAAGGACTGATGCTGAAGCTGAAACTCTAGTACTTTGGCCACCTGATGCAAAGAACTGACTCATCAGAAAAGACCCTGATTCTAGGAAAGATTGAAGGCAGGAGGAAAAGAGGGGGCAGAAGATGAAGATGGTTGGATGACATCACTGACTCAATGGACATGAGTTCAAGCAAACTTTGGGAAATAGTAAAGGACAGGGAACCCTGGTGTGCTGCAGTCCATGGGGTCCCAAGAGCTGGACATGACTTAGCCACTGAACTACAACAGTGTCAATGGGGAAGCCTGAGGTGGGGTTGGATGAAGAAAAGGACAAAAGAGAAGGGTTCCCAGAACAAACATCTTGAGCTCCATTGTTTTATTGGAGATGAGATCTGACCAGGCCAAACAAACCCGTCCATAACCTTTATGGCTTTGGTCCTAGACCAGGTCCCTGGGGGACAAACACTTTGTGTCTCTAATGGCCCACAATCTGCTGGGCACAGAGTAAATTCTCATACAGCTTCAGTGAATGAATGAATGACAGTAACTCCTGGCTTCGTCTTTCACAAGGTTATTGCCTTCCCCTTTAATTTTCTCTCCCTGCAACCTCTCCAATCTCTCTAGCCCAGGTCAGGGTCAGACCTCCTAATCAAGACAGGAATTATATCCCAATAAAGACCTCACCTTAGCCCATCACAGAGTGCAAGCAGCTCTGAGCCTGAGACAGCAGTTTTCAGGTGAACCAAGCTAGCAGTTTTATTGCTCATTCCACTCAGACACATCAGATTTGACTTGTTCCCAGCAGAGGGATTGCTTGTTGCAAAACAAAATGAAATCAATATCGTTTTATTAGCCATCCAGTGTAATAAATTGGCCCCAGATGACAGCCTCTACACCTGATTCTTACCAAGCCAGGCTGCGTGTGAGATCTCAGAGCAATGTGTGCAAATATTCTCCATTCCTCCTGCTCTCTCCTCTCTGTCCTGAGCACAGTCACCTTGACCCCATCCTTAATCACTCTCAGTCTCTTAATCATGCTTCCTGAATCCAGGCTCTTGCCCTCTGGCTGTTCTCCACCTGATCGGGACACCCTCTCCTTCCTGGGGCATTCAGACTCCTTTACAGCTTATCTCTCTCAATTGATTTCTTCTCCCCACTGCCCCCGGGCACCCCACAGGCCGTGGAACCATTCCGCCGTCCGCACATTAGCACCCGCAGCTTTGCACATGCTGTCCCTCTGCCTAGAGTGCCCTTCCTCACTTCTTTACCAGAACTCTACTCATATGTCAAGAACCACTTCCTCTGAGACATCTTCCCCAAAGGCCCCCAGAGAGAGGCATTTGCTCACTTCTCCATGCCCTCTCAGTATTTACTCACATCCTGGCACCTGGTGCGTTATCTTTTAATTTTCATTTACTTGTCTCTTCTCCTATTTTTAAATTCCTCTGAGTATGAAGTATTATTCAACCACCCATCCTAGCATCCATAGCACACACAAAAAAAGCATGTTGATGTGCAGGGAAAGAGTTACTGAGAATTGTCCAAATCTCTGGAGAACCCAGGAGCTATTGCTTGAGGCAATTCACAGGTTGCATGATGAGAAGAGGGTTTCCCTGGTGGCTCAGTGGTAAAGAATCTGCCTGCCAATACAGGAGCTGTGGGTTTGATCCTTGCATCAGAAAGATCCCCTGGAGAAGGAAATGACAACCCACTCCAGTATTCTTGCCTGGGAAATCGCATGCTCAGAGGAGCTTGGCAGATTACAGTCTACGGGGTCTCAAAAGAGTTGGACCTGACTTCATGATATAACACCAAGAATGCTAGGAAGAGGTATTGAACATTAACACTCTCCTAAAAGTATTCAAATTTTTGAAACTAATCACAGAGTGATCAGCGAAGAGCTGACTCATTGGAAAAGACCCTGATGCTGGAAAAGATAGAAGGCAGGAGGAGAAGGGAGCAACAGAAGACAAGATAGTTGTATGGTGTCAACAACACAATGGACATGAGTTTGAGCAAGCTCCGGGAGTTGGTGATGGACAGGGAAGCCTGGTGTGCTGCAGTGCATGGGGTCGCAAAGAGTCAGACATGTCTGAGCAACTGAACCACAAATAGCCAATCTATTTCAACATTTTAAGTATGTAAACTCTTTGGCACAGCCATTACACCTCTAGAGTTCTTCCTATGAACATTCTCACATATGCACTAGGATATATCTACAGGAATCTTTGGTGCAGCTTTGTTTAAATAGGAAAAAAAAAAAAAAGAATACAACTTAAGTGTCCATTAAAGGAACACAGTTACAAGGAGACTGTTTTGGGACTTCCCTGGCAGTCCAGTGGTCAAGTCTCTGAGCGTCCTCTTCACAGGACACAGGTTCGATCCCTGGTCAGGGAACTAAGATCCTGAATAGCAAGTAGTCTGGCCAA
Organism: Aepyceros melampus; assembly: GCA_006408695.1. Classification (NCBI taxonomy): domain Eukaryota; kingdom Metazoa; phylum Chordata; class Mammalia; order Artiodactyla; family Bovidae; genus Aepyceros; species Aepyceros melampus. The sequence goes on from SJXQ01002290.1 coordinate 154,865, forward strand.
AAGAAAAAATAAATAAGATAAATAAAAGGAGAATGTCTGACCTAAGTCATTAATATTACTTAGTAAGAAGAATGAAATAGAGCTATATGTACTGATTTGGAAAGATGTCTCAAGTATAACCGAAAAGTATTGCAGCACAATAGAAAAGAAATACACTAAATGGTTAACAGCGGTTATCTTTAGGACATGGTATTAGAGAATAATTTCGTTCTGAACTCTATAGATTTCCCTACTTTTTTTTAATTTCCAAACAAACATTTATAATAAAATGAATGTGTTTTAAAAAATATTAAAAAGCAGAAGTCTCCCCTTGCCTTCTCTCTAGAGTCCCAACTGAATGCTCTAGAGAATAAGCCCAGGATCCGCTTCATGGAAAAAGCAAGAGAGTTCCAGAAAAACATCTATTTCTGCTTTATTGACTATGCCAAAGCCTTTGACTGTGTGGATCACAATCAACTGTGGAAAATTCTGAAAGAGATGGGAATACCAGACCACCTGATTTGCCTCTTGAGAAATCTGTATGCAGGTCAGGAAGCAACAGTTAGAACTGGACATGGAACAACAGACTGGTTCCAAATAGGAAAAGGAGTACATCAAGGCTGTATATTGTCACCCTGCTTCTTTAACTTCTATGCAGAGTACATCATGAGAAACACTGGACTGGAAGAAACACAAGCTGGAATCAAGATTGCTGGGAGACATATCAATAACCTCAGATATGCAGATGACACCACCCTTATGGCAGAAAGTGAAGAGGAACTAAAAAGCCTCTTGATGAAAGTGAAAGAGGAGAGTGAAAAAGTTGGCTTAAAGCTCAACATTCAGAAAACGAAGATCATGGCACCTGGTCCCATCACTTCATGGGAAATAGATGGGGAAACAGTGGAAACAGTGGCAGACTTTATTTTGGGGGGCTCCAAAATCACTGCAGATGGTGATTGCAGCCATGAAATTAAAAGACGCTTACTCCTTGGAAGAAAAGTTATGACCAACCTAGATAGTTCATGGAAAAAGCAAGAGAGTTCCAGAAAAACATCTATTTCTGCTTTATTGACTATGCCAAAGCCTTTGACTGTGTGGATCACAATCAACTGTGGAAAATTCTGAAAGAGATGGGAATACCAGACCACCTGATTTGCCTCTTGAGAAATCTGTATGCAGGTCAGGAAGCAACAGTTAGAACTGGACATGGAACAACAGACTGGTTCCAAATAGGAAAAGGAGTACATCAAGGCTGTATATTGTCACCCTGCTTCTTTAACTTCTATGCAGAGTACATCATGAGAAACACTGGACTGGAAGAAACACAAGCTGGAATCAAGATTGCTGGGAGACATATCAATAACCTCAGATATGCAGATGACACCACCCTTATGGCAGAAAGTGAAGAGGAACTAAAAAGCCTCTTGATGAAAGTGAAAGAGGAGAGTGAAAAAGTTGGCTTAAAGCTCAACATTCAGAAAACGAAGATCATGGCACCTGGTCCCATCACTTCATGGGAAATAGATGGGGAAACAGTGGAAACAGTGGCAGACTTTATTTTGGGGGGCTCCAAAATCACTGCAGATGGTGATTGCAGCCATGAAATTAAAAGACGCTTACTCCTTGGAAGAAAAGTTATAACCAACCTAGATAGCATATTGAAAAGCAGAGACATTACTTTGTCGACTAAGGTTCATCTAGTCATGGCTATGGTTTTTCCAGTAGTCATGTATGGATGTGAGAGTTGGACTGTGAAGAAGGCTGAGCGCCAAAGAATAGATGCTTTTGAACTGTGGTGTTGGAGAAGACTTTTGAGAGTCCCTTGGACTGCAAGAAGATCCAACCAGTCCATTCTAAAGGAGATCAGCCTTGGGATTTCGTTGGAAGGAATGATGCTACAGCTGAAGCTCCAGTACTTTGGCCACCTCATGCGAAGAGTTGACTCATTGGAAAAGACTCTGATGCTGGGAGGGATTGCGGGCAGGAGGAGAAGGGGACGACAGAGGATGAGATGGCTGGATGGCATCACTGACTCGATGCACATGAGTCTGAGTGAACTCCGGGAGCTGGTGATGGACAGGGAGGCCTGGCGTGCTGCGATTCATGGGGTCGCAAAGAGTCGGACATGACTGAGCGACTGAACTTAATTCACAGGCTAGAAAAGCTAGAACCTTCTTCTCCGTGGGTGCTCCACGAGGGAGACACAGCTCCCAGCCCTGCTTTCTCCCAGCTGTCAGTCACAGTCCCTCTTCTTCTGCTTCTCTGGGGACGTGGGGAGGGCTGAGCAGACTGGGTGCAGGAGAACTCTGACACAAAAAGCTGCCTCTGCCTCTTTCTCATCCCTCCAAGCTGCCTTGTTGAGACCAAGAGAACAGAAATAGACTGCAGCTACACCATTTAGCAGCAGAAAGAGCCCTCTACCTTGACTTCCAGGGCATCCTAGGCCCTGGGCGGGGTCTCCCATGGCAGGGAATTCTGCAGAAAGGGAGGCTGGCCTGCCCAGGGCGTGGCCTGCAGAAAGTAGGTGGGGACATAGCTCTTTGGAAAGGGAAAGGACAGAGGACAGGATAGTTGATGAATTCCGTGAATTGGTAAATTGCCTAATCTAATCTTTCTCTTTGGATGAGTGTCCTTTGTCTCTGATTTAAACGATGGAAAAGGTCACGAGGTGAGACTGCTGTCAGCTTTGTTTCTGCTAAATGACAGGATCCAGGTCTGGCATCACCAATATTCCAGAAGCCTAGGAAAGGACATTAAGCCAAAGCAGCCCCTCCTACTCTCCTGCTATGAAAGCTCTAGGATCTGACCTGAGCTGCGAGGCTGAAAGATGCATATGTAGGAAATAAAAATAATTCTGATTACACTATTAGTTCTATTAATGCTATTACATAATAGCTCGATAAATATTACTTTTTTACACTGTGTCAAGCACTGTGCAAATGCTTTAAATGCATTTATCCCTCTTTAAAACAATCCTACAGGAAACAATTATTATGCCAATTACACAAATAAGAACACTGATACTATGTTAAATAACCTTCACAGCCTGTGATACTAGGACTGGTTTAGCCCCATTCTCAACCACTATACCATAGTGGTTTATACAGAAGAATCTGAGCTTCCATGAGAGATACACAAAGATGAGCCCAAAATTTAAGAATAAGCACACATATTTACCTCCCCCTTAAAATTCTATAAAACTGCAGGCGGTGGAGGGGGGCAAATAATAAATCAATTAACATAAGAAGCAGTATAGTATATTGGTTAGGCACACAAGCACTGGAGTCAGACTATCTAGGCTCATATCTCAGCTCTACCATCTATCAGCTGTGTGGCCTTGGGCAAATCACTTAACCTCTCTGATCCTGCTTAGTATAAACCTTACCCTCTGTGTGAATGTGCAAAGTATATATCTCATGTAATTCACGAAATCCTGTATGAGACCTCTTCCGTTAACAAAGTTCCATTGATTTATGTACCACTAAGAAAGAAAAGTTCCCACCATTTTAATCCATGCATCCCAGTTTCACAGCCAATAAAATTAAAAAGAAAATGTGTCCTAGAATCAATGAAGAATGGTATTATTTTCATGGTAGAGATAAGACAATGGACGCTCACTCAGATGTAAACAACTTCTCAATTTCTTCTGCACTCTGTGTGGGTGGTGTTTCTCCTCTCATCTCCATCCCACACCTAGAGCTTTGTTAGTTCATTTGCTTTTAATTAAGTTTGAGCATTAAAAAAAAAAAACCACACCACACTTTTCCTACTAGAAGCATCCAATCTACTCGAACAGCTCCAGGAAGGCCATGACTGTTTGGAAGATTAAGTTCTCTGTGTTTAAAGGCAATTCTGACGTTTCACATGACCTTAAGACAGGACCCCTCGTGCAGACTATTTCGAGGGCGCAGTAAGGCTTTCCCTTGTTCCTTTTCACGACAAAAGTCTCAGGGTCTGGAGGAAGCTGAACGGATGCACTTGAAAAGCAAAGCAGCATATCTTGGTAGGAAGCGTGTTTAATAGAAAGCCGCATTCCCTGTTTTCTTAGGAGAGAGATCCAGAGGCCTCCTTGCAGTTCTGACGTCCTCTTCGGTCCGCCAGGACTGGGGGAGCCCGTGGGGAGCAGCTGCAGCCCCCAGCACCCTCCTTCCCCTCTCAAGTTAGACCGAGTCCTAGAGGCCATCTGCTCTACCTCTCAAGCTCCAACGAGGAAACTGAGGCCCTGCTGGCGGAAGGGACCCGCCGCCGTTGCACAGTCTGCGGGATGATCACGGGATCTGGGCTCCATCCCAGACCTGGGCTGGAGCCTGCCTCTGCCACTGATGTCCACACGACCTAGGGCAGGTCCCCTAAGCTCCCTGGAAAAGAGCTGTAGTGGTTTCTCCTTTAAAGCAGTGAGGATTCATGGATACTTGACACAGTCTGGCGTGCAGAACACCACCAGTATCACATTTTATTTTCTACCTGCAACCTTCTGCATTTACTGAAGGAAATGGCAACCCACTCCAGTGTCCTGTCCCAGGGACAGGGGGAGCCTGGTGGGCTGCCGTCTATGGGGTCCCACAGAGTCGGACACGACTGAAGCGACTTAGCAGCAGCAGCAGCAGCATGTGCAAATGAAGAGGTTATGCCTCTTTAATACCAGGCTCTTCACATAAATGAAGAATGCAGTCCTGTTCCCTGGGTCTTTTCCAAGTTATGCTACAGTCTCTTCAATCCTGTTTTCTCTGACATGATTTTTTGATATCTCATGGACCCAGAAATCCTCACTGAAAAATTCCATTTGAAGTTTAAAAAACAATAATAATAATACATACTACTAAAGAGTCACGAGACTTCCTTGGTGGCCCAGTGATGAAGACTCCACCTTCCAGCGCAGGGGTCAAGGGTGCAATCCCTGGGATCTCAGACCCCATACGCTTTGGGGCAACTTAGTCCGCATGCCACAACTACTGAGCCCACACGCCGCAAGTAGAGAAAGCTCACATGCCGCAACGAAGACCCATCACAGCCAAAATTAGTTTCAAACATTAACATAGAAAGAAAAAATGACAGGTCATGAAAATATAGTCACAGCATGTATTAGAGGAAGAATTACTATCTCTCTAGTAATTGGCATTGGCACCCCACTCCAATGCTCTTGCCTAGAAACTCTCATGGACGGAGGAGCCTGGTGGGCTGCAGTCCATGGGGTCGCTAAGAGTCGGACACGACTGAGCGACTTCACTTTCACTTTTCACTTTCATGCATTGGAGAAGGAAATGGCAACCCATTCCAGTGTTCTTGCCTGGAGAATCCCAGGGACGGGGGAGCCTGGTGAGCTGCCGTCTATGGGGTTGCACAGAGTTGGACATGACTGAAGCGACTTAGCAGCAGCAGCAGCAGATTAGTGAAAAATCCTATACCATATACTACATACAGAGTTTTTTTTTTAATTTGAGCCCAATTAATAACTGGATAAAGAGTATGAACATGAAGTTCATACAAAAGGACTAACAATAGTAAAAAAAAATCTAGAAAAAATAATCAACCTCATTAATAATCAAAGATATAAAGACTAAAATGATTATGAGGTGCTATTTTATATGTAAAATTAGAAAAGAAAAAAATGGGTTTTGTCATGATAAGATCTAGTGCTTACTACACTATAGGGAAACTGGTACTTTTAATAGTGCAACTGCCAGAATACATTTATACAACTTATTTATAAAACAATTTGGCAATATATCTAAGGAGCAATAATAAATGCATACACTCTGATCCAAAAATGTCAATTCTGGTAATCTATCTTAAAAATTGTAAACATTTTATATTGTTTATAAAAGAAGGCTCAAAGTTTCTGCACCCACATGAGAAGATGGTGACCATGGAGAATTTATATTAAGCAGCTAATAAACAGATAATATTACATTTTTTTAAAGTAGGCTACAATTGTATATACACTGTTGTTAATGGCAATTATGCTTTAAAGAAAAGAATTCATAGGAAAAAATATTGCAAATAAATAAACCAAAATGTAGATAATTGTTTTCTTGAGAGTGGAATTCTTTTGACTCTTTTTTTTTTTCACCTCAGCTGGGAGAACATGATGACTATACTCTGAGAGGCTGCAACTGCTGTAATATCTAACACCTCTGCAAGAAAATTCAGTTAAGTAAATCTCTGCTTTGACTAAGGAGCTTTATCAAAAGGATTTTTAAAATAACAATAATGCATTTATTTCAAAAGCAAGTGCTGCCAAAAACAATTTTCTTAAAACCACTTCCCTCCAGTATCTGGAGGCTGGTAAAAACATATCAGTTCAGGAAGGATGTATATATATTTGTATAAAAAGATGTCATGGCTATTTTCATTTGGGAACAGATCTTGCAGCAGTTGAAATTATAAATCTGTGCTGTTTTTACCCAAAGAAGATAAAAATATTAAAAGGACAGCCAGGGTTTTATCCTGTTAGGAATAATTTCCCAACCAGCTCCTTGAAAACATTTTGCTTTACTTATTTCATTTGCTGACTGTGGTGGGAGAGTCTGAAAAACCAGTGGTAATTCTCATTCCAATTATGATCATAGTTATAAAACTATGAGCAAGCTATTTAACTTCACTAAACCTCAGTTCTCTCATCTGTAAAATGGGGATGAGAATACTTAGTTATAGAAGTATCACAAGAAATAAATGAAAAAGAGTGTGTATTTTCTTTTTTAGTTCTTATTTTTAATTTATTTTTAAGTCTTTGGTAAATCCTGTTACCATACTGCCTCTGTTTTTATGTTTTGGGGGGGTGGAGGGTTGGCCAAGAGGCATGAAAGATCCTAGCTTCCCTACCAGGGATTGAACCCATACCCTCTGCACTGGAAGGCAAAGTCTTAATCATTGGACTGCCAGGGAATCCCAAAGGGTGTGTATTTTGAACAACATATCAAAGCAGGTGGTTGGACATAGTATCCCATCTTCCTGCCAACACAAGACTACTGAGGGAAATAAGTGTGCGGCGAAGTCTAGCTGAAGAACCTGCTTTACTGCTATGAGACCGCAAACGAATGCAGACTGGACCACGCAGAACACCCCTTTGTCTACACAGCCTGGATCAGGAGTTCAAAGTGAAAACAAGCAGGACCTTATGGAGGTTTCCCAGGGACCAAGCTTTGCAGAAAAGTTTGTTTATAGAAAAGCTTTAGCCGCCTAAGCCTTCCCCAATTTCCAAAGAGCAAATTTAATCAGAGAAATGAGAAAAAGGCAGAAAGGAAGGAAAATAGTCAAGCAAGAGAAAATAGTAAAAAGAGTTTTAGCCATAAAGCAAAGTCAAGGACCTTCAGTCCCTCCTCAAGGGCTAAAGATAATATCCTAAGCCACGTCCTTGAATTGTTTTGCAGATACTCAAACCCCCACCAGGAGGAGGAAGTGAACCACACGCTGGGACTTCCCAGGTAGCACAGTGGTAAAGAATCCGCCTACCAACGCAGGCGAAGGTTTTGATGCTTGGTCCAGGAAGTTCCTCCTGGAGAGGAAATGGCAAGTCACTCCAGTATTCTTCCCTGGAAAATCCATGGACAGAGAAGTCTGGTGGGCTACTAGTCCATGGGGTCACAAAGAGTTGGACATGACTGAGTGCTTGTGTACACACACACACACACACACAACCACCAGCACATAGACCCCAGACCCACTGGAACCAGAAAGTGGATGATGTTGACATCAGAAATACTACCCAGTTACCTCACCACCAACCAATCAGAAGAATGTCCACCAGCTGATCAGGCACCCTGAAACCCTCTCCCTCAACTTTCTTTTAAAATCCTTCCCTGAAAACCATTGGGAAGTTGGGGTCTTCTGAGCCTGAGCTGCCTGTTCTCTTTGCTTGGACCCTTGTTGAGTCAAAGCCTTAACTGCTTAGACAAGTGACAAGTTAGCCCAGTTATGGTCTGCTACTCAACAGCTCTGAGACCTTCATGGAATTTGTTAACGATTCTGTTTTTGCTTCCTCTTTGTAAAATTAAAAGAACAGAATCCCTGTCTCACTGGGATTTTGTAAGGAGTAAATCACCTAATGCATGTACAGTTCTTAGAACAAAGCCTGGTTTGTGGGACACACTCAAGAGCTGAGCTGCTGTTACTATCATCACCATCACTGTCTCTTATTTGTATCCCTGTTCATGCTTTTCCCCCAGCTGAGAATACCCTGCCTGACCTTTTACACCTGCCAGCTCCTACATATCCCTCAAGATTCAGCACATCATTGCCTTCCCCCGCGAGTCTTCTCTCATCCCAGGTTTTTCTGTGAGGTTGAGTTCCCCATGCATAGCTCCATCACAGTCCTCAGCTTGTCTGTGCCCTGACCCTCTGTGGACGGGTAACTCCTCAAGCACAGGGACCAGGTGAAGAGATTCTGTTGTTTCTAACTCTGAACCCTGCCTGAGCCCTGCACATCTTCTCAGACCTCCCCTGGACTTCCACTTTCCAAACTTACTCCCCACATTCAAGCTCCCACATGTATCATCACAGCTCCCGCCAGAGACAGGGAATCCAAGAAGGCCTGCAAAGGGAGGTCCTTCTGGCTGGGAGGCTCCTTGCAGGGAGCTTATCTTCCTCCCGCAAGTGTTCACCGAGCACCACTCGGAGCATCTTCTGGAGAGTGAAATGAGAACAAGGAAACATTTCATGAGGTGAGGGATTTTTCAGGCTACTGTAACCCACCATACTCCACACCACGGTCAGCTTGACTTCCACAAGGACAGCATATACACTTCCCACCAACTCAACCCTATTTCTTCATAACAAAGACTCTTACTCATTGCTGACTGCCGTGCAAGGGATACCCAGAATCTTAACCTTATGCAGCTGTTGGGGAAGAGAATACTGCTTGTTTTAAAGATTCTGAGGACTTGCAGCCATTCCAACTTTGTCTCCTACTAATCTCTCCATTTACCCTGAGGCTCAGACACATCTAACCCTTACTAGCTCCAAAACATGGCCTGCCCTCTCCTGCGGCACCCTCCCCACTCTGACCATCCACACTGCTTTCCGGCCACATCAAAATCAACCGAATGCAGCAGCAGCAACAACAAGAAACTTCAATTTATGCATAGAGACGGGATGGGCTTCTCCACATCCGTACTATGGACACTTCTGTCACTGACAGGTTTTAATGCCCTCCATTTCGAACAGTTTCAAACTACCCTGAAGTCCAAGACAGAATTAACTTGGAGTTTTGCTGAGGACAGAATTTGTATCACAGTTGCTGTCAGTGTGGAGTACAGGAAAGGATCATGGAATCAAGAGGCTGGTGAGACGGTTTAGCATAAACAAGATCCTGGAGGAGGAAGGGGACAGACCATGGTGGTGACTCCTGTCCACTCTCGCCTTTATCCCACTCTCTTAGAGAAGGGGTGGGCAGAGGATTAGAGTCTAGTCCCTGAACCCCAGCAAAGGAGTCTGGAGGCATCAGGAGAGGTAGGTGAGGTCCTCTAAAACGGGAAAGAGGAAGGCCGAGTAGGGAGGATGGCCAAAGGCCCAGGGGCAGGGCTGATCACGGATGACTGGAGCCCAGGGCTCAGGCACCAGCTGCCGCGTGGGAGCTCAAGACCTCAGGACCAAGCACACTCTGCCACGTCTACCAACTGAGCCTGATGTATCAATATTTTTTCTGAATTCTGTCAGGGAGTATGACGCTATGGAGTTCTCAAGTTCAGAGGTCCCAGAGGCCTTGGCATGTATCCTCTGAAATGAGAGAATCTCGTGGATTCGGTGAGTGCCTCCATCACACTACCCATCACCTGGGGGAGTTGGGGATTCTGCTTTTTCTTCTACTAGAGGGGCCGGGGGCTTGGTCCTGGTGGTCCTTGTACCTATCTTTGGAACCACAGGTCAAAGTGGAGCGATGATGGCTTTTGACTTTTGGCCCAGGCTGATTTGCTCATGAGTAAAATCAAATTAAAAGATGTGTGCTCCTTGGAAGGAAAGCTATGACAAACCTAGTTCAGTTCAGTCGCTCAGTTGCGTCCAGCTCTTTGCCACCTGTCGGGAGCCACATTAGGCATTACTGATAAAATGGAGGCATGGCCCCAACCCCCTCTCCTCATCCCACAGGCACAGTCCCAGGATGAGGGAGTTAGGTCTTGTGATTCTGACTTGTTCTCTCCTTTCTTCAGTTGAGCTGGCTGGAAGGAATGTTATGAGAAAGCACAAAGCCTTCTGCAGTTGTGCCCAGAAAATAATCTATAAAGTAGCCATTGACACATGTTCAAGGATCTTTACAAAGAATGTTCCAGGATGAGCACATAGGCTGCAGCTTGAGGCCATGGGAAGGATTGTTATCTGAGACCTGTTTGTGAGGGAAATATTTATGGCAAAAGAAGTTTGCTGAGTTTAGGGTTTAGGAGTAATTAAGAATAGCTAGAAGCCTTTTTAGGAGATAGTGATCTTAAGATGCTAGGGGCAAACAGGATTTAGAAAGATAAGAAATAAACTGAGGAGTGTAGCATGAGTTACAATGTAATCACAAGTATAGGACACTAAGAGGAAGTAGATAATAGATAGTAAAGCCGATTCTGAAAGAATCGCTGAAGCAGGAACTCTGTTTGTAGGGCAACAGTGATTTCTGGAGACAATAAATTGGGTGGAGGAAACTAAGAATGTCAAACCTCTGACCTAATGCTTTTGTCAAAGTATAAAAGAAAACCTGAAGCTTGAAATAAACATGTAGTCCTGTACCTTGAGACAGAGGCTACATCATTGTCCTCCGACATCGCTCACTCCTTCAGGCTGATTCCCTGGCTGCTGGAGCTGGACTCCGGCAGCGACCCCATGAACTGCACTGCGCCAGGCCTCCCTGTCCATCACCAACTACCAGAGTTCACCCAAACCCATTTCCAAAGAGTTGGTGATGCCATACAGCCATCTCATCCTCTGTCGTCTCCTTTTCCTCCTGCCCCCAATCACTCCCAGCATCAGAGTCTTTTCCAATGAGTCAACTCTTTCATGAGGTGGCCAAAGTACTGGAGTTTCAGCTTTACCATCAGTCCTTCCAAAGAACACCCAGGACTGATCTCCTTTAGAATGGACTGGTTGGATCTCCTTGCAGTCCAAGGGACTCTCAAGAGTCTTCTCCAACACCACAGTTCAAAAGCATCAATTCTTTGGTGCTCAGCTTTCTTCACAGTCCAACTTTCACATCTGTACGTGACCACTGGAAAAACCATAGCCTTGACTAGAGAGACCTTTGTTGGCAAAGTAATGTCTCTGCTTTTGAATATTCTGTCTAGGTTGGTCATAACTTTTCTTCCAAGGAGTAAGCGTCTTTTAATTTCATGGCTGCAATCATCATCTGCAGTGATTTTGGAGCCCCTAAAAATGAAGTCTGACACTGTTTCCACTGTTTCCTTGTCTACTTACCATGAAGTGACGGCACTGGATGCCATGATCTTCATTTTCTGAATGTTGAGCTCTAAGCCAACTTTTTCACTCTCCTCTTTCACTTTCATCAAGAGGCTTTTGAGTTCCTCTTCACTTTCTGCCCTAAGGGTGGTGTCATCTGCATATCTGAGGTTATTGATATTTCTCCCAGCAATCTTGATTCCAGCTTGTGCTTCTTCCAGTCCAGCGTTTCTCATGATGTACTCTGCATAGAACTTAAAGAGCAGGGTGACAATATACAGCCTTGACATACTCCTTGTCCTATTTGGAACCAGTCTGTTGTTCCATGTCCAGTTCTAACTGTTGCTTCCTGACTTGCATATAGGTTTCTCAAGAGGCAGGTCAGGTGGTCTGGTATTCCCATCTCTTTCAGAATTTTCCACAGTTGATTGTGATCCACACAGTCAAAGGCTTTGGCATAGTCAATAAAGCAGAAATAGATGTTTTTCTGGAACTCTCTTGCTTTTTCCATGATCCAGCGGATGTTGGCAATTTGATCTCTGGTTCCTCTGCCTTTTCTAAAACCAGCTTGAACATCTGGAAGTTCACAATTCATGTACTTCTGAAGCCTGGCTTGGAGAATTTTTAACATTACTTTACTAGCATGTGAGATGAGTGCAACTGTGCAGTAGTCTGAGCGTTCTTTAGCATTGCCTTTCTTTGGGATTGGAATGAAAACTGACCTTTTCCAGTTCTGTGGCCACTGAGTTTTCCTAATTTGCTGGCATATTGAATGTAGCGCTTTCACAGCATCATCTTTCAGGATTTGAAATAGCTCTACTGGAATTCCATCACCTCCACTACCTTTATTCATAGTGATGCTTTCTAAGGCCCACTTGACATCACATTCCAGGATGTCTGGCTCTAGGTGAGTGATCACACCATTGTGATTATCTGGGTCGTGAAGATCTTTTTTATAGAGTTCTTCTGTGTATTCTTGCAACCTCTTCTTAATATCTTCTGCTTCTGTTAGGTCCAGACCATTTCTGTCCTTTATTGTGTCCATCTTTGCATGAAATGTTCCCTTGGTATCTCTAATTTTCTTGAAGAGATCTCTAGTCTTTCCCATTCTGTTGTTTGTCTCTATTTCTTTACATTGATCTCTGAGGAAGGCTTTCTTATCTCTCCTTGCTATTCTTTGGAACTCTGCATTCAGATGCTTATATCTTTCCTTTTCTCCTTTGCTTTTCGCTTCTCTTCTTTTCATAGCTATTTGTAAGGCCTCCCCAGACAGCCAGTTTGCTTTTTGCATTTCTTTTCCATGGGGATGGTCTTGATCCCTGTCTCCTGTACAATGTCACGAACCTCCATCCATAGTTCATCAGGCACTCTATCTATCAGATCTAGCCCCTTAAATCTATTTCTCACTTCCTCTGTAGAATCATAAGGGATTTGATTTAGATCATACCTGAATGGTAGTGGTTTTCCCTACTTTCTTCAGTTTAAGTCTGAATTTGGCAATAAGGAGTTCATGATCTGATCTGAGCCACAGTCAGCTCCCTGTCTTGTTTTTGCTGACAGTATAGAGCTTCTCCATCTTTGGCTGCAAAGAATACAATCAATCTGATTTTGGTGTTGACCATCTGGTGATGTCCATGTGTAGAGTCTTCTCCTGTGTTGTTGGAAGAGGATGTTTGCTATGACCAGTGCATTTTCTTGGCAAAACTCAATTAGTCTTTGCCCTGCTTCATTCTATATTCCAAGGCCAAATTTGCCTGTTATCCCAGGTGTTTCTTGACTTCCTACTTTTGCATTCCAATTCCCTATGATGAAAAGAACATTTTTTGGGGTGTTAGTTTTAAAAGGTCTTATAGGTCTTCATAGAACTGTTCAATTTCAGCTTCTTCAGTGTTACTGGTTGGGGCATAGACTTGGATTACTGTGATATTGAATGGTTTGCCTTGAAAAAGAACAGAGATCATTCTGTCATTCTTTAGATTGTATCCAAGTACTGCATTTCAGACTCTTTTGTTGACCATGTGGGCTACTGCATTTCTTCTGAGGGATTCCTGCCCGCAGTAGTAGATATAATGATCATCTGAGTTAAATTCACCCATTCCAGTCCATTTTAGTTCGCTGATTGCTACAATGTTGACATTCACTCTTGCCATCTCCTGTTTGACTACTTCCAATTTGCCTTGATTCATGGACAAACCTAGACAGCATATTAAAAGCCAGGGATGTCATTTTGCTGACAAAGGTGTGTATAGTCAAAGCTATGATTTTTCCACCAGTCATGTATTAATGTGAGAGCTGGACCATAAGGAGGCTGAGCACTGAAGAACTGACGCTTTTGAACTGTGGTGTTGGAGAAGACTCGAGAATCCCTTGGACTGCAAGGAGATCAAATCAGTGAATCTTAAAGGAAATTAACCCTGAATATTCATTGGAAGGACTGAAGCTGAAGCTGCAATACTTTGTCCACCTCATGTGCAGAGCTGACTCACTGCAAAAGATTCTGATGCTGGCAAAGATTGAGGGCAGGAGCAGAAGGAGGTGACAGGGGATGACATGGTTGAATGGCATCACTGACTCGATGGACCTGAGTTTGAGCAAGCTCTGGGAGATGGTGAAGGACAGGGAAGCCTGGTGTGCTGCTGTCCCTGGGGTTGCAAAGAATCGGCTATGATTTAGTGACCGAACAGCAACAACAAAAAACAAATTCAAGCTGGCTTGTGGATCTTTTCCCATCAGTGTCTGGACTTGCAGAGAAAGTCCAGAGAAAGTTCAATCCGTCTCTGGTAGCCAAAGCCAGATGCAAAACTTCAGAGCTGTCAGAGGCTGTTTTCCTCCCATTAAAAAAAAGCCAGATTGCTAGTAAATAATCATAATAACAGCTAATACATTTTAAGTACCTTCTATGTACCAGGCACTACACCAAGTCCTTTATGCAGCATGTAGTCCATTTAGTCCATCATCTATTTAGTCCTTACAACAATCCCAGGAGGAAACAACATGATTATCTTTGTTTACAAAGAAGGAAACTGAGACAAAGCAGGGTTAAGTAACTTGCTCAATATCACATAGCTATTAAGGAACAAAGCCTAAGGTCATTTGGCTCCAGAATCCATTATCATAGCCTCTATTCCATGGGTCCCCGTCTCCGGTCCACAAACCTGTACTGGCTCCTTAGGAACTGGGCGGCACAGCAGGAGGTGGGCGGTGGGGAAGGGAGAGAAGCTTCATCTACATTTACAGCTGCCCCCCCATCGCCCACATCACTGCCTGAGCCCCGCCTCCTGTCAGATCAGCAGCAGAGTAATAAATGTAATGTGCTTGAACCATCCTAAACCATCCCCGCCCCCAACCATGGAGAAATTGTCTTCCATAAAATTTTGTCCCAGGTGCCAAGAAGGTTGCGGACTACTGCTCTGCTCTACCTTGGAGAGCTGGCAGGCAGAAGTGAGAAAAAATGAGACGGCCAGAGCCCTGGTTCTATTCAAGCCCCCGTTTCAGCAGTTCCAGTTGACATCTGGAACTATCTGCCCTGAGTCTGTTAGAGAAGGATGCATGACACAGTTCGTACTCAAGGAGAATTTCTACCACTAGCAACAAAAAAATTTCTAACGAAGATAGTATAAGCCCAGCATGGAGTCTGGTGTCCACCGGCAACCTTTGTACTCTGCCTCTTCCTCTTCCTATCTCAACAGGGCAGCCAACATGAGATCCCACTTCCAAATGAAATCACACTCTTTGCAACCCCATGAACTGTACCCTCCAGGCTCCTCTGTCCATGGGATTCTCCAGGCAAGAAGACTGGAGTGGGCTGCCATGCCCTCCTCCAGGGGATTTTCCTGATCCAGGGATCGAATCCAAGTCTCTTGAGTCTCCTGCATTGGCAGGCACATTCTTTCCTACTAGCTTTAAAACCCTCCAGTCTCCTCCTGGAGCCCTAGGAGAAAGTCGAGACCTCTCTGTGCAACATACAGTATCCTTCGGGGTCTTGGTCCTGCTTCATTTCTCACCATTCCCCTGCCTGCTTCCCATGACAATCTACAACTGGGGGAGAAAAATTCCTGGGCTCCCACACAGTGTCTCAGTCCCACAACCATTTTAATTTTTTATTGAAGGATAATTGCTTTACAGAATTTTGCTGTTTTCTGTCAAACTTCATCGTGAATCAGCCACAGGTATACATATATCCCCTCTCTTTTGAACCTCCCTCCCATCTCCCTCCCCACCCCACCCCTCTAGGTTGATACAGAGCCCCTGTTTGAGTTTCCTGAGCCACACGGCAAATTCCCGTTGGCTCTCTATTTTACATGCGGCAGTGTAAGTTTCCATGTTACTCTCTCCATACATCTCACCCTTCCTCCCCTCTCCCCAGGTCCATAAATCTATTCTCTATGTCTGTTTCTCCACTGCTGCCCGGTACATAAATTCTTCAGTACTGTTTTTCTAGATTCCATATATATGTGTTAGCATACTCAGTCCCACAACCGTTTTATCTAAGTTCACCCAAACTGCTTGGGGCTTCCCCAGTAGCACTAATGGTAAAGAACATGTTTGCCAATCCAGGAGGCGTAAAATATGCAGGTCCAGTCCCTGGGTCGGGAAGCTCCTCTGGAGGGGGGCATGGGAACCCACTCCAGTATTCTTGCCTGGAGAATCTCATGGACGGTGGAGCCTGGTGGCTGCAGTCCGTGGGATCCCAAAGAGTCGGACACGACTGAAGCGAATTAACAAGCACGCGCCCCAACTGCTCACGAGTCGTTCTCAGGATTGGTGTCTACTCTGGGTCCTGCTCTCTTGGCTGGTTTTTGCCAGTCGCTTCTCCAGACACAGTGAGTCCGACAGCAGAGCCAGATGAGGACTGCTCACCTGGAAGTCTCCACATCATTTCTGCCCACTGTACCTCCCCTCCCTGGGATTCCGCTGCCTAACCAAGGTGACTATGAGCCAGGGCCCTGCACAGTGCCTGGAGCACAGCAGCTGCTCAGCGTGTGATATCTTCCTTCCTTCCCCTCTTCCCCATGGGGGAACCCTGTAACTGCAGTGCTGGCGGCCTCATCCTGCCCTCGTGAAAGCATCTCAGGACAGATTGCCCACTTCATCTGCCTTGCAGCTTATCTGAGAACCATCAGGCTTCCTGTCCAGATCCTAGGATCAGACAAGAAAGGCCTCAGTCCTCATGCCTTAGGTCAAGGTAGGTGCTCCTTTGGGGGCTGGGTCTGTGCTGCAGGGGCCTATCAAAGGGCTCAGCTGTGAGGAGGAAAGAGCTTCAGAAGCTGACACCCCAGCAGACCCGAGGGGGCCAGCCCGCACAGCACCTTTCCCTGACCCAAGTTTCACTATAAAAAGAACCAGCTCAAAGCAAGCTGTGCTGGGAGCACATTCCATCCTCAGAGCAATTCTATTTGCATCAGCAGAAGAAAGAGGGCTGGAGCATCCCACTCTGGTACAATTGAACAATTACCCCTTAAAGGTGATAATTACTGTTTGATCATTTGTAAGCAACGGCAAGATGGGTGTCAGGGTTTTCTCCTCCTTGTTGGAACTTTCTGTGAAGAAACTACTTATTTTCCAAAGACACAGACTTTGTGCTTCAGACCCAGATGTGAATGCCTTCAGTACCTACCCTTCCAAGAGGATATGAATTTCCAAGAGGACATGTTTCTCTTTTGTGCTGTGCTGCTAAATTTAGGGGTGACCATGACAACTATCTGGATAACTTAAACTGAAAGAGGACTAGACAGAGGATGAGACGGTTGGATAGCATCACCAACTCAACAGACATGAATCTGAACAAACTGCAGAAGGTAGTGAAGGACAGAGAGGCCTGGCTTGCTGCAGTCCATGGGGTTGCAGAGAGTCAGACACGACTGAGCGACTGCCCAAAGCAACAAGGACTGTACCTTTGGCATGTGCCCACGTACTTAAGAGGGCTTCCTGTATGGCTCAAGAGGTAAAGAATTCACAGGCAACGCAGCAGTGCAGGAGATGTGGGTTTGATCCCCAGGTGGGGAAGATCCCCCTGGAGGAGGAAATGGCAACCCACTCCATTACTCTTGTCTGGAAAATCCCATGGGCAGAGGAGCCTGGCGGGCTACAGTCCAAAGGGTGACAAAGAGTGGGACACGACTGAGCCACTAAGCACACACACACACACACACACACTTGTACTTAAGAGGCAGCTGTCTTGTCAAATGCCATACTGACATCTCAGCAACCATTTGACCAAGATGACAACATAAATAGTGTTTCTTTGAAGGCCTATGTAGATTAAAAACCTATATTCAGATTGCATTTTTGTACCTGTAAGCTGCGTAATTCATCTGCCCATTCTGCACATCAGAATCTTATCTGCATGATTCAAAGTTTGGAACCTTATCATGGCTGGAAAAAAGTTGAGAAAAACGACACTAACCTATGAAATAAACTACATACAAATTATTATGCAAATTATTTAAGCATAAACGTACAACACTGTGGGATGGGAAGGTAACTTCAGGAATGGTGGAACCCTTTGATGCTTAGCCAGGTATGTCCAAAGAACATTTCTGCCCTCTTTCTATCTGGAAGGTCTTCATTTGTCATCCTGATTCTTCATTATAATCCTTTTCTGAGCCCACAGGACACATGTCCCACATATATCTCTAATGGCCACCTGCTAGTCTTGAAATTTTGAGAATTCTCAGCCTCTCTGTTTCTCTTTTTAAAGATGTTTTCAATTGTTTTAATTGAAATATAGTTGATGTACAATATTATATGTTACAGGTATACAATATAGTGATTCACAATTTTTAAAGGTCATACTCCATTTATATTTATTATAAAATATTGACTATTATCCATGTGTTGTACAATATATCCTGGTAACTTTTTTTTTTTAAGAATTTCCTATGTGGACCATTTTTAAAGTCTACTGAATTTGTTACAATACTGTTTCTGTTTCACGCTTTGGTTTTTTGGCTGCAAGGCCTGTGGGATCCTAGCTCCCTCACCAGCGACTGAACCCGCACCCCCTTCCTGGGGAGGTAAAGCCTTAACCCCAGGACAGCCAGGAAAGCCCCCCTCGTGGCTTACTTTATAGATGTCTCCCTTTCTGTCCTAGATCCAAGTTCAGGCCGTAAGTGCTGACAGAATCACAAAGTCATTATTTTTACGGTTCTAGAGGCCATGATCCCTAACACATCAATGCAAATATCTACAAACTGCCCCACCTTACAGAGGTTCACAGTTCTGCCTGCCTTTCTACAGCTCCTGCCAGCTGGGCAATATGACTCGCGGTGCTCGGCTTTCGAGGGAAGAGCTCCACCTCCGCATGCAGTGCCGCCTTCAGCGGCTCCGGCCACGCGGAGGTCCTCTGCCCCAGGCTGCCTCCCGTGTCTCCTGCCCACAGCCGTCTGGAGAGGTGCCGGTTCTCCATTCCACATCTCCCGTACCCAAGCTGTACATATTCTGTTAACCTGTAGAGGATGCCTTTATCCTCAGGAAAACATCCACCCTTTTCATATATATATATATATATATATATATATATATACGCCCTCCATCCCTTTCATTCATATATACGTGCCGTGTGTGCTACACTTCAGCTGTGTCTGACTCTTTGGGACCTAAGGACTGTAGCCCGCCTGGCTCCTCTGTCCTTGGGATTCTCCAGGCTGGAATACTAGAGTGGGTTGCCGTGCCCTCCTCTATGGGATCTTCCCGAACCAGGGATCGAACCCAAGTCTCCTGCATTGCAGGCAGATGCTTTAACCTCTGAGCCACCAGGGGAGCCCATATTTATACACACACACACATATATAGACACACATACATATATACCACAATTTATTTATCCATTCATTCTTTGATAGACACATTTGGACTGTTCTTTTGGCTAATATGACTCGTAGTGCTATGAATATGTGTATACATGTATGTGTTTGAGTATCAGCTTTAATTCTTTGAATAGACATCTAGGAATGGGATTGCAGGGTCATACAGTAATTCCGTGTTTAACCTTTTGAGGAAAGACCCACTTCTTTTTGAAGTGGATGGGGAATTCTTTGTGAAAGGGGGTGGACATTTTCCCATAAAAGACCCAGAGGTGATTGGATATCCTCTGCAGAGGGCAGGACTGTGTCTTATTTCTGCATTCTCATGGCTTAGCACAGTGCCTAGCACCATAAACACAGCTTAATAAGTTTTAGTTGAAGGAATCAATGAAAAATCAGTGAAAGACACTATCAAATATGATGTAACATAGCAAGGGAAATAATGTTTTAACAGTTCTTTTTTTCTTTTCTTTCCATTATTCTTTCCTTAATTCATTGTAATCAGCAAACTTGTAACAGGGTGATATTGCCAGGCCCCTGGTACAATCAGGAAAAAATTTCTCCCCAGATGTGTGGGGGACAAGGATTGCTGGTCACTTTCAAGCCATGAAAAAATGTGATATTAACATAACCAAAGCTTTTGTGACAATGGGCTCCTCTGACTCAAGGATTACACAAAAACTGTAAAATGCTTTGCAGAAATAGGGCAGAGGATTGTCTTTCGTTCAGTCCACATCCGCCCTCTAGTGTCAAGAGCTCCAAGTAAGCTAGAAAGGAAATGGAGCCCACTGGGGCCCACCAGTCTCTCAGCGCCTCATCCCCCTGCCTTAAAAATGACACTGGGGTTCCTTTGCAACACCTATTCAAAGAGAGAAGCACTGACCCATGTCAGTGGTCCAGCCTGCATCCACTCTTCTTAAACTCACAAGCGCTGCACTCATAGAGCTGGAGGACTGCGGCCATTTCACGCAATTAGCGTGCTGGGTCCCCAGACCTCTGGGCCTCAGAGGAGAGGGTACTGGAGTCAAGTGTCCAGGGAGTTCAGAATACCTAAAGAAACTGCTGTCGCTAGAGATGAAACGGGAACCCGCCAAAGAAACTGGCATATACTTTTTACCTTCAGCTGGAATTTATCGACTTGAGGTTAGATTGTCACTGCTTATCTCCCATTTGCCAAACGGTAGCTACCTATGTCTGGAATTAATTGAAAATAGGAAAATAAGTAATGATTTCGTACATGTGGTGGGTAAAGAGTGCAAGGTACGTTCTAAAGTCTTTAACATAATAAATGTGGCCCTTCACAGGGAAAAAATCAGGGCCCTCTTCCTTGATACCCTATTGGCCTCCTAGGTATGGATTAACTAGGTTGCTTTCAAGATGGAGCATTTTCATGGCCAGACCCCCTCATCAGACATTGGGAGCAGCTGTGATTCTTTAGCCTACACTAGTGAATGGCTCATGGTGCTTTCTAGAAAGTGCTCAAACTTTCATCCCTTTGGGCTCAGAAGCTTTTGAAATCTCCTGATAGTCTACTGTGTAAAATCCAAATTCCTTGGTCCTTTTTTCTTTTTTTTTCTCAGTTTTATCTGCCCCAGTTCCTCTCAGTCTTCCAAATGACTCCAGTGCCCTGATCTATCAAGTCTTCTCACCAAACATGACTATATTTTGAAGGTTTATTCATTCATTAAACACTTATTTATCAAAGACTCGTTATGGGCCAGGCATTATGGTAGGTGTTGGCGAAAATGATGAGAGATGTGTCTCTGCCATCACAAAGGCTGCGCAGAAGACGTGCCATGATGTGGGAAAGTTGGAAAGTCGCTCAGTCATGTGCAGCTCTTTGCGACCCTGTGGACTATACAGTCTGTGGAATTCTCCAGGCAAGAATACTGGAGTGGGTAGCCTTTCCCTTCTCCAGGGGATCTTTCCAACCCAGGGATTGAACCCATATCTCCGGCATTGCAGGCAGATTCTTTACCAGCTGAGCCACAAGGGAAGCCCAAGAATACTAAAGTGGGTAGCCTATCCCTTCTCCAGCAGATCTTCCCAACCCAGGAATCAAACCAGGGACTCCTGCATTGCAAGCAGATTCTTTACCAACTGAGCTATGAAGGAAGCCCGGCGGGGGAGTGGTATTATAGGAGTCCATAACCAGTACACGAGGTCTGTATGTAGAGAGAGCAGGGAACACACCCTCCCACACACAAATAGGTGGGATTTAAACTAAAATCTGAAGGATAGGAAGGAATGAACCAGGTAAAGAGGAGGAGAAAGGGGTCCAGCTTGAGAGAACACCACGGACAGATGCTCCAAAGTGGGAAGAAGCGCGGAGATAAATTAAATGTCCTTGCTTATTCCTGCGCCCTCTCTGAGACCTCGTCTCAACAATCTCTACCTACTAATAACTTTAAAAGCAGGGCTCAGATCTTATCTCCTCTTGCTAACCATGACCAAAAAAGTATCATCTTCAACTGAACTAAAGTATTCTTTTTCTGTACCATTTAAACGGCTCTACTTCCCTTAGTGGTTCAGGCAGTAAGGAATCTGCTGCAATGCAGGAGACAGATGTGGGTTCGATCCCTGGGTCGGGAAGATCCCCTGGAGAAGAGTATGGCAACCCACTCCAATATTCTTGCCTGGAGAATTCCATGGACAGAGGAGCCTGTTAGGTTACACCAGTCCATGGGGTTGCAAACAGTGGGACACGACTGAAGGACTAACACTTTCACTTTTTCACAATCCATGACTGCCTTGTGTGCAAGGGATGAGCATGCTTGTTCTGTTCTCCTGGTTATATTATAAGTTCTGGAAGAGCAGAAATCTTTGCATATAGTAGGAACTCAAATAGTTGTTGAACTGAGTTATGTTTCTTTACATTCCTCACAACAGCTAGACTTAAACTAAGGTGGGCAGATATCTTTGTGATTTAAATTTAAAAGAATGAAAAATGTTTTATTGTTCAGTGAAGGGCAGTGATCATCAGGAACTATGAAGGGTCTGAGATCTTACCTATCTGCAAGATTATAAGTTAGCCTGCCACAGTTGCCCGGATGCGGGCAGAAGACCTGAGGCTAACAAACCACTTGAGCGCCTGCATATTTGCCTCAGTTCCCCTTCCCGAGTCTCATGGCGTGATGCAGGTGGGCCCCGGTGTGTGCCTGCAAGTTCAGTGGATTGCATTACTTTGAGCTAGTGGATGAACTTTGAGCTAGAAAAACCCAAATCTTCAATAATAGGCAGTAAACTTGAAGCCTTTCACTCCAGAGGGAGACACTGTACTTGCCAAGACTGATCGTTATACTGTCTTGCAAAGTTCTCTCATCCTTAAAAAGAGAGCCCATAACAAAAGGCAGCCAGGCCTCTGTGCACGAGCCATGCAGAGTTTGACAGACCCGTGGAGAGCGGCCTCCCAACATTGAGCAAAGTCAACAGGCGTTAGTACTAAAAGTAGCTGCAACTCGTTGAGTATTTATATGTACCATATACTGTACTAAGTATTTTATCTGCATTAGCTCCTTTATTCCTCTTAACACACGAGAAAATATTAACACGTTTATGGAAAGATTTTTTTTATCAAATAAGACTTTCAGCAGACAAATAATAGGAGCAGTGGAGAGTCTGGGAACACAAGAGCGTTAGGCAGGTCTCACAGGCATGCACAGTCACTTCAGTTGTGTCCAGCTCTTTGCAACCCCATGACTGTAGCCCACCAGGCTCCTCTGTCCATGGGAATCTCCAGGCAAAAACAGAGGAGTGAGTTGCCATGCCCTCCTCCAGGGGATCTTCCCAACCCAGGGATCAAACCACAGCTCTTACATCTCCTGTGTTGGCAGGTGAGTTCTTTACCACTAGCGGCACCTGGGCTGCCCAGGTCTCAGATCAGGTCAGTCACTCAGTCGTGTCCGACTCTTTGAGACCCCATGGGCTGCAGCACACCGGGCCTCCCTGTCCATCACCAACACCCAGAGTTCACTCAAACTCATGTCCGTCGAGTCAGTGATGCCATCCAACCATCTCATCCTCTGTCGTCCCTTCTCCTCCTGCCCTCAATCTTTCCCAGCATCAGGGTCTTTTCAAATGAGTCAGTTATTAGCATCAGGTGGCCAAAATATCGAAGTTTCAGTTTCAGCATCAGTCCTTCCACCTGAATACCACTAGCGGCACCTGGGCTGCCCAGGTCTCAGATCAGGTCAGTCACTCAGTCGTGTCCGACTCTTTGAGACCCCATGGGCTGCAGCACACCGGGCCTCCCTGTCCATCACCAACACCCAGAGTTCACTCAAACTCATGTCCGTCGAGTCAGTGATGCCATCCAACCATCTCATCCTCTGTCGTCCCTTCTCCTCCTGCCCTCAATCTTTCCCAGCATCAGGGTCTTTTCAAATGAGTCAGTTATTAGCATCAGGTGGCCAAAATATCGAAGTTTCAGTTTCAGCATCAGTCCTTCCACCTGAATATTCAGGACTGATTTCCTTTAAGATAGACTGGTTGGATCTCCTTGCTGTCCAAGGGACTCAGGAAGTGGCTAAATCTATTAGCTGAATACCACCTGGACTCATTCCATCTGCTATCCCTGCTCCTGCCCCTGTACTTCTTTGGCAAAAAGAGGCTGTGTGGGCTCCCAAATTCACTTGCTGTAGTTCCAGCAAACTTCAGAAATGATTAAGAATCCCTGAATTCAATCGCTAATTCCACAAAAAGGAATATGATTGGCCCAACATCAACACTGTATATGTACGTTGGGGAGAGAATTTTATAGTAATACAAATAATAATATGTATTAATATTAAAGAGGTACACTTTTTCATAACCATTATTGAATTTAAGGTAAATAAAAATTTTGTGTTCTCACTTACTAGTCTGTATCTTCCAGTATACTGAGAGCTCCTAAAGAGCAGCTGGAGTTATTTTTATTAATAATACCTGTTGACTTTACTTATATCATTTAACAGACTTAAAATCATATTGGGACTATATTTATATATGTACATAAATTAAACATTTTCTTGTCACTAAGTTTTTTTAATACTTAATGATTGCATAATATTCCAATTAGGAATATTTCTGCAGGTTACTGAATCATTTTGAATATTTCGATTATTTCTGGGCTGTGCTTAGTCGCTCAGTCGTGTCCAACTCTTTGCCACCCCATGGATTGTAGCCCACCAAGCTCCTCTGTCCATGGGGATTCTCCAGGCAAGAATACTGGAATGAATTGCCATGCCCTCCTCCAGGGGATCTTCCCAAGCCAGGGATCAAACCCAGGTCTCCAGCACTGCAGGTAGATTCTTTACCATCTGAGCCACCAGATTATTTCTAATTTGTGATTATTATAAATAACACTGCAAGAGCTAAATGTTTAAAAAAAATCTGAGCCTCAAGGACTTCCCTGGTGGCCCCATGGCTAAAATGCGCGCTCTAATAGAGGGGCCCCAGGGTCAATCCCTGGTCTGGGAACTAGATCCCACATGCCACAATTAAAATATCCCTTGTGCAGCCAAATAAATAATAATAAAAACTTAAAAAAAAATCTGAGCTACAAGGTAATTTTTTTTAGAGTAACTTCTTAGAAGTGAAACTAGCTATTCAATTTTTAGAGTTTATATATATTATTACATTATTTTCCAAATACCTTGTACTAACATAAACTCCTGCCAGTAGCTTGAGCGATCATATCTAATGGTTTATTTGGTAGAATTGATCATTATTTTTTAGACAATCTTTAACAGGTAATAATGGTATGTCCTTCTGTTTTATTTTATTTTTTTAAACTGTGAGATTAAACTCTTTTTGAGGAGGGGTTGTTCTTTGTTTTTCAATTTTTAAATAATCACTGTTAAAGCCCTGTCAGGAATTGTGTTCTTTTCTTTTTTCCCGCCTACTTGAAACTTTTTATTTTGCACTGGGGTATAGCCGGTTAACAGTGTTGTCATAGTTTCAGTTGTACAGCGAAGGGACTCCTGTTCTTTTAATGTGTCTCAGTGCTTATAACTGGTGCTTGTTATGCGGCTGACACAAAGCTCTGAAAACAAATCCGTAGACTGAGTGGTAACTTACATTCTTGTAAGAATAATTAAGCCACTAAAACCTGACGATTGTTTACCACTTTGTTGTTGTGTGAGTCGCTCAGTGTGTCCAGCTCTTCGCGACCCCATGGGCTGTAGCCCACCAGGCTCCTCTGTCCATGGGATTCTCCAGGCAAGAGTACTGGAGTGGGTTGCCATGCCCTCCTCCAGGGGATCTCCCCCACCCAGGGACTGAACCCAGGTCTCCCGCATTGCGGGCAGATTCTTTACCGTTTAAGCTAACAGAGAAGAATTTACACAATACAGCCCCGCATCTGAACCCCACAACTGCTGTGTGCTGCTGTTTTCAACATTTTACCGTGTGGGGAAAACTCTGGAGTAACTGAGGTGTGAGCGAGATAAAATGGTGATATATAAATCAGGTCGTCCCAAGAAACGAGAGAATTCAATTTCCCTCAAGACATCTGCTGCTGCTGCTAAGTCCCTTCAGTCGTGTCCGACTCTGTGCGACCCCATAGACGGCAGCCCATCAGGCTCCCCTGTCCTTGGGATTCTCCAGGCAAGAACGCTGGAGTGGATTCTCAAGACAGCAACTAAACCAAATAAATATGGTCCTCCCGTACACTAGAGGGCGAAGCGGCAAGATTTGCAGCAGCAAGAAATGAAACACGAGAGCCTCGGGAGGACTACACTTCCCAGAAGGGCTCTGCGCAACTCCCGGCATGCTCAGCGGCCAAAGCCTGCACGTCCCAGGTTGCCGCGGGGTTGGACGTTGCTCTGTCGTTCCCTAACCCAAACCGGTGATGGCCGCTGGCTCTCTGGCGGGAGTCGGCCGTTTAGCTGTACACCTCATTGCCAGGGAACGGGCGTTGGGAGGTTCTCAAACAAGATTCCGCTTCTTAAGGCGGTAACGGCGTGCACGGGTTGGGGTGGGGCGGTGAGAGAAGCGGAGCTGCTGTAAACCATGCTGGTGAGCTTCGGGTCCGTCTGTGGAGAGGCCCAACTTCGCGAGACCGCGCGGTGCGAGCCTGTGCTGGGAAGCGCTTTGAAGATGCTACGGGCCGAAAACTACATTTCCCGGCATCCTCTTGGCGCCAGAACTACGTTGCCCGAAAGGCTGAGCGCGATTCGTCCCATCTTCTCACCCGGCTGCCTCCGGCTGGAAAACCCGTGAAATGTGGGGCCGCTGGGTTCGGCCGCTCCTGCGTTCTGAGGTTTCGAGCCCCTGTGGGCGTTTTTCGCCGGCCCTGCGGAGAGGTGAGAAAAGGCACCGGGTCCCCCGATGCCTGTGTTCGCTGTGGGGAGGTGGTGCCGGCTTGCGCGAGAGGAAGGCGAGGGTGCCGCCGCCTCCCTCCAGCCCGCTCCGGGGCTGGCGACCCTGCTGCCGAGCCTCGCCCCGAGGGGTTGAGGCGGGAGGCGCGAGGGCCGAGAAGGGGAGCGCGAGCCTCCGAAGGCCTGTCTTCCCGCCTGTTTCTCTCGAGCCCCGCCAGGTGTCTCTCCGAACCCTTCCCTGTCAAGGGAGGCTGGTCGTCCCCGCCCCCTCGCAGGTGTGTCGTTTGTGTCCGGAGAGGGCCGTCACCTTTCGCGGTTTGTTCAAACTTAGACTGTGTTACTCGGGTGCCTACCTCGAGCCCAGGTCCTTTGGTAATCTACAGCGCACGTTTCACTTCAGGGCCGCTGTAGTTTTCGGTTCGGTTCGGTTCAGTTCAGTTCAGTCGCTCAGTCGTGTCCGACTCTTTGCGACCCCATGAATCGCAGCACGCCAGGCCTCCCTGTCCATCACCATCTCCCGGAGTTCACTCAGACTCACGTCCATCAAGTCGGTGAAGCCATCCAGCCATCTCATCCTCTATCATCCCCTTCTCCTCCTGCCCCCAATCCCTCCCAGCATCAGAGTCTTTTCCAATGAGTCAGCTCTTCGCATGAGGTGGTCAAAGTACTGGAGCTTCAGTTTGAGCATCATTCCTTCCAAGGAAATCCCAGGACTGATCTCCTTCAGAATGGACTGGTTGGATCTCCTTGCAGTCCACGGGACTCTCAAGAGTCTTCTCCAACACCACAGTTCAAAAGCATCAATTCTTCGGCGCTCAGCTTTCTTCACAGTCCAACTCTCACATCCATACATGACCACAGGAAAAACCATAGTTTTCAGTACTCGGAGCAAACTCCGAGAGACGGTGAAGGACAGGGAAGCCTGGCATGCTGCAGCCCGTGGGGTCACAACGAGTCGGACTCGACTGAGCGACTGAACAACAAACGCTTTATTTACGCTGTGGTTTTCAGTACTTGGCAGTCGCCTTTCAAGAAAACGGAACGTGATCACGGGAAGCTACAGTGGTTGACGGGCAGGTGCGCCTGTCACCAGTGTGTGCTGGACAACTGAATTTATTGAGAGCCGTTTCCAGAATCTTTTCCCCACAATTTTTAAACCCTTTGGGATTGTCTGCAGAATAGGCACTTCATACTAACCTCAGCGTGCTCTATTCACCTTACATCTTAAGTGCCGGGGGAACTGAGATGTCCAGCACCACAACTTTGAGCTGTTTTGCTCGTTTCATTTTAGTCACACAGCAAGACTGCAGTTACTGAC
>SJXQ01002290.1:183140-205024 GCA_006408695.1 Aepyceros melampus
ACTGCTGTTTAGTGCCCAGGGTCCTTGGCACGGTATTTGTACTTACTTAGGACGAGCTGGTTGGATGGCATCACTGACACAATTGACATGAGTTTGAGCAAGCTGCGAAGATGGTGAAGGACAGGGAAATCTGCCATGCTGCAGTCCACTGGGTTGCAAAAAGTCGGACGTGACTGAGCGACTGAACAACAAAGGTATTCAGTTTGTGTATTTAGTTGCTCAGTCGTGTCCAACTCTCTTGAGACTCCATGGAGTTTAGCATACATACACATTATGATGTACAAAATGGACGTTTTTTGAACCCTGGGAAATCGCCCCAGTCTCAATTTTTTGTAAATTTTCAGAGCTAATATAATTTGGGTCCATTACTAAACAAATATTGAATGTTTACTGTGTTCAAGTAGTTTAAGCTTGCCTCAAGTTAGTAATCAAAAGAATTTGAAAACCTTGACGTCTGACTCAGGGAAGGATCTTAGTTTTCATCTAGTTGAATTACCGTTTTAAAGATAAATTAGGCACAGGAAGATGATGTGTAAGTTTTGTGACCACTGGTGCTAGTTTCCTAGTTCATTACTATTTCTCTTACTTAGCAGAACATCAAAAACACTGAGCTTCTAAAAACAGATGTTTTGGCTGTCCCTGAGAAGTCAGTCACTGGATGTGGAGTCCATAGATCTTGTGATAGTTTATTATTTAATATATTAATCCTGATCATCTTGATGGAACTAGCAAAGCATATGTCAACAGACCAGCATGTAAAAATATATATTAATAATCAGCTGTGTCACTGAAGTGTTGCAACTCTAAAGTTAGTAAAATTTTTTAATTTTTAAATTTAATTCAAGTATAGTTGATTTACAAAGTTGTGTTAGTTTCAGCAGTGGTGTTATATATATACACATATATACTATATGTTCTTTTTCAGATTCTTTTCCATTATACTTTGTTTTGAAAATTTTTATTGAAACCTAATTGATTTGATTTTATACATAGCAATTTGTATCTGCTAATGCCAAACCCTTAATTTATCCCTTTTCACACTCATTCCCCTGAAGTTCCTTTTCTGTGTCTGTGAGCCTGTTTCTGTTTTGTAAGTAGGTTTGTTTGATGACTTATTAGATGCTGCATGTCAGTGACAGCAGATGATAGTGGTCTTTCTCTGGCTTACTTCATTTAGTATGATAGCCTCTAGGTCCATCCACGTTGCTGCAGATGGCATTATTTCATACTTGTTATGGCTGAGTAATATTCCATTTTGTATATCTCTCTTTTTTTGTTTAAAAATTCTTTTTATGTTTTTATTAGCATATGGCTTACAGTGCTGTGTCAGTCTCTGCTGAACAGCATAGTGAACTAGCTGCACATGTGCATCTGTGCTGTCTCTTCAGTCGTGTCTGACTCTGTGATCTGTGAACTGTAGCCCCACCCGGCTCCTGTGTCCATTGGATTCTCTAGGCAAGAATACTTGAGTGAGCTGCCAGGCACTCTTCCAGGGGATCTTCCTAAGCCAGGGGTCAAACCTGAGTCTCTCAAGTTTCCTGCATTGGCAGGTGGGTTCTTTACCATCAGCACCACCTGGGAAGCCCCTGTAGCTATACATATATCCAGTCTGTCTGAGATTCTGTAGGTCATTATGGAGTATTCAGTTCCCTGTGCTGTACAGTAGGTTTTATCAGTATCTGTTTTATATATAGCAGTATGTACATGTCAGTCCCAGTCTCCTGATTTATCCTTCCCCTCTCCCCCCTGGTAACCACAAGTTGTTTTCTACACCTATTTCTGTTTTATAAATAAGTTCATTTGCTCCATTTTCTTAAATTCCACATATAAACGATATCATACGGTATTTGTCTTCGTGTGTCTTCACTTGGTATGACATTTTCTAGGTAATGCATGTTGTTGCAAACGGCATTGTTTCCCTTTTTTCTGACTGAGTAGTATTCTCTGTGTGTGTGTGTGTATGTGTGTCTCTGTGCCATATCTTGTTTATCCACTCCTTTGCTGATGGACATTTAGGTTGCTTCCACATCCTGGCTATTGTAAACAGTGCTGCAAAGAATATCAGGGTGCATGTATCTTTTCTAATTCTGATATTCCCTGGGTATATGCCCAGGAGAGGGATTGCTGGGCATATGGTAACTCTGTTTTTAGCTTTTTAAAGAACCTGCATACTGTTCTCCATAGTGGCTGTACCAATTTACACTTCTACCGACTTATAGGAGGGTTCCCTATTCTCCACACCCTCTCCTCTCCCTTATTATTGTAGGCTTTTGATGATGGCCATCCTGACTGGTGTGAGGTGATATGCTGTAGTTTCTGTTTGCACTTCTCTGATAATCAGCAGTGTTGAATGTCCTTTCCTGTGCCTTTTGGTCATCTGTATGTCTTTGGAAAAATGTCTTTATGTCATCCACACATTTTTTTTTTTGCCATTGAATTGAAATGTTTGTATTTTGGAAATTAAGCCCTTGTTGGGTACATCATTTACAGTTTTTTTCTTCCAGTCCATAGGTTGTCTTTTCAGTTTGTTTATGGTTTCCTTTGTTTATGGTTGTCTTTTCAGTTTGTTCATGGTTTGTTTATGGTTTCCTATTCCAAAAGCTTATGATTTTGATTAGGTTCCACTTGTTTATTTTTGCTTTTATTTCTATTGCCTTGGAAGACTGACCTAAGAAAACATGGATAAAATTTATGTCAGAGAATGTTTTGTCTGTGTTCTTTTCTTGGAGTTTAATGGTATCATGTCTTAAATTTAAGTCTTTAAGCCATTTTGAGTATTTTCTTGTGTAGGGCATGTTCTAACTTCATTGATTTACCAGGTTTCCCAACACCACTTGCTGAAGAGACTCTCTTTCTCGTTGTGTATTCTTGCATCAGTTGTCAAAGAC
The DNA here is from genome assembly GCA_006408695.1 of Aepyceros melampus. Lineage (NCBI taxonomy): Eukaryota > Metazoa > Chordata > Mammalia > Artiodactyla > Bovidae > Aepyceros > Aepyceros melampus. The sequence continues at coordinate 186,029 of SJXQ01002290.1, forward strand.
AGTTCATCACAGGGCTGTGGGTTTATTTCTGGGCTCTGTGTCCTGCTCCATTGATCCATATGTCTGTTTCTGTGCCAGTGCCGCACTGCTGGAATTTCTGTAGCTTCATAGTACTGTTTGCCGTCTCAGAGGATTATGCCTCCAGCTTTGTTTTCCTCAGGATTAATTTGGCAATTCTGAGGGGTTTGTGTGTGTGTTTGTGTGTGGTTCTATATAAATTTTAAAATTATTTGTTCTAGTTCTGTGAAAAATGTCATGGGTAATTGGTAGGGATCTGTATATTGCTTTGGATAGTATGGTCATCTTAACAATATTCTTTTAATCCAAGAGTATGGGATTTCTTTCCGTTTCTTTGAATCACCTTCAGTTTTATTAGTGTTTTATAATTCTCAGCATATACCTCTTTCACCTCCTTGGTCAAATTTATTCCTAAGTTTTGTTTTGTTTTTCTTTTTTTGATGCGGCTTTTAAAAGGACTGTTTTCTGGCTTTCCTTTTCTGACATTTCATTGCTAGTGTAAAGAAATGCACGTTGATTGGTGTGTGTTGAACCATCTTTGTGTTCCTGAGTGAAGCCAATTTGATCCTGATGTATGGTCCTTTTGTGTGTTGTTGGATCCAGTTTGCTAATATTTTGTTGAGAATTTCTGTGTCTATATTCACCAGAGATACTGGCCTGTAATTTTATTTTTTGGTAATGTTTTTGTCTAGTTTTGGTATCAGGGTGATAGTGACTTCATAGGATGACCTTTGGAGTGTTCCCTCTTCTTCAGTATTTTGGAAGAGTTTGAGAAGGATCAGTATAAGTTCTTCTTTGTATGTTTGGTAGAATTTTCCAGTGTAACCATCCCATCCTGAACTTTTGTTTGCAGGGAGTGTTTTTAATTACACATTCTAATTCACATTCAAGCAGTTGTTTTGTTCATATTATCTCTTGATTCAGTTTTGGGGGGCTCTGTATTTCTAGAAACTTGTTCACTTCTAGGTTGTCCAATTTATTGGCATATAAGTATTCAAAGTATTCTCTTACAGTTTTTTGTATTTCTGCAGTTTCGGTTGTTATTTCTCCTCTTTCATTTCTTTTTCAGTTTATCTGGATCCTCTCCCTTTTCTTCTTGGTGAGTCTGGCCAATATCTTGTTGATATTGTTTATCCTTTCAAAAAACCAACTTTTGGAGGTTTTTTGTTTGTTTTAGATTGTTCTTATCTTGTTTTGACTACACCACATGACTTGTGAGAATTCTAACCAGTGGACCACCAGAGAATCCTTCATTTTCTCTGATCTTATTATTTACTTCCTCCTACTGACTTTAGGTTTTGTTTGCTCTTTTCCTAATTCTTTTAGGTGGTGGCTTAAGTTTTTTTGAAATTTCTCTTGTTTTCTTGCCTTCTTTTTTTTTTTTTTGAGGAAGGCCTGTCTCTCTGTGAACTTCTCTCTTAGAGCCGCTTTTGCTGTATCCATAGATTTTGCTTGGTTGTGTTTTCATTATCATTTGTCTCAAGGTATTTTTATATTTTCCTTTTGATTTCATTGTTGACCTATTTTTTTAGTATATTGTTTATTCTCCATGTAATCTTTTCCTTCCCTTCCCCCCGCTGCCCCCTGCACCCTGGGGTTGATTACTAATTTCTTACCATAATTGGTCAAAAAAGATGCTTGAAATAATTTCTGTCCTCTTATATTTATTGCAGCTTGTTTTGTATCCTAATATGTGGTCTGTCCTAGAGAATATTCCATGTGCGCTTGAAAATCATGTGTGTGGGGGGATGTAATATCCTAAAGATATCATTGCTTCTAACTGTTGTGTTGTGTTCTTGAGGACCTCTGTTGCTTTGCTGATTTTCTGTCTGGAAGGTCTGCCCACTGATGTCAGTACAGTGTTAAAGTCTTCTGTTGCTATACTCCTGCCAGTTTCTTGGCTGTGACAGTATTTGTTTCTGTATTAGGTGCTCCTATATTGGGTGTATATATGTTAGCTTGTGTAATATCCTTTTATTATATTGACCCTTTTATCATCATATAGTGTCCTTTATCTTTCGTTACAGCCTTTGTTGTAAAGTCATTTCTGTCTGATAGGAGTTTTGCTGCTACCACCTTCCTGTCATTTCCATTTGTACGAAGTGTCTTTTTCCGTCCCCACCCTTTCATTCTGTGTGTGTCTTTGCCCTAAAGTAGGCTTCTTGTGGACAACATAATGTTGGTCCTTGTTTTATTATCCAGTCTGCCACTCTTAAGTCTTTTGACTGGAGCATTTAGTCCACTGACATTTAAGGTAATTATTGATAGATATGTATTTATTGCCATTTTAACCTTGTTTTCCAGTTGATTTTGTATTTGTTTCTTTCTTGCTTTCTGTGTTTCCTTTTGTGGCTTGATGGTTTTCTTTTGTATTATGCTTGACTACCTTTCTTCTTGGTGTTTGTATATCTACTGTGTGCTTTTGATTTGTGGTTACCTGGTTTCCAAGTTTGTTAATCCATTACTGTATCTTCTTGCTTTAGATTGGTAGTCATATAAGCTCAAACACAGTCTAAAAGATCAACATTTTCATACTCCCTTTGCCCACGTTTTGTGATTTTGATGTCCTATTTTTATGTCTTCATGTTTATCCTTTTCTGTTCATTGTAGTTATAGTTACTTTTGAAAGGGTGTTGCTGTGAAAGATGCCAGGATTCTTGGCCTGTGGAGGAGAAGAATTAACCCTGGGGCCAGTGATGAGGCTTGATAGCTCAGAGCTTTTGTGTAATGAAGTTTTATTAATGTATAAAAGAGATAGAGCTTCTGATATAGACATCAGAAGGGGGCAGAAAGAGTGCCCCCCTGCTAGTCTTTAGCCGCATGTTCTATAGCTACCAGCAGACTGCTAATTAGAGAAAGGAAGTGTCTCAGAACTCAGCGACTGGCCCCAGCCCCCTCACCCACAGCATGCATTCTGAGATAACGTTGGCACAAGATGAGTTGTCCCCGGCCATAAAATGATTGGCATGAATCTTGAAGAAAGGTAGGTTTCCAAGCAAATACAGTCCCACTAACAGCTTCAGAGAACACTTGCATGAGTAAAACATACTGGTTTGTCAAGTTGGTTCTGAGTCTTAGTTGAATAGCTTAAGACAAACATTTTCGTAAAAAAAATGCATTGGTTAGCTCAAGGTTTGAGAAAAGTTAAGTTCAGGTGTAACTAAGTGTTGTTATGGCAACACAGAACTTTAAAAGAAACCTCTTTTAAAATTTGTGTAAAGAAAGGGAAAAAAATCTAACACTCGTTTGTTTCCTCCTGCTGCTTGAAAGAGAGAAAATGTCTGACACTTGGAGCCTATTTCCTCTGTTTGAGACCCCTGGGCTTCCTGCCTGTTACCCTCTCACTTTCTTAAATTTTTTTTCTTAATCTGTGTACTGGTTTATTTAAGGGATTTACTTTCCTAGTGTTAAGCTTCTCTTTTCTCTAGATTCCTGCTTCTCTATTTAGGAACTTTTTTCTTTTTTTTAGGATAGGTCTAGTATTGCTATATTCCTTTAGTTTTTGCTTGTCTGAGGAATTCTTTCCCTCTCTTTCTATTCTAAATGGTAATATTGCTAGGTAGAGTATCCTAGGTTGCACGATTTTCCCTTATTTTGAATATATCTTGCCACCAGAGAAATAAGCCAGTAGCCTTAAGGGGGTTCCCTTAATTCTTTTTCTTATGCTGCTCTTAAAATCCTCTTTTTAACTTTTGTCATTTTAATTATAAAGTGTCTTGGTGTGGGTCTGTTTATCTTGGTTGGGATACTCTGTGCTTCCTGTATTTGGGTATCTGTTTCCTTCTTTAGTTTGGGAGGTTTTAGGCCATAATTTTTTCATTTTTTCAAATACATTTTCAATCCCCTTTTCTCTTTCTTCTCCTTTGGGATCCGTATAATGCATAGATTGGCGTACTTTATATTATCCCATAGGTCTTTAGGTTGCTTTCATCTTTCTTCATTTGACCTTTTGCTGCTGTTTTGACTGGGTGGTTTCCAGTATTCCATCTTCCAGATTACTTCTTTGTTCTTCTGCATTATTTAGTGTATTCCTTTAGTTTGGTTTTCATCTCAGCAAATGAGTTTTCTAATGTAATTGGCTCCTGAGCTTACAAAGACACCAGCATCATCAATCTGCCAGTCACGCATCTGGGGACGTGCTCAGATTTCAGCCCTACCTCTGGGTGTGGGCAGCCTGCTGGCACTTGTGTGTTCCCCACGCTAGTCGAGTCAGAGCCACACCTGCTGTGGGCATGCCGAAACTGAGGCTGCCTCTCCCCTCACACTTGGATTTACCGTGGGCCTTCTGTGGCAGACCAGGCTTCATCCTGTGCACACTTGGAATTGCGACCCAACCACACTCCAGCCCTGCTGGGCTGACAGGGCAGTCCTCTCCAGAATCTGCCCGCCCCCAGGCGCGCCGGCAGGTGCGGGTCTCAGGCTAGGGGCGCAGTGAGGTGGCCAGGACCAGCTCCGGCTGCCCTCCGCAGCCCTCTGCTGCTTCTCTGAGCCTCCGCAGCATCCTCTCCATCCCAGCTGATGGCCTAGCCAGTGATGGGGGTTCCCAGAGTCAGGGAACTTTTTTTCTTGCACCGGTTCCATCCCAGTTCCTTTTTTTCTTTCTCTCTCTTCCCCTTTAGTCCTACCACATTACATGATGATCTTTCTTGAAACTTTGAGTGTATGAGATATGCTAGTGTTCAGTGGGTGTTTTGTGAGAATTGTGTGTTCTGTGAGCTCTACCCTCTTCTATTTTGCCATCTTGATGTTTCCCCTAAGATAAATATTCTTCATTTGGGCCATTTAAGAAATGATTCTGTTTCTTTGCATCTGATTTACATGTAACTCACATGTCCACACAAAATATTACAAGCCAGCTGCCTCTGCAGGTTTACTACTTAGGAAAGAAAGCAGACCACTGTCAGAGTGAGGGATGAAGAGCAGCAGCTATGTACGGACTCCACAGTTTGCTTCAGTTTTACGTTTTTTATTCCACTTTGATTCTTTGAAGAGCTAGAAAACGCATGCAATTCAAATGTTGAAGAGCATATTCATTTTGTTACTGTTTTCATAGAACTTTGACCAATAGTGGCTGCTTTGACTTAGAAATCTGACTGCATTAGTCCTGCCTGTTAAGATTTTAAAGCATTATAGGCTTGGACTGTACCTCAAAACTACTACATAAATAGCTCTAAAACTTATATTTAGGTATATTTATTTTTCAAAATCTTCATGGCTGAATCTGATACACAAATAAGGTTGAGAACCACTGGCCTATAGGATAAACTTTAAATACCGTTGCACTGTAAGCCATGATCCTCACAGTCTGGGTCAGTCTAGTTTTCTTGTCCATTCGCCCTATTCCCTGTATCTACTTCCTACCTTTGTAGCAGTATTATAGAACCTACCATTCTCCAGATTTTTTTTTTAATCTTCGTGGATGTTTCATATATTTATATATATATACACACACACATACACACATATACATGCATTTATATGTATGTAAGGAGAAAAGTCAAACCAATTCTAAGTAATTTCAGTGCATTCCTGAATAAAGTTCAAGAATATTTATAATACAGATATATCTACCACCAAACAAGGTAACAATCTTTTTAGCATTCAATCAGAAATCACCAAGCATGAAAAAATCATAATGAAGAGAAAACACCCCATAATGAAGACGAAAAATCAGCCATTTGAAACCAAGCTAGAACTGACAGATGCAAGAATTAGCAGATATGAACATGTTTTAAAACTTAGAAGATAAGGAAAAGGTAAGACGATCAAGTGCAGAAGTGGTGAATCATGGACAGGCCACGCATGGACTAGAATCCTGGATTCTGACTTAAAGCTTGCCACCCGCTGCAGCTTAGTTGTCAGCTGCCATTCCCGGATACGGTTTTCAGGAGTCTGCAGGCAGCTAACTTACTGTGGCCTCTGTGCAGTCAAGCCGCTGTGAACGGTGACCGGTATTTGCAGCCGCTCCCCAGCACTGGCATCGCCGCCTCACTTCTCCACCAGATCATCAGGTGCTAGTTTCTCACAGGGAACCTAGATCCCTCACGAGCACAGTTCACACTGGGGTTTGCCCTCCTACGAGGATGGAGTCCAGTGCCACCCCGATCTGACAGCAGAGCTCAGGTGGTAACGCGAGCGGGGGGAGCGGCTGCAAGTACAGAGGACGCGTCACTCACTCACCTGCCTCTCCTGCTGCCGCTCGGCCTGGCACCGGCCTGTGACCTAGGGGTTGGGGGCCGTGTTCCAGACGGCGCTCAAAGCCAGGAAGATGGCTGCCCACTGTGCTAACGCGTGTCTCTGTGTGTGCGTGCACACGTGCAAACTGATTCACCGTTACCTCTGCTTCCTTTTACATCTGGTTACCAGGACTCCTCTGATGCTTGAATGAATCAGTCTAAAGGGCTGGACATTACTCTTTCATAATTTGAACTTAGAGTTTAGATTAAAAAAGAAAAAATCTGTTTCCTGCCTTCCGGTCTACAAAGTCAATGAAGACATCTGTTATGTCTGGTTTTGCTCATCATCCCCTGTCCCCAACACATGCCTAGCACTCAGATATTTTTTGACTGGCAAGATACATGGGAAGGAATCACATTTGCCACACACTATACTAGCAGAACAAGTGATACTTGAGGTTGCAGCTTTGTCTTTTAAGTGCCTAGATGTCTTAAGTGACTTAGGATAAAAAGGACAGCATGAGGAACCAGGGCGTTTCCAGTCTGAACCCCAATTCTGCCAGAGATTCTGTGACCTTAGGCAAAACCTTAGGCTTTACTTTATGTAGGCTTGATCTTCTTATCTAAAAAGAAGGATACCACTACCTTGCCTTGGTAGTATATAAAGTATCTAGCGTAGTACTTTGTGTTTAACTGGTGTTTATGCTAATTAGCAGTTATTTTACTTAATACATAATAATAGCCATAAAGTTTTGTATGGTCAGAGTTCACTTTTTAATAAAATCATCAGCAGTAGATAAAACAGGACCATTTTGTGTCTAGGTTAAAAATCGAGAGTTTATTGAAATAGGACATTTATTTCAAAACTAAGAAAAACTTCTTAGGTCTTTTATGTTGATACCACTAAATATGCCAGGATTTTAAATCCAGTTCACTGATTGATTCAACAGTAAACTATCATGACCCAACTATTTGCCAAGCACTGTTTTAGGTATTGTGCTCAGTTGCTAAGTTGTGTCTGACTCTTTGCAACCCCATGGACTGTTGCCCAGCAGGCTCAGGCTTTGTGCATGGGATTTTCTAGGCAAGAATACTGGAGTGGGTTGCCATTTCCTTCTCCAGTTTTAGGTACTAGAGATACAGTAATGAAAAACAGTCGAGGCCTCATGGAGCTGACATTCTGGTTCAGAGAGAGAAACGGTAAATAAGATAATTTCCAATTAAACTAAGAACTGTGTAGGAAATAAAATGTGGATATTTAAGAGTGGGAGGATAGAAAACTACTTTAGATGGGGACATATGTATAAACAATTATCATAGCTCTATGAAAGACTTCTGCACTGAGGAGAGTTGGACAGTTTTGTGGCAGTAATATCCAAAGTCCTTGATGTATATTATATTATGATGTTAAACTGACTCTTAAAATTTCAGAGTACTAAAAGAAAACATTTATTGATTGTTTTCTAGGTACAGAATAATGTTGGAGACTTTTCATATAAAAGAACAATGGACTCAGGAGTTATGTTGCTTTAAATTACAGAATTCCTGAGCAGAAGAGCTGAAACTATATTATAGGTTCATGGGGGGAAATGCTTTAGAAACTAGAGTGTGATGCTTCTGTTACTACAGAAAAATAATTCTCTTTTCAGACTTCACCACCACAACCAAGGAAGGTTATGATATGAGGCGAGTGGACCTAACTCCTTTAGAACAAAGGAAGTTAACTTTTGATACACATGCATTGGTTCTGGACTTGGAAGCTCATGGTGAGAAATGTGGATCCCTCTTGAAAGGAGAATGTTAACAACACTCATAATAGATTACCTAGTCAAGACAATATCACTGTTACCAACCATTACAAGTCATTACTTAAATGTAAAACCTGTCCATAAGTATAGTATTTTAGTCATGAAAATGGTATAACTTAATATTTACTGAAAAGAGAAATGCTCAAGATATGTTCAGATTAAACAGCATTATATAAGATTATGTGTACAGAATGATTTCAGTTATGTACAAAAAACAGCCATTGTTTCTAGGCTGATATTAAGTTCATGTGGAAGTACAAGCACAACAGAAAAAAAGAAAAATTTTTATTTTCTATTAAAAATTAAAAAAATCAAAGAACAGTCATGAAAAATTACCAGATATCAAAACAGTTATGTAATACTATAGGAATAGAAGAGTTGACTTAAAGAAATAAAGTGACATTCAGAAACGAGTAAGTATATATGAATATATATATATTGTAAGGTGTGTGTGTGTGTGTATATATATATATCTCTTAGAAAGCAATAAAAAAGGCATTACAAATTAGGGAAAGGAAGGACTTTAATAAATGAGTTATGATAAATGACTGGCTATTGTAATAAATTTCTTTACTGAAAATAAATTCTAGATTGATTAAAAGCTAAATGTAAAAGAAAAAAAACTAAAAAATATTATATAGAAATATTTTTAGGCTTTTACAGAGTAAGGAAGGAAGACATAAGACTGAAAGGCAATGCAAGTAAAGACATGTGACCACAGAAATATTTAAATCTGTGCGTCAGAGGATATCTACAAGGTTAAAAATGCTAGCAGCACATGTGACAATGAGCCTTTTGCTTTAATATACAAAGAATTCATATGAATCAATAAGAAAAGTTAAGCAGTTTTATAGAAAAATGGACAGAGGCCATAAATATCTCACAGAAAAATAAATATATGTAAAGATGTGCTGCAGTGCTTAGTCGTTCAGTCGTGTTTGACTCTGCAGCCCTATGAACTGTGGCCCACCAGGCTCCTCTGTCCATGGGGATTCTCCAGGCAAGAATACTGGAGTGGGTGGCTATGCCTTCCTCCAGGGGATCTTTCCCACCCAGGGATCGAACCCAGGTCTCCTTCATTGCAGGCAAATTCTTTACTGTCTGAGCCTGCCAGGAAACTCAGAAGAATACTGGAGTGGGTAGCCTATCCCTTCTCCAGGGGATCTTCTCAACCCAGGGATCAAACCCAGGTCTCTTACATTACAGGTAGATTCTTTACCAGCTGAACTGCCAGGGAAGCCCATGTGTAAAGATATTTAAATGCAATTTTTAAGTATAAAAAACAATGCAATACCATTTCTATACCAATTATATACTAAAAAAAGAAAAGACCAGTAATATCAATGTTGATGTAGATATGGGAAATGGATCAGTGGAATTGAAATTGGAGAATGCTTTTAGAGAGTAACTTGGTATAATCTGTTGGGTTTTAATTATAACTTTTTTGTCTTTTCAAAAGCTTCAGTTGACCCTTGAACAACACAGAGGTTAGGGATGCCGACCGCCTGCGCAGTTGAAAATCTGCCTGTAACTTTATAGTGGCCCTCTGTTCACAATTCCTCATCCATGGGTTCAACCAACCACAGATTGTGTGGTATATTAGTATTTAAGGAAAAGACCCTGATGCTGGGAGGGATTGGGGGCAGGAGGAGAAAGGGACGACCGAGGATGAGATGGCTGGATGGCATCACAGACTCAATGGACGTGAGTCTGAGTGAACTCCGGGAGTTGGTGATGGACAGAGAGGCCTGGCGTGCTGCGATTCATGGGGTCGCAAAGAGTCGGACACGACTGCGCGACTGAACTGAACTGAACTGGACCTGAATGAGTGAAGTCACTTAGTCGTATCCGACTCTGCGACCCCATGGACTGTAGCCCACCAGGCTCCCCCATCCATGGGATTCTCCAGGCAAGAATACTGGAGTGGGGTGCCATTTCCTTCTCCTGGGAATCTTCCCGACCCAGAGATGGAACCCAGGTCTCCCGCATTGCAGGCAGACGCTTTTAACTCTGAGCCACCAGGGAAGCCTTAAGTGGACCTAGTCAGTTCAAATCCATGTTGTTCAAGAGTCAACTTTATGAAAATTTAAATGATGGAAGTCTATTTTGAGATGGATGTGCACTTTTTAAAAAATATAAATACCTATTTGCTGTCTATAGGATTTGACAAAGCACAAGCAGAAACCATTGTATCAGCATTAACCACTTTATCAAACGTCAGCCTCGATACTATCTATAAGGAGATGGTCACTCAAGCTCAGCAGGTAATATTTCCATTTTTATCACTTCTGATAGTCTCATTAAGATAATCTGTTTCATAACCCACCTTCCATACACACCCGCATCTTCCTTACTGTTCTCACTAGAGGGACCAGAATCCTTTAGTAAAGTCAGTATCCAGAGAGATTGAAGAGTTAGAATAGTCATCACAAAATTATGGTAACACACAGAATGAACTTTGTCAACTCTTTCATTGTGTAAGTAATTATTTTATTTGAGTCGTGAGGTGGTGGTAGATGGTTACTGAAACAAGTTTTTCCCCATAGAAAGCCCACCACAGTAGAGGAGCTGACCACTTGACTGCAGTCGTGTGTGTGTTCTAGCTAATTTTCACAAACTTAGAAAGCTGGAAGGGACTTACATGACAGGGAAGTGTGAGTCACTCAGTCGTGTCCGACTGTTTGGGACCCCATGGACTGTACCCTCCAGGCTCCTCTGTCCGTGGAATTCTCCAGGCAAGAATACTGGAGTGGGTAGCCATACCACTTCTCCAGGGGATCTTCCCGGCCCAAAGATTGGACCCAGGTCTCCTGTATTGCAGAAGCCCTGCATGGCTGGGAAGGACTTCATATATCACCTGGCTAAGATGCTTTCCCACTCTGTTGTTTTCCTCTATTTCTTTGCATTGATCACTTATGAGGTGATCTTTTTTATCTCTCCTTACTATTCTTTATTATATTAATACAGAATAAGTATTCTGTAATAAAATGTTTATTAAAGATTAAAACAAAAATAATAATACAGTTAATGCCTTAGAAGTCCTTCATAATCATATTTTGGGGGAACAAGACTGACAGCCCCTTGAAGCCTCTTCTGTATGGCTTCTGAGGTAATTCTCCTTAATATTTCTTTTTTTTTTTTAAGTATTTATTTAGTGGTGTCCAGTCTTAGTTGCAGTGCACAGGCTCAGTAGTTGTGGCACACAGGCTTAGCTGCCCTAAGGCATGTGAGATCTTAGTTCCCTGACCAGGGATCAAACCCACGTCCCCCCACACTGCAGGGCAGATTCTCAACCACTGGACCACCAGGGAAGTGCCCCTCATTCATATTTCAAGCAGAACTGCATAAAAGATGACAATTAAGGATGGTATTACAGTCAGGGGTGTCAACTGTACATTAAAAAAATACTTTTATATAGGAATAATATTTAGAGCAAAACTTCCTGCACATCAGAACATTCATTGGAGCCACACTGTCCTGCTTCAGCCATTAGGTCCCTGTCTATCACATTTATTGAGTGCTGCTGCTGCTAAGTCACTTCAGTCGTGTCAGACTCTTCGCAACCCCATGGACTGCAGCCTGCCAGGCTCCTCCGTCCTTGGGATTTTCCAGACAAGAGTACTGGAGTGGGTTGCCACTGCCTTCTCCGTTATCGAGTGCTAGCTGTGCTCCAAATATTACTGTGAACATTTTACATGCATTATCTCATTTAATCCTGAGAACAGTGCTATAAGGTATAGGTAGTTATTTCCATTACACCAAAGAGGAGTTCAGAGAAGAGTCTGAACTTGCCCAGAGTCTCAGAGTAAATGATAGTGTTTGGATTCAAACCCAGGCAGTCTGACTCCAGAACTCACATTTTTAACTTCCACTCTATGTGACTGTGCCATCTTGGAGATGTGTGCATTCCAGACCCTTGGAAGTCATTTCTTAGTTATGTATCTGGAACTGTTACAGCCCCCGTTTTCTAAAAGGCAAGTCAGTTTTGAAATAGCCTTTCTCCCTGAATTGGTCAGCAGAGGACTATAACCCCAAAAGTGCACCCCAGCCACAGACTCTGACAGAAATGGGAGTGCCATGAGTGATCTTGTTCTTGTTTGGGTTTTTTTGTTTTGTTTTTTTTTATGAACCGTGTTATAGAGATTCTTCAAGGTTATACTCTTACCTGCTTTTTGATAAAGAGGGATAAAAGATGAATCAGCAAACTACATGATTTTGAGACGTTTAGTGGTAAAAGTTATATTTTCTTTGTAAGCCTGCTTTGAATCATTTATACAGGGACTTCCCTGGTGGTTCAGTGGTTAGGACTCTCTGCTTCCACTGAAGGGGGCACAGGTTCGATCCCTGGTTGGGGAACTAAGATCTCAACATGTTGCACAGCCAAAAAATAATCATTTCTACAAAATATCCCTCCCTAGCAAAGCAAAAGTTTATAATCTATCAGATAGGGCCCACTTTTTCTTTCACAAATTCTTTGTATTGCTAAATATAGGAAAGATACTCAGGAATTCAAACAAAACTAATTTGTTATGCTGACAAGGGCTAGTTATTTAAACCATACTTCTATTTTATTACCTGACTTCTAAGTCTCATCTAGTATCCTAGAAATTTCCAATGGTAGAAAACCCTTCAGAGTTAAAGCAATGAAAGATAAAAACTTTCCCATGTAGATATTTTTTAAATAAACAAGATTATTTTTTGAAGAACTCTTAGAGGTTAAGTAAGCAATTTGTTGGGATTCTTTCATTAAAAAGACCTAGACATTAGTTTCTCTTCACTGGGAAATCCTTCTCCTCCTTGAATCTCCTGCTTTTCATTTTGATATCTCAGATATGTAGGTATCATATGCTTAAATATTTTTTTTACTTAGCCAAGCAACATTATACCTTGTAGAAAGATAAATTTTGTGTGTGTGTGTTTGTGTGTGGCAGAGTTTTATTAAAGTATAAAAAGAGAGAAAGCTTCTGGCACAGACATCAGAAGGGGGACAGAGAGCACCCCAATACAGTTTTTTAAGTTTCATGAAGTTCCATGTAAGGGGATGGTATTATATAGATCACTAGATTACTTTAATTTTGCATTTCAGGAAATAACAGTACAACAGCTCATGGCTCATTTGGACTCCATCAGGAAAGATATGGTCATACTAGAGAAAAGTGAATTTGCAAATCTGCGAGCAGAGAACCAGGTGATACAAGTCTCAATTTATTAATAATAAAATACTGATTTCACAAGTATTCTGCTTGGTATGAATAGGACCCCAAAACAGTTTCATGTGGTTATTAAATAAGTTTCAGGTAAAAGTCTACTATGTGTTTAACCATACCTAATCTTCCTATGTATTAAGTCAGTGTTTTGCATACTTAAAGAATTGTTTTTTTAAAAAAAGAGTTATATTTTATATGGGTCACATAAAGGAGGAAATCTTTGAGGTACATATTTTATAAAATTTCTAGTGTGGTTTAGAATAATGATTTCAGAGCTGAGAGTAATGTGGCTTGGGGTGGGGGAGGGTTCTGTAGTTATTTTTGTCACTTAAAAATGTTTTGTAATTCAGTCAGAACTTTGTTATCTACTAGCCTAAAATATTAGAATATCAGATGACTTTTTTTTAAAGCAGACTACAGTAGGTCCCTCTTTATCTGCATTTTTGCTTTCCACAGTTGTAGTTATGTGTAGTCAATACAGTCTGAAAACATTAAGTAGAAAATTCCAGAAGTAAACAATTCATACGTTTTAAATTGCACACTCTTCCAAGTAGGAGAATATCTTTCACCATCCTGCTCCATCCCCACAGGACATGAATCATCTCTTTGTCCAGAGTATTCACACTCTGTATGCTACCCACCAGTTAATATAAGAAAAAAACATAGTATGCACATAGCTTTCAGTACTAGTCAGGGTTTCAGGCTTCCACTGGGGGTCTTGGGACATAGTCCCAAATGGATTGGTGGGACTTCTACATTAAAACATAAAAACATTTTCTAATGTCATGTTCATATTATTTTCTAATAAGATGAACTATTAGTTTTTTTTTCTTTATTTATAATCAAATTTTATATTAGAAATCCATAGATTGTCCAGTTTTTGCTTTTGCAGGGTTTCAGATTGTTTTTGATAAATCATATGGACTTTTGGTTTAACACCAATTGTATGTGCTCTTTCTTTATACCTAGAAAATGAAAATTGAATTAGAACAAGTTAAACAACAACTGATAGTAAGTGAAACTTTTTTTTTCCCCACTTCAGAATATGTAAATTTCAGATATTCATGACAAGATCACTTTTTAAATATTTTTATTTTCTTTTAAAGAATGAAACTAGTCGAATCAGAGCAGATAACAAACTGGATATCAACCTAGAAAGGAGCAGAGTAACAGATATGGTAATGTGCTTTTTAATGTACTTTTTGGTCACTTATTCCTTTTAAATTCCTTTTAGTTTTTTTTTTCTCTAACCTCCTGATAAGTCATATCCTTTAGTTTACAGATCAAGAAAAGAAACTTATGGAAGCAACCACAGAATTTACCAGAAATGTAAGCTACTGGGTAACAGTTCCTCTGTTTTCCACAGCTGTCATGCTGCCCTCACACGTGTCACTCTGTAGCTGCCCTCAGGCGAGTCACTCACGCGTGTCACTCTGTAGCTACCCTCAAGTGTATCACTGTGTAGCTCCCATCACGTGTGTCACTCTGTAAGTCAAGACTTGAACAAGCTGGCCCGTACAGCCCGTCATTTCCTCATAGCTGCTACTAGAAGTAACCAGTACTTCGGGGGAAGCTGCCGCTAGGTGGGTAGTAGTACTGGAGCTGTGACTTGTGACTCAGAATCGAGCCTTCCAGGGAGCACTTTTTTTTCAACTATTTTTATATGGAAGAGAACTCTTTTTCAAAAAGACAGGGAGTCACAGTATTTAAGTCAAGTGCTAGATTCAAGTAGTTCTCTTACCTTATTTTTTAAGTAAATATTTATTGAGTGCTTATTATATGTTAGATCCTACTTTACTTACTATTTATTTATTTATTGTATCAGCCTCTGGGTGAGGCAGGCACTCTTACTCCCATTTTACCAGTTCAGGAAGTAAGGCCTTGAGAGGTAAAGGTCACAGAGCTAATAAGTGGTAGAGCCAGGACGTGAACATGGATTCTAAACTCCGTACTCATAAATACTGTCTATCTCTCAGTAATCCTAAACTGTAATCATTATTAATCTCTATGGCTGAATACAACCTAGCTTTCTGACTCAGCCTAGTCCTTTCCTTTTTTAAAAGTTATAAGCCACTTGATCTACATTCTAACATGAGAGACATCATTCTTGATTATAATTCAGTAGAAGTACAGGTACCATTTGCCTTTCCAAGCAGCCTGTTCCCTTCTCTAACTTCTTGGCCAGGTTAAGGAGATGATATCAAATTCTCTCACAGCTAATTTCTGAGCTCTAAGTATCACCTTCTTTTCCTACCCTTTATTAGCCCCTGTGCACGAAACATTCAGTGTTAACTCAACAAGCATATCTGCCATGGTCTTTAATATTGGTGTCAGTTTACCATAAATCTGGTTGGTTTTTCCTTTTGTAAAAGATACTTCAAGTTTAACTATGATATCTTAAGGACTTTATATGCATAAAGTGATAGTTCTGTGACTGACATTTTTGCTTCTTAGTTTATCCTTGTATATTTAGGTCTCAAATACAGGCATACCTTAGAGACACTCCAAGTCCAGTTCCAGACATAGCAATAAAGCAAATACTGTAATAAAGTGAGTCACAGCAATTTTTCAGCTTCCTAGATCTTATAAAATTTACATTTACACTATACTGTATTTATTAAGTATGCATTATCTCTCAATAAACAATATCCATACCTTAATTTAAAAATAAGAATAAAACCGGTTATCTTCTGAGCCATTACCGAGTAGTAATCTTTTTGCAATAATCAAAAGTCACTGATCACAGATCACAATAAATATAGTAATAATGAAAATGTTTGAAGTATTGTGAGAATTACCAAAATGTGACACAGAGGCATGAAGTGAGCAAATGCTTATGGAAAAATAGTGCTGATAAACCTACCTGACTCAAAGTTGTCACAAACCTTCAATTTGTTTTTTAAAAAAATGCAGAATTTGCTAAATGGAGTAAAATGAGGTATGCCTGTAACTTCTGTGAGGTTTTTAGTGGAATGTGCCCAGAATGTGATAATCCTAGTAGTCTCCAAATATCAAAGTAGAAGGAATAGTTTTTGTCAGTTTATAATGTTCATGTAGTTTTTATATCACTGTGCTTTTTTTAAGCTATGTTTCCCCACTTAAAACTTTTGTTAACACAAAATTAGCCCCTAAATGAGGGTTTCTAAAGTCAACCTTTCTGTCCATGATACATAGAGACAAAATCTAATTATCTTATTCTTAATTACTACAGGATACCAAAACCAGAGGTATTATTTCAGAGACTGGTAACAAAATTGACACTGAAATTGCTTCTTTAAAAACCCTGATGGAATCCAACAAGCTTGAAACAATTCGTTATCTTGCAGGTAAGACTGTGTTGTCAGAGAAAGGAATTGCTGTCATTTGATTTTCAGACCTATTCGCTCCTACCTCCCAAGGTAGCCCTTGACACAAAAGGAGGAGCTGTAACAGATTTGTTTGGTCCCCTGCAGTGCTTGGAAGATGTAAGTTTAATAGGCCGCTCTGCATCCTTTGAATAGGGAAAAATATACGGAAATCAAAGACACACATAAACACCCATACAAAATGATACAAAGATTAAACTAGGTATTCGACAATGAAAAAAAATGAATATTTTTTAGGTACAGATCACCAAGATAGATACCGGCTATTAAACACTACAGCAAACAAAGGGGTAGAAATTACCTCCATTCTTGAATCCAACTGCGGAAGCAGGGATACTGCCCGGAATTAGTCTGTCACATACTGAATCCCTCAAGAACCTTGTGACCTGACCAATTTATAGAGCCCCAAGGAGTTAGGAAGAATGCCCTCGAATAGTATTTTTCTTTTTTATAAAAAAGTAATATATTTTCATCCAAATTGGTCATATAATTCAAAAGCAATATAGTAAAAATGAAAGCCGCCTCCTCCCCATATGTATTTACTATTAATAGTATATATCTTTCCTAGGCTTTTCCTTCTGTATGTGAACAGTATAGATTTTAAAAATAGTAATTAGATGATACTCTACAGGCTACAACTTTTAAAAATTTAACCAAATGTCTTGAACATGTTTCCATAGGAATACATAGATATCTTTTTACTAGAAATCATAGTATTGTATAATATGAAAATACTGTAATTTACCTAAATAGCTATTTATAGACATTCTGCTCTGAAGTTTTCATTATTAAAAATAATACTGCACCAAATAGCCATATACATGTGTGAATAAATACACATACACACATTACATCCTTGTGCCTTCATGCTAGAATTTCTATATAGTTAATTGCTTATGCACATCTAAAAACTGGGATCAAAAAATACACCCTTTTAAGATTTTATGTTATTGTCCAAAATAAAATGGCTACTTTATAGCATCAGTGATTTTTCTGGGCAGGCACTCATTATGTTGGAGCAACAGCAGGAGCAAAGATGAAGCCCACAGCCCCCTGCTGATGCCACCTCCACACCCCCTTCCTCTCCTCAACCTGAATGACTTAGTTTCTGCCTTTTTCAAATATTGGGCTTCTGCTGAAGATCTATTTGAAGAAAAGGATTCTAAGGTGAAAATGAGTTTCAAAAACCATAGCAAAAGTCTCTGGAACCAGAGATCTATGTTCAGTAGTAATGCTCAGGGGAAATTCCAGATCAGCCCAGTTTGGAGTGATCATTCCCACTTTGAAAATAGATGTCAAAACACGGCATTAGGAAGAGCTTATGTTCCCCTCAGCTTCTTCTAGTGTATTTGCCTGCAGATCAGTGTCGTAGTTAGTCTGAGCATGGTGATGGTCTCCAGAAAGTTTTTCATTCAGTCGTGGACATACACGAGGCAGACTAACAGACTTAGTGGGAAAAGAAATTAGCAAGTCTGTTTAGAAAGTTAGAAGGTTTCCTAAGTTATGTTCCTTTCCTTTTTTCACTGAGGATTTACAACTACTTGTTCTGAAGGCACTACTCTTCTTTTTAAGCAACAGCAACTACTTTAGAGTCAGGTACACACAGCCTTGAGTCCTGCTTCCACTGCTTGCTCACAGTACAGCTCTGAGCTTGTTGCCTCATCTATATGATGGGAATACTATCACCAACTTCATAAGGTTTTAATTATGGCTAAATAAGGTAATATATGGAATTCTTCAGCATACTACCTGAACATGGTAAATAGCAGCAGGATCAAATGAGAGAATATGTAATTGACCAGTGACAACAAGGCAAGAAATTTTTTTAAGTGTTACTCTTTCTCCTCAAATGTCCAGCTTCCCACTGTGACTTAGACCTAATCCCATTTCTTAAAATTAGGGAACTCTTGTCATTAACCAAAACAGAATGAGAAAGACTAGAGATCTCTTCAAGAAAATTATAGATACCAAGGGAACATTCCATGCAAAGATGGGCTCCATAAAGAACATAAATGGTCTGGACCTAACAGAAGCAGAAGATATTAAGAAGAGGTGGCAAGAATACACAGAAGAACTGTACAAAAAAGATCTTCATGACCCAGATAATCATGATGATGTGATGACTAATCTAGAGCCAGACATCTTGGAATGTGAAGTCAAGTAGGCCTTAGAAAGCATCACTACGAACAAAGCTAATGGAGGTGATGGAATTCCAGTTGAGCTGTTTCAAATCCTGAAAGATGATGCTGTGAAAGTGCTGCACTCAATATGCCACCAAATCTGGAAAACTCAGCAGTGGCCACAGGACTGGAAAAGGTCAGTTTTCATCCCAATTCCAAAGAAAGGCAATGCCAAAGAATGCTCAAACTACCACACAATTGCACTCATCTCACATGCTAGTAAAGTAATGCTCAAAATTCTC
>SJXQ01002291.1:7382-21478 GCA_006408695.1 Aepyceros melampus
GCCTCCGGGGAGGGGCCAGGGCACCGGGGGTGGGTCCCAATGCCCAGTGTGAGGCGTGCTCACTGCCCTGCTTCCGTCCCCGCCTCTAATGCAGGGTCACCAGAGAGGAGCCTGGCCGGGGAGGAGGGATGGCCTGTGGTCTCCCTTCCGCATGAATTCTGCCTTGAGGGCTGTGAAGCGGGGAAACTGACACCTGCCCCGACCTCCCCTGGATGGGGGGGGCGTGGGCGGGGCATTAGCTAGGCCTCTTACTTTCCAAAGGCCTGCAGCCTAGACTTTAGAAAACCCCTGAAAATTATAACTACTCAAAAGCCTGCTCTAGTGCTTTTTTGCAAAAAAAAAAAAAAAAAAAAGTTATTTATTTGGCTGTGCTGGGTCTTCGCTGCTTTGCTAGAGGTTGCTCCAGTTGAGGTTAGCGGGGGCTCTCTCCATTGTGGTACCCGGCTTCTCACTGCAGCGGCTTCTCTGGTTGTGGCTCCCGGGCTCTCGAGCTCAGGCTCAGCAGCTGTGGCACACGGGCCTAGCTGCCCCGCAGCATGTGAATTCTTCCCAGACCAAGGATCGAACCGTGTCTCCTGCATTGTCAGGTGGACTCCTACCCACTGTGCCACCAGGGACGTTCCTTTTGTTTTGCTTGTAAACATAACTGGAGCCCCCATCCCTGGTCATCCTTCAAGAGAAAAGCAAACAGCAAAACAACAGTACAGATGGCCTGAGTCTTTCTTTCTGAATTGAGCACTGAGGCCACGTCCAAACTGGGGACTGTGGCCACAGCTGACACTTCTCGGGCCCAGAACTGATCTCTACAAGTTGCAGCAGAAAGGGCCTCTCCCCGACCCACGACTAGACCCCACCTCACAGGAAAGCAGCGCCCCTCCTCCATCAAAGTCCTTACTCTGCCTCCAGACCGGTGAGACTGAGCTCAGCCGATCGACGCTGGGCAGTCAGTGTCTCTGAGGAGGGGGTGGGTGGGGTGACAAAGGAAGTGGCAGAGGCTGGTGGAGGCGCCTGGCCCAGGCCAGGCAGGGTCAGGCAGGTGGCAGGCCCTGCTGGGGCCACAGCCACCCCAGGTCTCCCAGCTGGCCGCCCCCTCTCCCTGATGGCTCTTTCTGACCCTGCAGGATGCAGCCTACCACTGTGTCGCTGCTCTGTTTTACTTTGGCGCCTCTGTCCTGGAAGCTCTGGTCACCATCCAGCTGCAAGACGGCTTCTTCTACAAATATTACCATGAAAACATCTCTGCTGTGGTGAGTCCCCAGTCAAGCTGCCCTGTTCCCAGCTCCCACTGCTCGCTGTCACAGGTACTGAGTGGAAGGCTGCCCAGGCCCTCCCTGTTATTTTTTAGTTCACTAGATTTCAATTAAAACAAAACTTCCCCCTCATTTCTGAAGAAACAGAGCCCCAGAGGAGGGAACTGGTGTGCCCAGGCTCCCATGACTGCCAGTCAGTGAGCACTGCCCAGGTTGGGTGAGCTTTGAGAAGGCAGATGCAGGAGGGTGCGTGACCGTGGTGTATGAGCTCATGTGGACAACCTTATTTTCCCCCCGAAGCTTCCCAGTAAACAACGGGTGGAACAGGTGCTGGAACTACCTTCCCCCCATTAGGAGGGTGGAAGGGATGAGATTGTGTATCTGGGGGGCACCTTGCCTGCAAGTCTCTGAGCTCTGAAGGGAACGTCCTCCACCTGGGAAGCCAGACCCTCTGGCAGGCTGTGAGGTCATTATCTGAATCTTCTTGTTGCTGGGATGGATCAGGATGACAAGGAATAAGAGAATATATCATTTCATAAAACTCTTTTCCAGAGTTACACATGTGTGGGCTTGCCCCAGTATGCTGACTCGTTATATCAGATACATTTCTAACTGTGGATATTATTTAAAAACCAAGAAAAAGCTTCAGAAACAGCGCCCAGATTTCTAGTGAGCAACCTATGAATTAAGTAAACCCCAAGGTCAGATGTGAAGACAGACCACAAGATGCCCGCCCCAGTGCCAAAGCGGTGCTGCCCCCACCCCTTTGGGGAAAGGCAGGACAGAGGCTGAGAGAAAGCCCATGGGGTGGGGCCGCTGGACTCCGGGAAGGGGGTTAGCGCAGGTGCCCTTCCTGATCCCAGAGGGACGGGTCTCAGGGAGAGCGCCTCGAAGCCTGTCTGCTAGCCTCCAGGGGCCCATCCCCTAGCCACGCGCTCCTCTCAGCTCCCAGCCGCTTCCCAGTGCCATAAGCAGGGCCTCCCTGTGGTCCCTGGGACCCCCTCAACTGTCCCACAGAGTGGGAGCCTCTCCCATACGGGTTCATCTCCCAAGATGGCTGGATTCTAAACAGAATCACAGCAGGCTCTCTTTCCCTTGAGAAGAGTCATTTGCCTCCTCCGTCACCTTCAGATGACTGTTTCATTGCCCCCTCACTAGAGAAACCACAGGTACCTCCCCCAACCCGACCCCAGAAGGCTTCTCTCTGAACAGACATCAGCCAGGCATCTGACAACCATTTCTGTAGAATTACTGCAGACAAGGGCAGTGAAACCTAGATGGAATGTGGATAGTGGGCCAGCACTTGACTAACAATCCGAGTGGGGTAAGTTAATGACCCTGTCCACTGGTCTAATCTCTAGTTGAAAACCGCTGGGCTCTACCACATTCTGACTTTTTTACTTTCTATCAAAATACAGCATAGATGTCTTGGGTTTTCCTGGTGACTCAGCCGTAAAGAACCCACCTGCCAGAGCAGGACATGTGGGTTTGATCCCATGGTCAGGAAGATCCCCTGGAGAAGGGAATGGCAGCCCACTCCAGTATTCTTGCCTGGGACAGAGGAGCCTGGTGGGCTTCAGTCCATGGGGTCGCAAAAGAGTCAGACACGACTTGGCAACTAAATAACAGCACAAATAGGCTTCTAGAGAGGTGAGGACACAGGGGTACAGCTTGATGAATTTCCATAATCCATCCATTATTCATAGTTCACAACCCTCTGTGTAACAAACATCCAGACTAAGAAACAGAACATAACAAGCAGCTCCCAGAAGTCCCCTTCGTGCCCTGCCCAGTCATCATGCCTCTTCACTCGGGATAAACCCCGTCCTGACGTTAGCTTCTGGGGTCCACTCCATCCGCTTTGGGTCGTCATGAGCACTGTGTGCCTGCTCCCATGTCTGGCTGCTGTCCCCACAGCAGGATGGTGAGGTTGTTCCACATTGCTGGGTGGGGAAGTAGAGGTTTGTTCTCTTTGCTGTTTACTGTTCCACTGATGACTACACCAGCATCATCTATTTATCCTTTTCATGACTGATCATGTCCCCATATCTTTGTGAGCTCAGTTGGAGAGCCATGAGAAGACTCTGGCAAAGTCACGGGGGCAGAATCAGGAATCTAAATGCTGCCTGCGGGCGGATACGCTGGGCTGAACACACACCCCCCGCCACCAACCAGGGGAAATATGAGCCCGTTTTCATGTAAAGTCACATCTTTGTATTCAAAATATCAGTTGTGTCCAGGCATGGGGGAAAAGGGATCCTGAATACAGGCTCAGGATTTAACCCCAGACCCTGCCCAGACTGCACACGCCTTTCCCACGATCTGGGGTGGGGTGGCGGCGGCGGAGGTGGGGGCAGCCTGAGGATGTGAGAAGGTATGGCCAGACCCTCTCCCCCACGCGCTGGGCCTTCACGAGCATCTGAGCACCCCTCACTCTCTCTCATAACTCCACACCTTCCTCAAGAGCTCAGCTTCCCCCTCTCTCCTGGGCTGGCAGCAGACAACCTGCACCAGAGGGATCCGAGGATTGATGAGAGTTGCCTGAAAGTAGCTGGAAATTTTCTGGAGAAATCTGGTGGTTCCGGGGTCTTAACCATGGTGGACAGCAATGGCCATTGCTCATGGAGAGGGGTTTCTGAGGGTCTGAGTTCACCCACTCCTGGTCCTGGCTCTCACCCTCCCCAGCGTGCCGCCTTCCTGCCCCTCTTCTGAGGAGCTCCTGCCGAGGGTCTCTGTTGGGCCTTGAGTCCCCACATGGGACACTGTTCCTGCCTGATAGGCAGAGGTCTCTTTTGAGGGGCTTCTCACTCATCTGTGACTGCTCCCTTTGGACAGGGTATCTGATTCCCAGATGGATTTCTTGCCTGGTTATTAAGTAACTCAAGTTACTCACTGCCCCTGGCAATGAGGGTGAGGGTTCGCCCAGGTGTGGAGGCAGGGCGAGGGGCGGCACCGTGACTGCTGGTTTTATGAGAATTTTCAAGTCACGGGAGTGCAGCCAGTCGGATGCTGTGCCTGGGTTGGAAACTCTTGACCCTCACACCCAAGGTCACAAGCCAGGTGCAGGTATTTGCTAAGGGGCAGGGAACCTCTGGGGGCCAGCCACCCAGAGCTGGGCGATACTCCCCAAGCGAACACAGCAGATCGGGGCCTTGAAAGGGCACGGAGGGACCTTTCTGCTGCATTTCCTGGCCTCTGCTCCCAGCAGCTCTCTCAGTAAGCCCCCTCCTTTTGCCAAAAGCTCAAAATCCCTCCTCCCCATCCCAGCCCCTCACTTCCCATGGCTTGGCTCCCTCTGAATAAAATTCTGGTTGGGGTCAGAAGATACTGAGGTGGCAAACCCACGTGTTCAAACTCTCTTGGCCAAGGCCACTGGGATCACAGTGGTGGACTCTGGTCCTACTGGTATGCAGAAAGGAAGTTTTCCACGAAGAGCGGGACATAATCGCCTGCAATTATCACTGGAGGGGTCTCTGGGGGCCCTCATTTCTAGTTAGGCAGCACTGATGTGAAGACATGTGCAGGCAGAGGGTTAACCTTGCATGCCAAGTCCAGTGTGTCATGAGGTCACCTGGAGTCTGTGCTCAGGGCATTCTGGGTTGCACCCGGGCTCCACAGGAGAGCACGTCTGCATGTGTGATGGGAAGCAGTGGCGTCCACATGCTCCAGGGCTGCCAACCCCGAGCACCACGAGCGCGGCCAGCCCAGCATGGACAGCCCATGGCTTTCCAAACTGCCCCCGTGAATAGCCAGTTAACTGTCACTTATCTCGGTTGCAGGTGTTTTCGTATGTAGCCACTCTGCTGTACGTGGTCCATGCCGTGTTTTCTTTAATCAGATGGAAGTCTTCCTAGAGCAGCAGAACTTTAACAGAACACAAGAGGGTGTTAACGGATCGGCCGGCCTTCCAACACACTTTAGAATGCAGAATGTTCTTGAGAACGGATAAAGAGAGAGGTTTATTCTCCCGTATACCTTCATGTCAGAGTAAGGGGGCTTGCTACGTTTATCCTCCAACTGTTGAGCTATCTTTCCAAGATCGTTTCCTATTTGAAAGGGGGCAGTGGGGTGGGGAGTGAGGACTGACCAAGACACCAGACTGCTGGCCCCTGCACTGGATCGTGAGGACTGCCTACTGGAATTTTCCTCAGGCGCTTCTGAGGATCCATCTTGCAGCAAGTTTCTCCATCTTCATGGATATTCTGCATCTTCAAGGATAATCTACCCATCGTGGGGAATAAAAGTCATTCAGCAAATATCTGCAGATGTCCACGGTGGGATGGGATAAACCCTTGAAATACTTTATAAAGTGTCTTTATGTTCAGTACTTTTGTGGGAGTGTTTTATTTTTTAATTCTCCAGCATGGGAACACCATCATGTCAGCCCCCTTTCTGAGGACTCCTTGGGTTAGATCAAATCTCAGAGGCAACTGCAAAGGGCAGTTCAGATGACAGCTGTGTGTGCCTGGCCCCTGGATCTCCAAGAGCCCAGAGAGGGTATCCCATTCTCCCCAGCTAACAGGGAGGTCAGATGGCTTCACTCTTTCTAGAAACTCACCAAGTTATCAGCCTGGGGGACCCCTTCTTTTTCCTATAAAACAAAGGAGCCTGTGCTCAATGAGAAAGTCCTTACGCCAAAAGAAAATGGGCAGACGTTTCTTCTCACTCTATGCAAACACTGATCAGAAATTTTCTGGGCAGTATGTTCTTGTCAGGCTTCCCTGGTGACTCAGTGGTAAAGAATCCTCCTGCCAAGGCAGGAGACACGTGTTTGATCTCTGGGTCAGGAAGATCCCTTGGAGAAGGAAATGGCAACCCATTCCAGTATTCTTGCCTGGAAAATCCCATGGACAGAGGAGCCTGGCAAGCTACAGTTCATAGGGTCCAAAAGATTAGGACAAACTTAGCGACTAAATAACAATGTTCTGTGTTCTATTCCCATTAGGAACGTGAATTAGAGACTGCTTTTAGAGTTTCCTTGGGCCACTCCATAGGAGATAAAGGGGACTGGGCTGCCACGTGAAAGGAAGCCTGATGGTAAGTGGCAGTGCCATGCTGGGTCTGAGTTGTCTGGGTCAGAAGGAGAGAGGATGATGAGGAAGGAGGGCCCTCAGCTAGAAATGCTAAAAGCTCAGCTCCTGTTATGAAATGCTCCATTATCACTTCAATCAAAGATGTTCATGATGTTCCCGAGCTGGGACACCAGAACAAGTGCCTCAGAGGCCGGTCAGGTCCCAGCGTGGAGGTGAAGGGGCAGAGGCTGGACAATCGCTTCCGAGTGGGCACGCAGAACAAAGAGTCAAACCTCAAGCAGAGGTTTAACCAGTCGACATCTTACTCCCCTTCTGGTATAGGGACCTGTGATTAACTGGGGCTCAGTGGTGTCTTCAGGAGCTGTCTATTATCCCATGTAACTGTACAAGAAAAGGCCATTTTCACTGAGTCCATTTAAGTTAAAATTTTATAGTATTAGGAACAAAAGGACATAGGGGCTATATCCTGAAAAATACAAATACAGGTTAAGAAATGATAGGAAGTTTGACACATATTTAACAAAATTTCCAAATAAGTGTTGACTGAGGGAAGTCTCATTTTTCTCATGATGTGCCAAGATGCTAATACTCCTACAGAGTGGCCCAAGGAAATCCTAAAAGCAGTCTCTAATTCACATTCCTAATGGGAATAGAACACAGAACATTGTTATTTAGTCGCTAAGTTGTGTCCTAATCTTTTAGCTCACATTCAACCCCATCAAAAAAAGAAAGAAAGAAATCAGAGGCTTAAGGGAATGCTTTTTCAATTACCCGGTTTAAAGGAACTTCGACATGCTCTCTGTTTCCCCTTTTTCAGTTGCCAGTTGTCTAACTCTAAACCTTCATTAGTTCCAAGCTTTGCAGAAGATTCTCTGACATGACTTTCTCATCCTCCTATCCCGAGTCATTTTTATCACTTGGAGTCTCGTTGAGCTTTCGGTTTGCCTCCTCTTTGCAGTGGGTGTAATAAGGCTCTTGCCTTGGGCCAGGCAGCTCCCGTATAGCGCGCCTGCTGTCATCCTCCCAGTTGGGCACAGGACACAGCCACGACTGTCCTTTCACAGGCAGGGGGTCGGGTGCACTCGCTGGTGAGAACTGGAGCTGGTGGGGCTGGCCTCCTCTGCCCCTGAAGCTCTGCAGTCACTCCCTGCCCTCAGGTGCCCAGACCTGTCCCCACGAGGGTCTGTCCTCTGGCTTCTCAGGAAGTGACAGTGAGACAAGACCTTGTAGTGGACCTGAGGCCAGCAGGCACAGGACATCGGGGCGGGGGGTGACACCAGGCACAGGGGCAGCCCTGGACCACCAGCAGAGTCTGCAGGCGGCCACGCGGCTGGGCCCCAAGGACCCCAGTCCAGGTAACACTTTGGGTGTCTTTAAGTTCATAGAACAAAGAGCTAAGATCCTCCACGGACCTGAGAAAGGGGTAAGAAGCCAATGTCTGTACATGACCGAGAGTCAAAGCTTGCAACACAGAACAAACCACGGTGACTATAAACGTGGGTGAGGGTTGCATCATGAACCAAAGGAAGGAGAGGCTGCTCTGGATCACATCCCACCTGGACATTCTGGAGGCTTCTGCCTGTGACTCCAGTCTTGTGGACTCCGTGTTTCTCGAGGACTCCAGAGGACATCCTGAAGGTGTTTCTTATGGCGGGCAGGTGGCCTGGTAGGGGCTTCAGCCACATATAGTCCCCCTCTGGGAACTATCTTCTAATACCCTTCCCTTCCCCGACCCCCTTCTGCTCACAGTCAGTTGCAGCAGATCTGCCCTTCTCCTGGGGAGGACAGTTTAGAAGAGTTGAGATTCACATCACATGCCTGGTTTGTGGCGGTTGTCGTTGAGTCACTAAGTCGTATCTGACTCTTTGTGACCCCATGGACTGCAGCACACCACGCTCCTCTGCCCTCTACATCTCCCAGAGCTTGCTCAAATTCATGTCCGTTGAGCCGGTGATGCCATCCAACCATCTCATCCTCTGTTGCCTCCTTCTCCTGCCTTCAATCTTTCCCAGCATCAGGGCCTTTTTCAGTGAGTCAGCTCTTCACATCAGGTGGCCAAAATATCAGAGTTTCAGCTTCAACATCAGTCCCTCCAGTGAATATTCAGGGTTGATTTCCTTTAGGATTGACTGGTTTGATCTCCTTGCAGTCCAAGGGACTCTCAAGAATCTCAGAATCCCCACAAAAGCCCAAATGAGGGATTGAAGGGAGGGATTGAAGGCCTCTTCATGGTGACCTTATCGGGACAGAGGGTTCCCGCTGCCAGCCGTGGGCCGTAGGCTGGTGCAGCCTCAGGCCCACACAAGGGATTGTTGTTCACGGAATTGCTTGGAGCGGCTCGGGGTCACAATGGGGCCTCTGAGGGCACAAAGCGCCTGTGGGCTCGCCAAGTGTTCCTGTACACATGGGCAACTGCCCAAGGCATTTGAAATAGCATGACTCAAGAAAAAGATTTAAAGTGATTTTCCCCACTCTCTCCACATAATCCATGGGCTTTGTTCTGTCTCCATCATATGGTCCTGGCGGCATCTAAGAACTGGGGAGCTGAAGACAGATGCCAGGGCTTCTAGCTGTGACCTCTCTTCTCTCACAGATGACCTGGGACAATCAGAGTGCCAGGCTCTCTACGTGGTACCCAGAGAGGCTTGATACATGCGGGGAGTTCAACTTCCAAGATGTCCTTCAGTCGATTTACAGTCAAGGAGAGCCTGGAAGGAGGCAGGCACCCAGGGGCGTGACGGGACAAGACACGCCAACAACACTGGGCGCCCTGTGCTGCTGGAAGCTCTTTAGTCAGTCCTCATGACAACCCTATGTGGTGGATACTATTCAGATGAGGACTCCAGACACAGAGAGGTTAAAGGGTTTACCCAAGGTCACAGATGAAGTAGGTGTTCCAAGGACCTAGCTCCACATCCCCCAGTGTCACCTGTATGTGCCGCATCTCACAGGATCCGGGGGTGCAGAGCTGCCAGGCAAATCCCTCAAACCCACAACATTGACAGGCGATAGTGAAGGTTCCAAACCACACATGGGGAGTGTCAGGGAAATCCAGGGGGAAGCCCAACCTGCCAAGGAGGTGTGTCTGCGGCAAGAGCACCTGGAGGCAGGGAAGCTTCCCCAGGCAGAGCCAGGGCAGTGATCCGCCAGGTGAGGAGGAGGAGGTGAGGTCTCAGGAGGTTAGGAGGGCCAAGGCATGGCCCTGCGGTGAGCACCCACTGGACAGTGGCAGCTCTCCTGGTGAGGGGTGCTGTGGGTCTGGGCAGTAGAGGGGGTGGTAGGAGAAGAGGGGTGGACAGACAGCCTAGGCTGGGAGAGTGATCCCATGGAAGACAGTGGCTTACGGCATGGATCCTGAGCCAGCACACGAGTATGGCCTCTTACTCAGCCTCACGGCCCTTGCCTGCAGAACAGGAATATTCATCTTGCCTCACAGGTTGTTGGAAGGATTCAAGGACTTGGTTCAGCTAAGCGTCTAAAACCAAGGAAGGTTGAGGGAAGTGCCAGCTGGGCTCATCATGATGGGCACAAAGGAGGGAAAGATCTAGAATGATCCTGTTTCTAACCAGGGCAGATGATGGTTATTGGCATTGTGCTTATTAATTAACCATGTTCCCCTGACATTGTCATAAATTTGGGTTGATACTTTTGCTTTTCCCCACAAAAGTGAATATTTAGTCAGTAATGACGCACTTTAAAATAGCTTCACCTAGTTTATGACAGATTGAAGTCATAAGGAAGTAATCACAGTTCAGACATACAAAATAGGGCCCATGGCCATCAAGGATCTGGTTTCAGACACAGCCTTACACCACTGACAACTTCAACTTTTTCTGAACTATATCAAACCAAGGACACCAGTTGTTTTTAAACAGTATCTGCCAGCTGCAAACTTGTGGTCTCAAGGTTGTTCCCCCTTCTAACTACACAATAATTTCTGACTCCAGCTGATCCTACCTCCTGCCAGCTCCAATTACAATTCTTGATCAGCAACTCACGTAACTAAACTGTGGCCTTGTGGGCTTTCCTTTATAAGTTCTCTCCATTTTGTGGTCTGACACAATTCAACTGCTTCTTGAATCTGGGTCTCCTGGGCTGCTGTCCTAAAAAAAAAAAAAAAAGAAACAAACAAAAAAAAAACACAAATTAATGCCTCTTTTTCCAAATTCACCCATGGCTCAGACAGGAAAGAATCTGCCTGGAATGCTGGAGACAATGGTTGGGAAGATCTTCCCCTGGGTTGGGAAGATCCCCTGGAGAAGGGAATGGCTACCCACT
The DNA here is from genome assembly GCA_006408695.1 of Aepyceros melampus. Classification (NCBI taxonomy): domain Eukaryota; kingdom Metazoa; phylum Chordata; class Mammalia; order Artiodactyla; family Bovidae; genus Aepyceros; species Aepyceros melampus. The sequence goes on from SJXQ01002291.1 coordinate 17,944, forward strand.
CCAGTCTTCTTCTCTGGAGAATCCTATGGATAGAGGAGCCTGGTGGGCTAGAGTCCCTGAGGTTGCAGAGTTGGACACAACTGAGCAACTAACACACATTTTTCCAATTAAGTCTTCATTCCCCAAATTTTGGTTAACATAGTAAACCAGATTTTAATCCCTTGGGAAGGAAGTCACTTCTGCCAGAGCTCTCTGACCACTGAGTGAATGGCACTGGGAAGGCCAGAAAGGGTCACAGTCATCTGACCAGACCCTTCAGTCCGTCAGTTGCCCTGGCATGAGTAGCCAGACCTCAGAAGCCTCCCTCCTCCATCCTGGGGGCAGTGCTGGGAGGGGTCTGGGACATTACTGATGCAGAATGGGAGGCTGCAGAAGCCAAGAGACTGGCTAGTGCACCCGATGAGTTGGCACTGGAGCTGGCACTCGGCCACAGGCCTCCCAGTCACCTCCTCTGCCAGCCGCCCACCTGTTTCCTGCCTCTGCTGCCTGCCTCTTCTCCCTTCCAGTTTTATTAAGATACAATGGTCATACAACATTGGAGAAGTTCAAAGTGTACAGCATAATGACTGCTCTATATATATGCTGTGAAATGCTACCATGATTAGTTTAATTGACATCTTAATGGGCTTCCCTGGTGGCTCAGAGGTTAAAGTGTCTGACTCCAATGCGGGAGACCCAGGTTCGATCCCTGGGTTGGGAGATCCCCTGCAGAAGGAAATGGTAACCCACTCCAGTATTCTGGCCTGGAGAATCTCATGGACGGAGAAGCCTGGTAGGCTACAGTCCCCGGGGTGGCAAAGAGTCGGACACAACTGAGCGACTTCACCTTCACCTTCACTCACAGTTAACACAATCTTTTCTCCTGAGGATGAGAACTTCTAAGATTTACTCTCTTAATGATTTTCAAATACACAGAAGTGTACTGTCATCTATCATCATTATGCTGTACAATACATGCTTAGGACTTATTTATCTCTTAAGTGGAAATTTCCCTGGTGGCTCAGAGGTTAAAGCGTCTGCCTCCAATGCGGGAGACCCGGGTTCAGTCCCTGGGTCGGGAAGATCCCCTGGAGAAGGAAATGGCAACCCACTCCAGTATTCTTGCTTGGAGAATCTCATGGACTGAGGAGGCTGGTGGGCTGCAGTCCATGGGGTCACAAAGAGTCGGACACGACTGAGTGACTTTACTTACTTACTTACTTAAGTGGAAATTTGTTCCTTTGACCATTGTCACCCAGTTCTTCCTCCTCTGCCACCCACAACTGCTGGCAACCATAAATCTGATCTCTGTTTCTACCATTTCCTTTTCTTTTCCTGTCAGTTTCCACAAAGAAGTGAGATGATACAGATGTGTTCTTCTCTTAGCATAAGATAATCACTATCTCAGAGAGATACCGGCACCCACTTGTTCACGGTAGAAGCCGAGACACAAAAACAATCTGTCTGCTGCCAGGAAACTGAGGGCATTACATGTTCCTCTTTTAGGATACCGCCACTGCTTTCTCCCATATGCACCGTGGCAGGACAGACAGGGAGGAGCTGAATTAGCAACCTGCGCTGAAGGCAGGGCCAGAGGTCAAAAAGAGCCATTTCTGTGAGTGTAGGAGGACAGTGCCCAGGCTCTGGGGCCACTAGTAGACCCTGCGGCCTTCCAACTCGGGGATGAGAACCGATGACAACCTCATGGATCACCTAGGACCACGTCCAGCAGCAGCTGGTGGAGGCATGGCCGTCCCCAAGAATCACGCACAGATCAGTTATCTTCCATATGATGACAATGTGTCCCCAAACCCAGCCAGCTCCAACTTTTGGGTGTCCTTCACTCTATACCTCCAGCCTCTGCTTTTTAAGCCAGCAAGCAGCTCGCCCAAGCAGACGCCCTGACTGGTTGCTTCTCTGCAGAAGCTGCCCACAACAGGACACAGCAAGGCTAGAAAGACTGAGGGACTCTCACCAACTCCTAGGACAGCAAGTGGCAGAGGGAGGCAAAGGCCCCGGAGGCTCCTCCTATGACTCATTCCTATCACCCAGGCCAGGAAGGGCTGGGAGGCAGGGGGAGTGCAGGTAGACAGACCACATATTTTAGCCAAGCCCTGACTCCTGAAAGCAGGGCGAGGGCCTCCAGTCTCGGCCTGCACCCTGCCTTGGGCAAACAGTGACCAGAATGCATCCTGAAATAGCTTGCCTGGGGAGCTGGCCTTGTCACTTAGATGTTCAGATAGGGCTGCCTGCCCTTCACCCTACTCACCTGAGTCAGGTGGGTTTCCAGCCTTTGATTCTGAGGAAGGGTCCCTGACCCTCTCAGGGGGTCTCCCCACAGAGTGTCCTGTATGTACAGCCCCCTACTTGTACTGGAAGGAACAGGGGTTTCTGGCCTCACCCTCAGGCAGGTGGGGAGGGTGATGGATGAGAAAGCTGCCCTAAGGTCACCTCAGGGCCCTTCCTGCCTCTCACCACCTGCTCAGCTCTGTCCTTCCTGTGTTAAACACGAGGGACCCGAGTGGCCAGCATGAGTTCTCAATGGGACTGAAGCTAAGAGCTCCCCACCGGTTCTCTGCTGTCATCTCACAGCGATCCTACCAGGCAAATGCTATTACCACTTCCACTGTACAGACTCTGGACCACAGCCCGCTGAGGTCACTGCTAAGAGGCTGAGACCAGTACTGAACCAGGCAGGCTGAGCGGGCGCCTAGGCAGGGGAACCACCCCTCTAGAAATGTTCCACCCCTCACAGTCCCATGTCCCTCCAAGATGGGTCTCCCCAACTCCCCCAGCTACATACAGGTTCTCAGATGCCCCTGTTCACCTTTGGAGTTTCAAAGAGCCAGTGTTCCCCGAAGAGGCTTGCATTTCAGCACATGCATGCATGCGTCCTCAGTCGTGTTTGACTCTTTGCTACCCCATAAACTATAGCCCACCAGGCTCTTCTGTCCATGGAGTTTTCCAAGAAGTAGGTTGAAATTTCCTTCACCAGAGGATCTTCCTGACCCAGGGATCGAACCCAAGGCTCTCCCATCTCTTGCATTGGCAGGTGGATTATTTTATCATTGTGCTACCAGACTAGGTGTGGGCATCAGGACCCCATCCTTTCCACCCAGGATACACTTCCCTTAAGGAGATTGTTCTTCCAGCTAGGTTTAAAGAACAGACCCCCAGGGAGTGGACATCCCTTCACAAAGTCCTGGCTAAAAGGACCTTGTATTTTGTTTGACACAGCCACACCAGCAGATGTGTTCTTGAGTCCCGCTGACCTGCCTGGCTCCAGAGTCACCAGGGCTTCAGCCAGCCATGGTGGCTCATCCACGAATTGAAATCGATTTGAGACTCAGGTCTCTTCTCACATCGCTATTGGTTACCTACTCCAGTACAGTGAGTGACCTCATCTCCTACTTCTAAAAAAAATTTTTTTTAAGGACTAAAAATTTAAAAAGCGAGGAGGAGAGGGAAAAAGGGAAGTTGTTTAGAGGAATCTCCCGCTTGCTTGTCCTCGCTGGGTTCTTTGCTTTCTCCTGGTCCTTCCCATAATACAAACCTA
>SJXQ01002291.1:21760-35431 GCA_006408695.1 Aepyceros melampus
AGCAAGACCCCAATACAAGAAAACAGCAACAGCCCCAATCAAACCAAAAAGACTCCAAAGCTCTCCGCCCACTGTGCTCTGCCCCTTCACAGCCAGCCTTCCGGGAGCATCGTCTCCAGGCCCGCTCAGAGCGGAGCCACGACGCGGTCACTACCAACCTATGCGCTCCCCAAGGCAAGTAAGCTGGAATTCAGGTGACGGGACTAACCTCTTCTTTTGTGTGAAACCTAGTCTCAGTGGCCTGCAGGGAGCCGTGTGCAGATGCCTGGCACTTAACACCTCACCAACACTGACTGGCAGCCACCTTGAGGAGAAGCTGCGCCCCACAGTCAACCCAAGATGGCGGTAGTGGGCCGTGTGCACAGTCGCTGCCCCGCCCATCAGTCTGAGGTTCAGGGAGCAGTGCGCCTGCGCCAGACCTCCAGGACCGCACCACGCCCTCCCATAGCCCAGAACCTAGAAAGTGGTCCCGCCTTTATTGAAAATTATTTCCCTGCAAACATGAAAGAAATTGCAACTCTGAAATCTTGAGTGCAATAGGACAATGCTTCAGACACACACACAATCAGATATATGTTTGAATCTCATTATTTGCGGTAGTTATTTTGGTAAAGTTACCACAGACACTGGCTTAGTAAATAGTGAACTACTTCTAGAGTAAATATAGGATCGGGTTCCGTAAGCCTGTGGTCACTACATTTTCACCAGCTGGCAAATACATCATTTGTTCTATCTGTTTCTATCTAAAGGTACCTTGTTTAATGTAATTTGTTGATTCATTCACATTGAACTCATGGTCAACAGCACTCTAATTTATTCTTGAATGAACCTTATTAACACAGGCATTTTCTCTGTAAGGCACATTGCAGCTTTTTGGTACTTAGTCAACAGCAGCCAGCATTATGCTTGGGCATTGTTTGAAAAAGCAAAATCACCAACACAAAGCACGAAAATGCCAAACACATGGCACTAAATGGACCATAAAAAGGATGCTTGATATCAGGACAAGGGCTGAAACCTGAGGCAGAGCATCACCTTGTTCAACCTCAGCCAAAAATTGTATATCAGGCAAATCAAGGTCATAGGTAGTCTGCACACGTCCACAAACGACTGTAGAAGTGCCATGAGGGTTGATTTGGGACTTACAGGTAAATATTAGCAAGTGGGTCAACTGACAGTACAGAACCGGAATTAATGAGAAGCAGTTGTACATATGGCTTCCTTGGTGGCTCAGTGGTAAAGAATCTGCCTTCCAAACAAGAGACACAGGTTCAAGCCCTAAGTCAGAAAGATCCCGTGGAGAAGAAAATGGCAGCCCACTCCAGTAATCTGGCTTGGGAAATCTCATGGACAGAGGAGTCTGGCAGGCTACAGTCCATGGGGTCTCAAAAAGTCAGACACAACTGAGCAGCAACAATAATTGTACATATCATTGAGGAATACATGACTGAAGTTGGATTCAAGACATTTGGCAGATACAAGACATTTGTGAATTTATCCTCCCAGTTTGTGGTTTGGCTTTTTATTTTCTTAATGCTATCTTTTGAAAAGCAGAAGATTTTATATTTATGAAGACTGATTTACCAAAAATCAGTCACCACCTGCTCCCTACTGGGTTACACCTCAGTAATGGCACATTTTTGTGCCGTTTGTGTTTCTAAGACACCTCAGTCTTTGCCTACCCCAAAGTCTTGAAGATTCTTTTCCTTACACTATCTTCTAGAAATTCTGTTGATCTAACTTTTATGTTTAGACCTACGTTCCATTTTGAGTTAATTTTTGTGTGCAGCCTAAAGTGAGATCGATATTTTTTTTTTTCTTGTACAAATATCCAAGACTTCTGGCACTATGTGTTGAAAAGACTATCCTTTTCCTCATTGAATTGCCTTGGAGACTGGGTCAAAAATCAGTTGGCCATATTTGTCAAAAATGGCTTCACAATATACGTGTAGGTCTATTTCTGGATTCTCTTTTGTGTACCCCCTGATTTGTGCTATCTTTTATTCAATACCACACTGTTGTACTTTTATAATAAGCCTTGAAACAGCTATTGTAAGCCCTCTTTTTTCTTCTTTTTCAACATTGCTTGATTCTTCTAGGTCTTTTACATTTCCATATCAATTTTCTGCCTAATGAGTCTATGATTGGGATTGCACTGAATCTACAGATCAATTTTGGGAAAACTGACATCTTAACAATATGAGTCTTCTAATCTTTAAATGTGGCATATCTCTCCATTTATTTAATCTTCTTTAACTTCTCAGCAACTATTTTTTCTTTCTTTTTTTGATGGTACTGAAGAATTTATTTGCAGGGCGGCAACGGAGAAACCGACATAGAGAACAGACTTTTGGACATGGGGAGAGGGGAGGAGGGGTGAGATGTATGGACAGAGTAATGTGGAAACTTGCATTACCATATGTAAAATAGATAGCCAATGGGAACTTGCTGTGTGTCTCAGGAAACTCAAACAGAGGCTCTGTATCAACCTAGAGGGGTGGGATGAGGAGGGAGATGGGAGGGGGGTTCGAGAGGGAGGGGATATATGTATACCTATGGCTGATTCATGTCGAGGTTTGACAGAAAACAACAAAATTCTGTAAAGCAATTATACTTCAATTTAAAAACAAACAATTTAAAAAAAAAGAACCCCAAAAGAGGGAGGGACCCAAGAGGAACTTCCATGGACAGAGAATGTAGAAAGGCAGCCACAGTGTCTGTTTCATGTAACTTCCGGCTGCCCTCTGTGGACTTGGAGGGATGGAACCAGAGGGCAGACAGCAGAGAGGGGCAGGGCCTGGGTCATCCCAACTTGGCCCCCATCCTGGTATCATCCCCCAAAACCTTGAATGACGGATGCCTGCTGGGATGTTGCCAAGCAAACCACGGTGGCCATGCTGTTTTGGGGGAGGTGAGTGTCATCCTTGAAAAAAAACTTATTTTGAAATAATTTAAGACTCGAAGAAACTGCAAAAATAGTGCAGAGAATTCTCACATACCCTTCTGTTACAGGCTGACTTGACATGATCTTACACACATTGTTAATATCCTTCCTTTTCATGCTACGTAAATGACATTTTCATTTTTAGATGTTCGGTGCTATATGTGGAAATGTAATTGATTTTTGTATACTGATCTTGTATGACCTTGCTAAATTCATTTAATAATTCTAGTAGTTTTTCATAGATTCTGTGGGATTTTATATAGATACAATCATGTCATCTGTGAATAAAGACATTTTCTTTTTTCCTTTTCAATTTGAATGCCTTTCATTTCTTTTCCTTGCCTTATGACACTGTCTAGGACCTCCATTAAAACCTGAATAGCTGTAGTGAGAGTGAGTATTCTTGCTTTGTTTCCAATCTCAGGGAGAAAGCATTCTGTCTTTTACCACTAAACAAGGTACTTGCTGGAGGTATCGCACAGATGGTTTTTGTCAGGTTAAAGTTGTTGACGTTTCTGTTTTTTATTTTCTGAGAGATTTAATCATGAAAAGTTGATGAATTTAGTTAGATTTGTCAAATGCTTTTTCATCATCTGTTGAGATAATAAAATAGGTTTTCTTTAGTCTGTTAATATGGGGAATTACATCAGTTGAGTTTTAAATGTTAAACTAACTTCACATTGTAGAATAAGCTCCACTTGGCCATGATGTATTTTTAATGGATTTGTAGAAAAATGCTTTTTGTTGAATTCAACCTTCTAATATTTGCCAAAGATTTTGTGTCTTTTGTGTTTTGGCTTATAAGGTTTGTTGTTCTATAATAGTCTTGTAATGTGTTTGTCTAGTTTGAATATTAGGGTAAGGCCTGTCCTATAGAATAAGATGAGAAGTTTTCTCTCCTTTTCCATTTTCTGAGTTGTGCAGGATTGGTATTATTTTCTTTTAAAAATGTTTGGTTAAATTAATCTGCACTTGAAGTTTTATTTGTGTGATAGCTCACATCTATCAGTTCAGCTCAGTTCAGTCGCTCAGTTGTGTCTGACTCTTTGCAATCCCATGAACTGCAGCACGCCAGGCCTCCCTGTCCATCACCAACTCCCAGAGTTCACTCAAACTATGCCCATCGAGTCGGTGATGCCATCCACCATCTCATCCTCTGTGGTCCCCTTCTCCTCCTGCCCCCAATCCCTCCCAGCATAGAGTCTTTTCCAATGAGTCAACTCTTTGCATGAGGTGGCCAAAGTACTGGAGTTTCAGCTTTGGCATCATTCCTCCCAAAGAACACCCAGGACTGATCTCCTTCAGAATGGATTGGTTGGATCTCCTTGCAGTCCAAGGGACTCTCAAGAGTCTCCTCCAACACCACAGTCCAAAAGCATCAATTCTTCTGCACTCAGCTTTCTTCACAGTCCAACTCTCACATCCATACATGACTACAAGGAGGTCTAAAAGCTACTCGGAAGTTCTAAAATGTGATCTAGAAATTCAAATGGAGAATCCCCTGGAGGGTCACTAAAGGATACTGTGGATGGGCTGTTTGGTGAAGGAATCTCAACATCACTATCTATCCCAAGAAAGCTACTCCTTTGCAGGTCACTAATTAACTCCTCCTTCCTGAATGTAGTTGACCTGTGGTCAACCCCAGTCCTCCTCAACCTCTCATCAGCAGTTGATACCATTGGGCCTCCTTGCTTTGACACTGCTTCCTTCCTGGGCTTCAGTGACTTCACGCTGTCTTGTCTCCCATCTATTTCTCTGGCTTGGTGACCTGCAGCATTCCATGTGAAGCTACTTTGCTTTCTGCTCTGTGCCCACATTCTTCCTTGAAGAAATCACTCACACCCGTGGGAAGGATGCTTTAGTCCATTTATCACCTCCCTTTATCTCAGCTCCAGATCTATGGACACAACAGCCTACAGAGTCTTCTAACCCCTGAAAGTCATGTCTCCATTTGATTGAGCTGTTTGCATCTTTCAGTAGAGATTTATTGTTTCCCCCTTAGCGATTTTGCACATTGTTCCTTATGTGTGTTCTCGTGTTCTTTATCATTTGTGTTGCTTTCATGGCTAGAATCTCTTTTATGTTACTGGTCATTCTGGGACACTGGCCACTTGACAATTTCCTGTGGGGTTGCCTGTATCTGGCCATCCTAAGCCTCTCTTGTATTGCTCTAAGAGTTTGTCCATTGATCTTCTTGGACTATGTAGGAGGATCATGTCCACTACAAATGAAGACCGGGTCAACCCCAGAGACAGAGCTAATGGTGGAGGAGTGGGCATGCATGTCCTATTTCATCCTTAAATGAAAGGAATGTTTCTAAGGCTTCACCCTTAAGTTCCAGGTTTACCCTGGTCTGTACAATGAATCACACTAAGGAAATTCTCTTTCCTCCTAGTTTGCCAAGAGATTCTTTTCAAGAGTGTGTGTGACTTTGATCAGTGTTTCGGGCCTCTCTTGGAGCAATCCCAAGGTTTTCTCTTTCAAGCTGTTACTTGTTACAAAGAGTTGGACACGACCGAAGCAGCTTAGCATGCAGGCACTACTAAATTAAACTGATAGACCAGTGAACCAATTCAGAAGCCATTGTTCTGGCAGCCTCCTGGACACCCTAACCCCATCATGTGATGATTTCTCCTCCTCAGGGGATCAGACAGAGAGAATAAACCAGGGCTCAGGTTCTCAGGCTGGTTTCACCAGGATCTGTGGCGCTCACATAGCAGCATTGCGTACGTCCGCACACTTTCCGTTTCTGACCAGTCTTTGAAGATCAGGCTTGCTTATTGTTTAGAGAACAGTTTCATTCCTCATGTTCCGAAGGAGAAAGGAGCCAAGGTAGGCTGTGCTCCAGACCTGTGATTTCTGCTTTCAGAAAGCTAGCACTCAGAACACCCCACCCTCAGTCATGCCCTTGAGACCTGGCTATGGATTGTAGCCAAACCCCTCCAAGTCCACCTCTGGACCAAGGGTGCCACCAACACTGGAGCCCAGGACATTCAGGCTCAGGAGAAATTTCACCTTGGGTAGAGAGATGGCTAGGGATGAGCAGTCCTTTGGCCTCCATGTCGTGTTGTCTTGAAACTTTGCTCCCAGACAGCAAAGGAATCAAAGCAAAGCTTTACCCAGAAAGAGGAACAATTCCAGCAGGAGCCAACATAATAATGCTGTGGTATTCTTTATGTGGCTGTCATTATCTGGGATTTTTCTTTGGATGTACGTATGGGGTTGATAGAGTTGTCTTTTCGTGTGTTGCCCAGACTTGGGAAGCTTCAAAGAAATACAGCCCTGGGCCCAAGCCCTGGAAATTCTCATCCATTTGCCCCAAGGTTGATAGAAGAATCTGTACTTTTAAGAAGCTGATTAGAGTGTTGTTATCATTTTTAACCATTTTTAAAATGTTATTTTTAGTTGCCCTGGGTCTCCCATGCTGCATGTTGGCTTTCTCTAGTTGTAGAGAGTGGGGCTGCTCTTCACTGTGGTGTTCAGGCATCTCCTTGTGATGGCTTCTCTTGTTGCAGAGCACAGGCTCTAGGGCATGCAGACTTCAGTAGCTGCAGAATGTGGGCTCAGCAGTCATGGCTCTCGGGCTTTAGAGCACAGGCTCAGTAGTTGAGGCACATATGCTTAGTTGCTCAGTGGCATGAGGTATCTTCCCAGACCAGGAATCAAACCCCTGTCCCCTGAATTGGCAGGTGGATTCTTATCCACTGCACCACCAGTGAGGTTCATTTTTTAACCACTTTTAAGTGAAGTATAGTTAATTTTCAATGTTGTGTTAGCTTCAGGTATACAGCAAAGTGATTCAGTTATATATGCATTTGTGTGTGTGTGTACATATATATGTGTGTGTGTGTGTATATATATGTGGAGTTGGGCAAAAAGTTTGTTCAGGTTTTTCCATAAGATGTTACAAAATACCCGAACAAACTTGAACTACTTGGCTAACCCAATATATACTTTTTTCAGATTCTTTTCCATTATAGGTTATTACAAGACATTGACTATAGTTCCCTGTGCTAGACAATTGGTCCTTGTTGTTTACCTACTTTATACATAGTAGTGTGTATATGCTGAGACCAAACTCTCTACCCCCTTACCCTCTACTATCCTCTCTGATAACCAGACATTTGTTTTCTATGTCTGTGAGTCTGTTTTGTAAATAAGCTCACTTATATCATTTGTTTAGCTCCCACATATAAATGATACCATATGAATTTGTCTTTCTCTGTCTGATTTACTTGACTTAATATGATAATCTCTAAGGTCAGCGATGTTGCTGCAAATGGCATGTCTTCATTTCTTTTTATGGCTGAGTAATATTCTATTGTGGGTGTTTGTGTATACATATATCTCACATCCTTTTTGGAAGGCCCTGATCTCAGCATTGCTATCACTGAAACCTAGAGTTTTACGGAGGGTCTCAGAGATCACAGCCTGATCCTGTAGGGCCAGCTCTAGCCAGAGTGAAGCAAGAATGTGTGTGTGTGTGTGTGTGTGTGTGTGTGCGTGCGCGCGCACGCACACGCACAGGCGCACTGCCAAGTCCAGCTCTCCTAGAGAGCTGGGGGACTTTCTGATTTTATAAACTTATGGCCCTCACCCTGAGGACCCTGGGGACTGGATCTGAGCATCATCTGTAATTCAAGCTCCTACATGCCCTTCAGCGCTTTTTTCCAGATATGTGTAGATGTGTTTGTGATGCTAACAAGCATCATTTAAAAACGTAACCAGATTCAGAGCAGCTTTCTGTTGGTTTTTATTTTCTCTATCAGCAGTCATTAGAACTGCATCTACTCTTAGATATATCTCAGGGAAAGAGCCAGTATATGGTTTTTATTTTTTATTTTCCAGATTCTAAACAGAGATCTTCATCCATGGAAAGGCTGGGGATTCAAGGGGAGAGGATCTCCCCAGAATCAGCAATGGCCTTTGAGTTAAGGAGCAGCTGTGTGGCCAGCAGCCATCCCCCTTAGCTCCGCCCTGCTGGGGTGACCCACTGGCAAGATGCCATCAAGGATTTGAGCCACACCAGTCTGTGACAGTGAGGGCTTCATAGGAAGGGAGGCTTCGGAAGGGAGGGAGCCATTTGACCCATGCAGGAGAGGGAGGCAACCTGGCGGCCATCCAAGTGGATGCCTCCCCACCCCACCAAGGCTGACTTACACTCTTAGGGGTTTCTCAGCACGCCCAGCTTCTGGGCACTAGCAGCCTCAGCCTGCTGTAAGGCCCCAACACCCGGAACAAGCCCTCACTGCCGAGCAAACTCAAGGCCCCTCTCTAGGTGTGACTGAGCAGTGAATTCAGAGAGATCTAGTGAGTATAGACTCACAGGCTCTCATCACATGTCCTGGCCACTGGAAGTCCCACGTGGCTTCCTGCTGAGGGGAGGGCAGGCTTTGTTCCTATGAGTCCCAGGACACAGAAGCCTGGACAATGCTGCCATTTGAGAGTTTGCAACAGTGTGAGTGTGTGTGTGTGTGTGTGTGTGTATACATTTGCACACATATGTGTAAGTAAAAGACTGTATTTTCCTGAACTATCTTGTTTTCAAAAATACATATTTATTTATTCACTTATTTGGCTATGCCTGATCTAGGTTGTGGCATGCAGGATCTTCCAACTCTGTTGGGGCGTGTGGGATCATTTGGCAACCCACTCCAGTACTGTTGCCTGGAGAATTCCATGGACAGAGGAGCCTGGCAGACTGAAGTCCAGGGGGTCGCAAAGGACCCCCCTTCATCCATGGAAAGGCTGGGGATTCAAGGGGAGAGGATCTCCCCAGAATCAGCAATGGCCTTTGAGTTAAGGAGCAGCTGTGTGGCCAGCAGCCATCTGAGCACAGGATCATTGGGCTTCCCAGGTGGCACTAGTGGTAAAGAACCCGCCTGCCAGTGCAGGAGACACAAGAGACCTGGATTTGATCCCTGGGTCAGGAAGATCCTCTGGAGTAGGAATTGGCAACACACTCCAGTACTCTTGCCTGGAAATGCCATGAACAGAGGAGACTGGTGGGCTACAGTCCATAGAGACCCAGAGTCGGACACAACTAAGTGACTGAACACATACACATGGGGTCGTTAGTTGCAGCATGCAAACGCTTAGTTGCAGCCTGTGGTATCTAGTTCCCTGACCAGGGATTGAACCACAGCCCTCAACATTGGGAGCACAGAGTCTTAACCACTGGACCACCCAGAAAGTCCCTCCTGAACTGTCTTGAATCTCCACCCTGTTCTCACAGCTTTTCCCCCAAGCCCATTGCTCCAGCTGGGAAATCCTATTTGTCCTGCTGAGCTTCTGAAAACTCATCCCTCTGACCTTCTCAAGGGAACCTCAGGTCTTGGTGTTCTCGCTCCTGCCAGCCAGTGCTCTGTTTTGCTAAAGTTGGCATGACGCATGCTCAGATCGCTGCTCTTGTGTCCACTCTGAGAAGTTTGGTCTCCGAGTATCTCCATTTCCAAATCCTGAAATACTCTTTCCTGCTCTAGTACTTTGGAGCAGTTTCTTTGGAAGCTGCCTTCCTGCTGTACAGCTTAATAACAGGAATTCCCTCAGGTTCTTTTTAGCTCAGTAGAAGGGAAGGAGGGACTGGATGGGACCCAGTGTTGGGAGTGGTTTCTTGCTCTGTTGGAGGCCACCAGCTTTGGGCAGAAGCTGCCAGGGAGGGCTACCAAGAAGGCTCTGGGTAGGAGGGAGGCTCTTGGCAGCCCTGAGAGCAGCAGATGAGGACTCTTGGAAGTCTGCTCACAGCTGGTGGGCTTGGAGTAAACAGAAATAGAACCTCCAGGGTAGTGGGTGAGGACAGCTGGAGGCTGAAGAGAAGTCCTGCTCCCCACTAACAGCTTGGGACTCAGAAGGGGAGTGCTGCTCACATCCCTGTGGGGCCTCTGGAAAGGGCAGGACAGGTTCAGGAAGGAAGAGACTGCAGATGGCCGGAGAGCACGTCCCCAAGCAGGACTTCAGGAAAGGGTGTGGCTGTGGGGGTCTCTTCTGAGGACTGCAGTGGCCCCAGCATTGGCAGAGGGCCTGAGGTTAAAGTCCCCTTTAGAAGGACACACACGGGTTTCCTGAGGGCCACAGAGAACATGGCTCGTGGGCTTCAAGGAATGACCCTGGCTGTAGGGGTGGCAATCCCCCTCACCCATGATGCTCCCTGGTAGCTTCCCAGAAGATGTGTCCCAGACCAAGCTTAGGAGGCAGACGGAACATGTACTGGGCCTCTCTCCCTGGCCTTCAGGATGATATGCTTTTAAGAGTGTTTGCTGGTGGCTCAGTGGTGAAGCTCCACCTGCCAGTGCAGGAGACATGGTTTGATCCCTGGTCTGGGAAGACCCCACGTGCTGTAGAGCAACCAACCCCCTGCACCACAACCACTGAGCCTGTGCCCTAGAGCTCTGCGAGAGGAGAAGCCGCTGCACTGAGGAGCCTGTGCACCGCAGTTAGAATAACCCCCATCGCTGCAGCTAGAGGAAAGCCCACACAGCAATGAACCTAGCACAACCACAAATAAATAAATATTTTTTTAAAAAAGAGTATTTGTTAACATGAATCTTAGTAACTGAGCTCCTATGAACTAGAAGTCATCACCACTTCCATAGCAACAGCTCCATTTGTAAGATGAAAAATCTTACCCTGATTGTTTGGTTATATCTGCAATGCTCCCAAAGAGAGAGACTCCTAGTTTGTTTACCAGACACTGAGCTCATCCCTAGGAATGAGATGAGACAAAAAATACTACCACCCTGCTGTGTGGGCCCCTACAGATACCCCCAAGAGGCAGGGACAACTTTCTTTCTAAGAAATCACCATTGTCCAAAGTGAAACTTAAACTCAGGACTTACAGCTGCTTACTCAGGCAGGGCTTCCAGTGGGGGTCTCATGGCTGTGTCAGTTTCCTGAGTGAGGGACCCGGGGTTCTGCCTACTGAGTGTCAGGAAGTGTTCCCCATGAGCCTGGAATAGCAGTCTTAGCCCCAGTTAATGAGCCACTTGGTCTATCCCCTCGTTTTATTTTTTAATTTTTTGCTTAATTTTTTTTAATATGTATTTGATCATTTTTGGCTGCCTTGGGTTTTAGTTGCAGCACGTGGGATCATTCCTTGTGGGCTGCAGGCTTCTCTCTAGCTGTGGCATGCCGGTCCAGAGCATGTGGGCTCAGCAGTTGCAGTGCATGGGCTTTGGTGGCCCACGGAAGGCAGGATCTTAGTGCCCCCACCAGAGATCGAACCCATGTCCCCAGCAATGGAAGGTGAATTCTTTACCGCTGGACCACCAGGGAAACCCTATCCCCTTGTTTTAGATAGGAGAAACAGAGACCCTGAGAAGTAACAGCAGCCCCAGCCCACACAGCTGGCTTTTTCTGACTTCTTCATTGACCATATGGCAGAGGTTGGACTGAGTCTTCCATCAGTTGAACAAGTAAAAGCTTTTTCTTTCTGCCCTTTAGTCCGTAGGCTCTCTCTTTGCATCACTAATCCAAGAAAGAACCTTCTGAAGATTTCCAATGCCACCTAATCACCATCTGCAAGCCCTGCATGAGAGGAAGAGAGGCGAATGGGATTCTTTCAAGATTAGTCTTTGTAGCACAAATCTGGAATATGTTTAACTTGAACTGGGACGCTGCTGCTGCTGCTGCTGCTGCTGCTAAGTCACTTCAGTTGTGTCCGACTCTGTGCGACCCCAGAGACGGCAGCCCACCAGGCTCCCTCATCCCTGGGATTCTCCAGGCAAGAACACTGGAGTGGGTTGCCATTGCCTTCTCCAATGCATGAAAGTGAAAAGTGAAAGTGAAGTTGCTCAGTCCTGTCCTACTCCTAGCGACCCCATGGACTGCAGCCCACCAGGCTCCTCCGTCCATGGGATTTGCCAGGCAAGAGTACTGGAGTGGGTTGCCATTGCCTTCTCCTAGTAGGGGATTATAGCTCCTAGGAATCCCACATCTAGCGATTCAAGTTGGAATGATTTACCTGTGTAGTGGGCAAGCATTTCCAACTGCACAATATTTCTTTGAGAAGAGAGATGACTTTCTACTAGAATGATCAGTTTCTACAGAGTAGCAGGTACTGCCTCATTCAGTAAATAGAACAGGGACTATTGGGGAAGCTCTGCCTGCCCCCTGGTGGTTGTAATTATAATTTTTAAATGTATTTTTATGCATTTAGTTTTGCCTGAGCTTGGTCTTGTTGCTGCGCGTGGGTGCTGCCCGGGGCTTTCTCTAGTTGCAGTGCGTGGGCGTCTGGTTGCAGTGGCTTCTCTTGGTGGGCAGCGGGGCTCTAGAGCTCAGGCTCAGCAGCTGTGGCCCACGGCTTAGCTGCTCTGCAGCATGTGAAGCTTCCCGAACCAGGGGTCAAACTGCATCCCCTGCACTGGCAGCTGGATTCTTGACCACTGGACTACCAGGCTGGTCTCGTAACTGTAACTTTTTAACCATTTTAGCGACGTTTCAATAGCAAAGGGCACATGTTTAAAGTATACACTTTGGAAAATGTTGACATTGCATGTACAGTGAAACTGAGAGAGTCATTTCCTAGGCAGGTTGATAAGAAGTCTAGGGGTCCCCAAGGAGAGAGGGGTCTGGAATTCTCAAGGAGGAAGAAAGGACAACCTTTTTTCTTCTCTACATTCCTTAGGATTATATAACAATGTATTCTGCCTGAGGACAGTCCCTGGATTAAACCTTCTGGCTAATTCTGTAAATTATGGGAGTAGACCTGCTCTTCACAAGAATTATATAACAATAATGTATTCTGCCTGAGGACAGTCTCTGGATTAAACTTTTTGGCTAATTCTGTTATCTTAAAATGTAAATTATGGGAGTAGGTCTGGTGAGGTCTTTACAACCTCCAGACATTCTTTGGATTTACTGGAGAGTATATAAATCCATTGGTAACACTAGCAAGGGGGTACTCTTTCTGCCCTCTTCTGATGCCTATGTCAGAAGATTTCTCTATCTCCTTTATACTTTAATAAAACTTTATTACACAAAAGCTCTGAGCGATCAAGCCTCGTCTCTGGCCCCAGATTGAATTCTTCTCCTCCGGGGGCCAAGAATCCCGGCGTCGTGATTTAACAACAACCTTTCAAAGCCATCACCCAAGTCAAGATAATAAACATACCTGTTGTTCCAGAAAGTTCCTTATACTCTTCTGTCATCCCTCCCTCCACCCTCTCTTATCCGCAGGCAACCATTGATCTACTTTTTGTTACTATACATTAACTTGCACTTTATAGATTATTACAAAAAAGGAATCATACAATGAGATAAATCTTGTCTGGCTTGTTTTACTCAACATGGTTATTTTGAGATGCATCCATGTTGGGTATGTATCCTCCTTATCTCTGAGCAGTAACCTTATGTGGGCATAGTCCAGTTCAGTTCAGTCGCTCAGTCATGTCTGACTCTTTGCGATCCCATGAATCGCAGCACGCCAGGCTTCCCTGTCCATCACCAACTCCCGGAGTTCACTCAGACTCACGTCCATTGAGTCCGTGATGCCATCCAGCCATCTCATCCTCGGTCGTCCCCTTCTCCTCCTGCCCCCAATCCCTCCCAGCATCAGGGTCTTTTCCAATGAGTCAACTCTTCGCATAAGGTGCCCAAAGTACTGGAGCTTCAGTTTTAGCATCATTCCTTCCAAAGAAATCCCAGGGTTGATCTCCTTCAGAATGGACTGGTTGGATCTCCTTGCAGTCCAAGGGACTCTCAAGAGTCTTCTCCAACACCACAGTTCAAAA
>SJXQ01002291.1:35530-92252 GCA_006408695.1 Aepyceros melampus
GTCATCTGAGTTAAATTCACCCATTCCAGTCCATTTTAGTTCGCTGATTCCTAGAATGTCGACGTTCACCCTTGCCATCTCTTGTTTGACCACTTCCAATTTGCCTTGATTCATGGACCTGACATTCCAGGTTCCTATGCAATACTGCTCTTTACAGCATCGGATCTTGCTTCTATCACCAGTCACATCCATAACTGGGTGTTGTTTTTGCTTTGGCTCTATCCCTTCATTCTGTCTGGAGTTATTTCTCCACTGATCTCCAGTAGCATATTGGGCACCTAATGACCTGGGGAGTTTCTCTTTTGGTATCCTATCATTTTGCCTTTTCATACTGTTCATGGGGTTCTCAAGGCAAGAATACTGAAGTGGCTTGCCATTCCCTTCTCCAGTGGACCACATTCTGTCAGACCTCTCCACCATGACCCTCCCATCTTGGGTTGCCCAGCAGGCATGGCTTGGTTTCATTGAGTTAGACAAGGGTGTGGTCCTAGTGTGATTAGATTGACTAGTTTTCTGTGAGTATGGTTTCAGTGTGTCTGCCCTCTGATGCCCTCTTGCAACATCTACCATCTTACTTGGGTTTCTCTTACCTTGGGCGAGGGGTATCTCTTCACGGCTGCTCCAGCAAAGCACAGCCACTGCACCTTACCTTGGACGAGGGGTATCTCCTCACCGCCACCGTTCCTGACCTTCAACGTAGGATAGCTCCTCTAGACCCTCCTGTGCCTGCCCAGTCACCACTCCTCGGGTTGCTCCTCCCACCGCCGGACCTGGCCTCCGGCGTGGGTGGCTCCTCTCAGCTGCCTCTCCTGCCCTCGGGGGTGAGGTGGCTTCTATCGGCCACCCCAGACCTCAGATGTGGGGTGTCTCCTCCTGGCTACCACTGACCTTGGACGCGGGGTGTCTCCTCCCGGCTGCCACCCCTGACTTCAGATGCGGGGTAGCTCCTCCCAGCCGCCACTGACCTCGGACGCAGGGTAGCTCCTCTCGGCGTTCCTGCGCCATCGCAACCTGGGACTCTAGCCACTGCCCCTGACCTCAGACGTGGGGTAGCTCTCAGCCACGCTCAAGTGCGGCGGCCGCCTCCACTGTCTGGGCATAGTCCAGGGCGTGTATACTTTCACCTGTTGAAATATACCTGCATTGATCCAGATTTTGCCTATTATGAATAAAGCTGCTATGAACATTTATACTCCAGTGTTGGTAAGGTTTGCTTTCTCTTGAATACATGCTTAGAGGGAGAATGGCCAAGTTGTAAGTGTATCTTTGACATTTAAGCTGTCAAATTGCTTCCACAGTGGGTGTGCTAGCCTGCATTCCCATCAGCAATGCACAACAGCTTCAGTTGTCCCAAATGCTCACCAACATTTGATAGTAAATCTTAATTTTGGACATCCTAATTGGGGCATAGTGGTGTCTTAGTGGTTTTTATTTGCATTTCCCTAATTATTGATAAGGGCTTCCCTGGTGGCTCAGTGGTAAAGAATCTGCCAGCAATGCAGGAGAGGCAGGAGACACGGGTTCAATACCTGGGGGGGGGAAGATCCCCTGGAGGAGGGCATGGCAACCCACTCCAGTATTCTTGTCTGGAGAATCCCATGGACAGAGCAGCCTGGCGGCTATGGTCCATAGGGTCGCACAGTCAGACACGATGGAAGCAACTTGGCAGTTATTGATAAGGGCTTCCCGGAAGGCTCAGTGGTAAAGAATCTGCCTGCCAATGATGCCAATGCAGGAAGCGTGGGTTCAATCCCTGGATTGGGAAGATCCCCTGCAGAAGGAAATAAGCAACCCACTCTAGTATTCTTGCCTGGAAAATCCCATGGACAGAGGAATCTGGTGGGCCATATAGTCCATGGGATTGCAAAGGGTTGGACATGACTTAGCAACTAAATAATTCTTAAGAAACATCTTTTCAAGCCTGTTTACCAGTGCTATATCTTCTTTGGTGAGGTGTCTGTTCCTGTGTCCATTTTTTATGGGGTTGTTTCTTTCCTTATTGCAAGTTTTCATAATTCTATATGTATCTGAGTACAAGTCCTTTTTAGACAAGTGATTCGTGAATATTTTTTCCAGCCTGTGGCTTATCTTTTCCACATCCTCAACAGAGTCTTTGAGGGGAAGAAATTCTTAAATTTGATGCAGCTTAATCTACCAGTGTTTCATGGATCATGTCTTTGATATTGTATCTGAGAAATCTTTGCCTAATCCACGGTCACAAAGATTGTTCCTCTGTTTCCATCTGCAAATTTTGGATTTGGGTATTACAAATAAGTCTAGGAAATATTTTCAGTTCATTTTTGTATATGGTTTGAAATATGAATTAAAGTTCATTTTTTGTATATGGACATCCAACTATTGTTGGAAGAGGGTGTTGCCTTCACCAGTGCACTCTCTGGGCAAAACTCTGTTAGACTTTGCCCTGCTTCATTCTGTACTCCAAGGCCAAATTTGTCTGTTACTCCAGGTATCTCTTGACTTCCTCCTTTTGCATTCCAGTCCCCTATGATGAAAAGGGGTCTTTTGGGGGTGTTAGTTTTAGAAGGTCTTGTAGGTCTTCAGCATTACTGGTTGGGGCATAGACTTGGATTATTGTCATATTGAATGGTTTGCCTTGGAAACAAACAGAGATCATTCTGTTGTTTTTGAGACTGCATCCAAGTACAGCATTTTGGACCCTTTTGTTGATTTATTATTTGCAGCCAAAGATGGAGAAGCTCTATACAGTCAGCAAAAACAAGACTGGGAGTTAACTGTGGCTCAGATCACGAACTCCTTATTGCAAACTTCAGGCTTAAATTGAAGAAAGTAGGGAAAACCACTAGACCATTGAGGTATGACCTAAATAAAATCCCTTAAAATTATACAGTGGAAGTGACAAATAGATTCAAGGGATTAGAGCTGATAGACAGCATGCCTAAAGAACTATAGATGGAGGTTCATGATATTGTACGAGAGGCAGTGATCAAAATCATCCCCAAGAAAAAGAAATGCAAAAGGCAAATGGTTGTCTCAGGAGGCCTTACTGAGAAAAGAATAGAAGCTAAAGGCAGAGGAGAAAAGGAAGATATACCCATTTGAATGCAGACTTCCAAAGAGTAGCTAGGAGACATAAGAAAGCCTTCCTCAGCGATCAATGCAAAGAAATAGAGGAAAACAACAGAATGGGAAAGACTCAATTTCTTCAAGAAAATTAGAGATAACAAGGGAACATTTCATGCAAAGATGAGCACAATAAAGGACAGAAATGGTATGGACCTAACAGAAGCAGAAGATATTAAGAGGAGGTGGCAAGAATACACAGAAGAACTATGCAAAAAAGATTTTCATGATCCAGATAACCACGATGGTGTGATCACTCACCTAGAGCCAGACATCCTGGAATGTGAAGTCAAGTGGGCCCTAGGATGCATCACTATGAACAAAGCTAGTGGAGGGGATGAAATTCCAGCTGAACTATTTTAAATCCTGAAAGATGATGCTGTGAAAGTGCTGTACCCAATATGCCAGCAAATTTGGAAAACTCAGCAGCGGCCACAGGACTGGAAAAGGTCAGTTTTCATTCCAATTCCAAAGAAAGGCAATTCCAAAGAATGCTCAAACTACCACACAATTGCACTCATCTCACACGCTAGCAAAGTAATGCTCAAAATTCTCCAAGCCAGGCTTCAACAGGACATGAACCATGAACTTCCAGATGTTCAAGCTGGATTTAGAAAAGGCAGAGAACCAGAGATCAGATTGCTAACATCCATTGGATCATGGAAAAAGCAAGAGAGTTCCAGAAAAACATCTGCTTCATTGACTATACCAAAGCCTTTGACTGTGTGGATCACAACAAAGTGTGGAAGAGATGGAAATGTCAGACCACCTTACCTGCCTCCTGAGAAACCTGTATGCAGGCCAAAAAGCAACAGTTAGAACCGGGCAGGTTCTAACAACAGACTGGTTCCAAATTGGGAAAGAAGTATGTCAAGGCTGTATATTGTCACCCTGCTTATTTAACTTAAATGCAGAGTACATCATGGGAAATGCCAGGCTGGATGAAGCACAAGCTGGAATCAAGATTGCAGGAAGAAATATACATACCTCAGATATGCAGATGACACCACCCTTAAGGCAGAAAGGGAAGAGCCTTGATGAAAGTGAAAGAGGAGAGTGAAAAAGCTGGTTTAAAACTCAGCATTCAAAAATGAAGATCATAGCATCCAGTCCCATCACTTCATGGCAAATAGATGGGGAAACAATGAAAACAGTGACAGATTTTATTTTGGGAGGCTCCAAAATCACTGCAGATGGTGACCGCAGCCATGAAATTAAAAGACGCTTGTTCCTTGGAAGAAAAGCTATGACAGCATATTAAAAAGCAGAGACATTACTTTGTCAGCAAAGGTCCGTCTAGTCAAGGCTATGGTTTTTCCAGTGATAGTGTATGGATGTGAGAGTAGGACTATAAAGAAACCTGACCGCTGAAAAATTGATGCTTTTAAACTGTGGTGCTGGAGAATACTCTTGCGAGTCCTTTAGACTGCAAGGAGATCCGACCAAAGGAAATCAGTCCTGAATGTTCATTGGAAGGACTGATGCTGAAGCTGAAACTCCAATACTATAGCCACCTGAGTCGAAGAACTGACTCATTTGAAAAGACCCTGATGCCAGGAAAGATTGAAGGCAGGAAAGAAGGGGACGACAGAGGATGAGATGGTTGGATGGCATCACTGACTGCAAAGGACATGAATTTGAGCAAGCTCTGGGAGTTTGTGATGGACAGGGAGGCCTGGCATGCTGCAGTCCATGGGGTCGCAAAGAGTCAGACATGACTGAGTGACTGAACTGAACTGAACTGATCCAACTATACCAAAACTGCTGGTTATATCTTTTTTTCACTGAATTGCCTTTATATCTTTGTTGAAACTCAACTGATCACATTTGGTGGAAGTGTTTTTATACTCTATTCTCTTCCATTGATCTATTTGTCTATATTGATGCCAATACCATACATCTCAATTTCTGTAACTTTCTAGTCTGTGCTGTGTGCTATGCTGAGTCACTCAGCTGTATCTGACTCTCTTGCCTTCCCAGGGTCCTCTGTCCATGGGGATTCTCCAGGAAGAATATGGAGTGGGTTGCCATGCCCTCCTGCAGGGGATCTTCCCAACCCAGGGATTGAACCCAGGTCTCCCACACTGTAGGCAGATTCTTTACCATCTGAACCACCAGGGAAGCCCAGCTTTATAGTCTACTTAATCCCAAATATTTTCTAATTTGCCCAATTTAATTTTCTCACAGCCTTGTGCTATTTACAATATTTTCCAAATATTTGGATTTTTCAGATATTATTGATTTCTAATTTAAAATATTTGATCATAAATACACTTTGTATGACTTGAATTCTTTTATACTGATTGAAACTTGTCTTCTGGATCATAGTGGTGAGTGTCCTAAGTATTCTTGAATCTAAATGTAAAACATAAACCTCTTCAGTTTAGTTCAGTCGCTCAGTCATGTCCGACTCTTTGCAACCCCATGAATCACAGCATGCCAGGCCTCCCTCTCCATCACCAACTCCCGGAGTTCACTCAGACTCACGTCCATTGAGTCTGTGATGCCATCCAGCCATCTCATCCTCTGTCATTCTCTTCTCCTCCTGCCCCCAATCCCTCCCAGCATCAGAGTCTTTTCCAATGAGTCAGCTCTTCGCATAAGGCAGCCAAAGTGCTGGAGTTTCAGCTTCAGCATCAGTCCTTCCAATGAACACCCAAGACTGATCTCCTTTAGGATGGACTGTTTGGATCTCCTTGCAGTCCAAGGGACTCTCAAGAGTCTTCTCCAATACCACAGTTCAAAAGCACCAATTCTTCAGCGCTCAGCTTTCTTCATAGTCCAACTCTCACATCCATACATGACTACTGGAAAAACCATAGCCTTGACTAGACGGACCTTTGTTGGCAAAGTAATATCTCTGCTTTTGAATATACTATCTAGGTTGGTCATAACTTTTCTTCCAAGGAGTAAGTGTCTTTTAATTTCATGGCTGCAATCACCATCTGCAGTGATTTTGGAGCCCTCCAAAATAAAGTCTGACACTGTTTCCACTGTTTCCTCATCTATTTCCCATGAAGTGATGGGACTGATGCCATGATCTTCATTTTCTGAATGTTGAGTTTTAAGCCAACTTTTTCACTCTCCTCTTTCACTTTCATCAAGAGGCATTTTAGTTCCTCTTCACTTTCTGTCATAAGGGTGGTGTCATCTGCATATCTGAGGTTATTGATATTTCTCCTGGCAATCTTGATTCCAGCTTGTGTTTCTTCCAGTCCACCGTTTCTCATGATGTACTCTGCATATAAGTTAAATAAGCAGGGTGACAATATACAGCCTTGACATACTCCTTTTCCTATTTGGAACCAGTCTGTTGTTCCATGTCCAGTTCTAACTGTTGCTTCTTGACCTGCATATAGGTTTCTCAAGAGGCAGGTCACTTAGAAGAAAACAAATGCCAGAAGCATAAACGAGGATTCGGCAACGATGTGTTAGACAGGACACCAAAGGCACAAGTATTAAAAGAAAAATAACACACAAATTGGATTTCATAAAAGTTTTTCATATTTGTCCATCAAGCAACTGTATCCACAGAGTCTAAAGACAACCTAAAGAACAGTGGAAAATGTCTGCAAATCATATAAATGACAAGATATTAGTATCCAAAATGTACAGGCCTGTGGAAACTTGACTATAAAAAAGCAAACAAGTTGATTCAAAAATGAACAGAGACTTCCCTGGTGGTCCAGTGGTGAAGACTCTGCACTTCCACTGCGGAGGGGCGTGGATCGGAACCCTGATTGGGGAACTAAGATCCCACCTACCACGCAGTGCAGCCAAAAAAAGAAAAAGAGCAAAGGACTTGAGCAGATATTATCCAAGCAGATGTGTAAATGGCTAATAAGCACATAAAAAGATGCTCAATATGATTTTCATTAGGAAAATTCAAGTGAAAATTATGAAAAGAGAGCACCTCACATCCGTTAGAATGGCTAATATTTTAAAAAGCAGAAAATAAAATGTTGGCAAAGATGTGGAGAAATTGAAACCCTTACACATTGTAGATGGGATTGTAAAATAGTTCAGCTGCCATGGAAAACAATATGGTGGGTCTTGAAACAATTAAAATTAGAATGACCATACAACCTAGCAAGTTCACTTCTTGGTCTATTCCTAAGAGAATTGAAATCAGGGTCTCCCAGAAATATCTGTACATCCACGTTTCTAGCAGCACTATTCACGGCACAACTGAAGTCTCAGTCTAAAGATAAGCAGACAAGGAAAAGGTGGTTACGATGAAATATTACTGTCCTAAAAAGGAAGGAAATTCTGATACAAGTAATAGCAAAAATGAACCTAAAGGACATTATGCAAAGGGACTTAAGTCCAATGGACAGGGATAAACACTGCCTGATTCAACCCAGGCCCTCTGAGCAGGAGATGCTGGACCCGAGGCCTGAGCTTTTCAATGGGGAGAAATAGAAGGCAGCTGCTCAGAACCCCAGTGACCACAGCTGACCCCAGACCGAGCCCAAAGGGGCTGCTGCCTCTGTACCTACTTCTGAGCTGGATAGGCCTCATTCACCCCACAGTCCCAGGAGGCCACCCAAGGGTGGAACGTCCACAGCAGGCTGGGTGGGTGACTGAGGTGGGGAGAGGGAGGGAAGGGTAAGCCCACTGCCCCCCTAAGGGCCGAGGTGGGGTGGGGTTGTGATCCTTGGTTCACATCCTGACAAGGCACCAGCTGATGATACTGTATGCACAATGGGGTGATCCACAGAGGAACGATTCCCCCAAGGATGGGTTTCTCCTGGGCTGAGAGATTTTATTTGCTGATGAAAATTCTAGTTCCTTTTTGAAACTGTTTCCTTCCCTAGGATTGCAAGGCCATGAAGACCTCTTTTAAGAGTTCAAAGTGAGGCAGCAGTGATGTACACAGGTCATCCTTTGGGTGCATGGTGCTCCCTGCATTGGGTGCTAAGTTGCTTCAGTCGCTTCAGTCCCACCCTTTGCAACCCTATGGACTATAGCCCACCAAGCTCCTCTAGCCATGGGATTTCCCAGGCAAGAATACTGGAGTGGGTTGCCACTTCTCCAGAGGAACTTTCCAACCCAGGAATCGAATCCTCATCTCTGTGTCTCCTGCCCTGGCAGGCAGGTTCTTTACCACTAGCGCTTCCTGATAAGCTCAGATCAGCCTTTGATTTGGGTCAAATTCCAGGTGCAACTTGCTGGGCAGGTGGTAAATTCTGCTGCAGAGCTACAGGGTCCCGCCCCTCTTTAGGACAGGGAGATTGAGTCAGATTAGTCTCAGGGCTGAATGAGGGGACAAGACGCTTTATACTATTTAGTTTGATGTAGTTACCTTAAAAATACAAAAGAAGGGGAAGTATTTTTAATCTTAAATGAGAAGAGAAAAAAACTCTTGAGTTTTTCTTTTTCTACATCCAGAATTCAAACCACCATGGCCTGTGCTTCTTTAGCAGGTTTGTCTTCGAGGCAACTAACACCAATTTTTAAAGTTCTGATTCCATAATGAGGCTCATTAACATATACAAGAGAGTGACAGAAGATGAGATGGTTGGATAGCATCACCTATTCAACTGACAAGAACTTGGCAATCTCTGGGAGATGGTGAGGGACAGGGAGGCCTGGAGTGCTGCAGTCCCTGAAGCCGCAAAGAGTTGGACACAACTTAGCGACTGAACAACAGCAACATATACACAATTCTGCCTCTTTCCTCCTGAGCCCAGCCTGCCTTTGGCCTTTCCAGCTCTGCCCCAGGAGCCACTCTGCTCCCCACAGAGATCAGAGCCTTTCCAGCCTCCAAGACTCTCCAGGCACACACTGCCCCCTTCTTCTTGCTCAGGCTCTCCTCTCTGTCCTCTCGCAGAACCCGTCTGTGTCTGTTTCCTTCTGCCCTGGATGTCTCGGCTCTTCCCCCTGCTCCCCCAGCAGAGTGGCTCTGACCCCCTCAGGGATTCCCATATCTATCCGGCAGCTTCCCAGCATGAGGAACAGGGCCTGACCATCCTCCAGGGCCAGTGCCTGCTGCTCCTCTGTAGAGAAGGCTGCCTCCTCCCTCCAGTTAACCACTGCTCACTCCTCAAGGGTCCCTTCCTCAACAAGCTCCCTGGACCCCAAGCCCAAGCCAGGTGGGCTGGTGGGTGCTCTTGGATCTCCCTGCACTCTCCTCCCAGCATCCAATGAGGTCATGTGAACAGAGAACCTATGGAGTGCTAGACACTTAGCAAGCACTGGGCAGTGCTGGCTCCTTCCCTGCTCCAAGGTTCAAGTCTGTTGTGACTGCCCTTAATCCATCGCCCAGCAGCTCCAGCGCAGGAGTGCAGGGACCACGCGGGCAGGGTTCCCAGTGCTGTCTCCTAGGGCTCAGGGAAAGGGGATGGGAAGTTAGAGCGAGTCTCAGCACCGTCCCTGTAGCTGTGGGCAGGACTGGGAACTGGCCCCTCCTGGAGCCTGGAACCAGAGGTCACAAATACTAACTCGCCCAGCAGAAAGACGAAAGAAGTCCACCTTAACAGCTGGAGCAATGGTGACTGGAGTGCGAAGACAAGGAGTTCTGAGTGCTGGTTTTTGACAGAGATCATTCTTAAGGGATGATGACCATCACTTGCTAAGACCCAAAGTGTGTGAAGCGCCTAGCTGAAGTGGTTCGGTTAGGCTCGGGTTTGGAGGTGGAGCGCAGACCTGGGACGCGGGAGCCAAGTCCCCGCCCCTACTCCCGGGTGGTTCAGGGCGAAGCCCGACGGTCTAGGGCGGTGGCAGGGCCCCGCCGGCAGCGGCCTGGGGCTCCTCTTTCCTTGGCCCCGAAATCCCAGCCTCAACCCTCGAGGGTGCACCCGACCCTCGGAGCAAGTGCTCGGTCAGCGCGGAGCCAGAGACGCGCGCCTCTGATTCCGAGGCGGACACCCGCGCGCCTGCATGGCCAGCGGAACGGCTTCGGGCGGCCGCAGGCTACCCAGGGGTTCCGCGGTCTTCACCACCTTCCCCGACCTGCTCTTCATTTTCGAGTTTGTAAGTCGCTGAGAACCAGGGAGGGCGGGCTGCGACGGGATGGGATGGGCAGTGCCGCGCGCGCTCTCCACTCCCGCCCGTCCCGGAGCGGCCCCGGTCCGGGAGCACTGGGTGGGGTAGAGAAGGAGAGTGAGGACTGTCTCTCCCAACCGCCACACGCAGTCTTCTGGCCCCTTCTAGCCCACGACCACGGGGAGACCGTCACCGGGGCTTAGGTGGAGAAACCAAACTCAAACTGCTCAGTGGTCTGAAGCTGGCCGAGGTCCACCGGCAGCGCGCCGGTACCAAAGCTGCGCTCCCAACTTGCTTCCCATTGGGTTCCTTGGCGATCGACGTCCTTGTAGAGGCGCCCAGCTCTCTCCATGGTTAGGAATTTGTTTAAAAAATATAAAAATCGGCAAAAGAAAGATTAAGTATTACCAAAAGAGGTGTGGAGATAGGGTTGGTGTTGGAGGAGAAACTGAATCCGGGTTATTTTCTCTTGGACGTTTCTGGCGAGTGAACAGAATTTTGGCAATCTGGAAATGATAAAACCGGCCGTCGTTTGCTCGCCACAGTCTTTGTGCCCAGTGTGAGGGATGGAGGGAGGGAGAGGGGCCTGTGAGAGCCAGGCCCTGACTTGACTGATCTTGAGCATCCAAGGACTCCTTCCCCTGCAGTTGGTTCCTCCTTACACTGGAGCCGCACAGCCTCAACCCAAGGCTGTGGGAAAGCGCTTCTTCCTCTGGGCTCCTGTGAAGTGCTCCCTGTGGTACTCAGCCTAAACTTCCCAGGGCCTCCCCTAAAGGCGGTGGAGGGGTGGCAGGCAGGCTGTATTCCTGCTGTGGCTTTACCGCCAGAAACCTCAAGACTCATTTCCCTGCAGCCCCACCGCAGAAATGGCCGCATGGAGAGTCCGTTGGAAAAGAAAATGTCCAAACCTGTTTAGAAATGGGACCCCAGCTTCTTGTCTCCTGATTGTCAAGGAGATGTGAACAGCAAAGGGAGCAGGTTCTGTCTTCCCTGGAGGGTTGGGGGAGATGGCAGAAGGGGTCAAGGTAGCCTGTCACACCCCTGTGGAGGAGCTGACATCTAGGAGAAGCCCTGGATACCTCTGGACCTAGCCATACCATTTGTAGGTGGGGACACTCAGGCCCAGAGTGGAAAGGACTGCCATCCACTAGAAGTTCCTTCCCAGACCACTCATCTCTGCTTCCAGTCAGCACTGAGCCTGTGCATGCTCAAGGCTGGGTTTCTGGAAATGATCCTGTAGAACCCAAGACCAGGGAATAAGTAGTGAATGGGTGGTTCCTTCAGAGCCTCCTGTATTTACAAAGGCAAGTTTTGTGCCCGAAAGAGACGCTGGCTAAAGGTGAGGTGTGGTGGGGCAGAGAGAATTTTTAAGCAACAACAGGACTTGCTAGTGTCTCGTAGGTTGCCCTGATGAGCGGCTTGCCCTGCCTTTGAAACTTTTTGGGGAGCATTATAACAAGAGTCACGAGAGAGTGTGTGAGTTGGGCTTCATGCAGAAGACTCTGGTGTACCCTCCTCCTCTTGCACAGACAAGGTCTGGCTCAGGTGGCAGCAGGTATGTGTGCTGGGGGTAGGGGGATCCTGGCATCACAGAAGGGACAGCCTCCCTGCGCCCTCTGCCTCCTTTGTCATCACAGCTTAGTGGATGGAGTGCCAGAGTGAAGTATGAGCCCAGCCTGCTGGGGGGAGTCCTATGTGATGAGGAGGATCCCCCTAAATCAACAAAAGTAGAAAACCAGCTGTAGGAATTCTCAGATCTATGGACTACCTGAAATGCATACTTTGATGCCTGCAGATAGTAGCGGCTTCTAAGAAAAATGTCTCCTTTGCCCCAAATACTTCTCTCACACCTATCTTAGAAGTAATTTTTTTCTCTTCCCCATCAACCCCTGCTTTCTGGATCACACCCTCCCACTTCCGGAGGGCCCTGATGCCTCAGTGTCATCCCCAGTTTTTTCACTTGAATTGGGGATGGGCTCGTAGGGTGCCTGGGAGGGCAGAAAAGAAAGCAGATGCTCTTTCTTTATATTTTCGTCTGTATAAGTGGTACCTGTACAAAGCTGTATGTGTTTTGATGTGTGGAAAGAGTAGAGAACTAAAGGGCCTAAGAAGGAGCTGGCCAATCTGGGAGGGTTGTTTATGTTTTTTTAATTATGAACTGTTTCAACAA
Organism: Aepyceros melampus; assembly: GCA_006408695.1. NCBI lineage: Eukaryota > Metazoa > Chordata > Mammalia > Artiodactyla > Bovidae > Aepyceros > Aepyceros melampus. The sequence goes on from SJXQ01002291.1 coordinate 47,790, forward strand.
CAAAAATATACAACCCAGTTAAGAAGATGAACAAGGGACTTGAATACACAGTACTCCAAAAAAGACATGCAAATGGTCAATAAGCACGTGAAAAGATGCCCATCATCATTAATCATTAGGTAAAGGAAATCAAAGCCACAGTGACTACTGCCTCGTTGCGCGACAGCCACTGAGCCTGCAGGCCCTGGAACTTGCGCTCCTCAGCTAGAGAAAGCACTGCCAAGAGAAGGCTGCGCGCTGCAGCTGGAGAGGAGCCCCGCCCCCACAGCCAGAGGAGAGCTTGCACAGCAATGAAAATAAAATGAGTAAGTGAAATATTTTAAAAGCACAATGAGCTACTACTCCACATGAAATGAGGACTACTGTTATAAAAAAAACCGGAAAATAAGTACTGGCTAGGATGTGGAGAAATTGAGACCCTCATCCATTGCTGGTGGGAATGTAAATTTGTTCACCTGCTATGAAACACAGTTTGGTAGTTCTCAGAAATAATTACCAGCCATCATCACAAAAATCTACGACAATAATGGAGAGGGTGTGGAGAGAAGGAAACACCTCCTACACTGTTGGTGCAAATGTAAATTGGTACAACCTCTATAGAGAACAGTAGTATGGAGATTCCTTTAAAAACTAAAATAAAGCTACCATATGATACTGCAATCCCACTCCTGGGCGTATATCTGGAGAAAAACATGATCTGAAAGGGAATATCCACCTCAGTGTTCTTTGCAGCACAGTTTAAAATAGCCAAGAAATGAAAGCAATCTAAATGTCCATTGACAGATGAATAAAGAAGACGGGCACACACATGCAGTGAAATATTACTCAGCCATTTAAAAGAATGAAATGATGCCACCTGCAGCAACATCAGTGGGCCTGGAGATGACCATACGCAGTGAAATAAGTCAGATATCACATGATATTGCTTATGTGCGGATCTTTTAAAAAGTATACAAATGAACTTATTTATAACAGAAACAGACTCAGAATAAACGGCTACCCGGGGGAAGGGTGGGGGGCAGGGATAATTGGAAGTTTGGGATGGACATGTACGCACTGCTTATATTTTAAATAGATAACCAACAAGGACCTACTGTATAGCACAGGGAACTCTGCTCAATATTATTTAATAACCTAAATTGGAAAAGAATTTGAAAAAGAATAGGTGCGTGTATATGTATAGATGAATCACTTTGTTGCAGACTCGAAACGAACACAACTTTGTTAATCACCCATCCTCCAAGGTAAAATTAAAATTTTTAATTAAAATTTTAAAAACATAATAATAATTACCACATGGCCCAGCAATTCCAAACCTAGGTTTAATTTATGACCAAAAGAATTGAATACAGAGACCTGAGTAGGTTCATAAACACGTGTGTTTATAGCAGCTCCATTCACAGTAACGAACAGGCAGGAATAGCCTAGATGTCCCATCAGCGGGTGCATTAATAAAGAAATTGTGACATTCCATGCAATGGAATATTACTCAGCCTTAGAAAGGAATGAAGCACTGATCCATACTGTAGAGTAAATAAATCTGAAACCGCTATGCTGAGAAACCAGACACAAAAGGCCATATGGTGCAGGATCCCATTTATATGAAAGGCACAGAATAGATAAAGCTATAGACACAGAACACAATTAGTGGTTTACTGGGGCCTGAGAAGAGAGGGAAATAGGGAGCAGTTTAATGGGCATGGTGCTTCCTTTTGCGGTGATAAAATGTTTTGGAGTTAGAGATGGTGGACTGCACAACACCATGAATGTATTAAATACCACCAAACTGGTCAAGGTGAAATGGTTCATTTCCTGTTGTGCCAATTCCACGTCAATTTGTTTTTTCCAGTTTCGATGCATGAGACAGGGTGCTCGGCGCTGGTGCACTGGGATGACCCTGAGGGATGGGATGGGGAGGGAGGTGGGAGGGGGGTTCAGGATGGAGAACACATGTACACCCATGGCGGATTCACGTCAGTGTATGGCAAAACCAATACAATATTGTAAAGTAATTAGCCTCCAAAAAAAATTAATCTAAAAATAATAATAGAATAATTTATTTACTTGGGCTGTGCTGGGCCATTGCTGCTGTGCAGGCTGCTCTCTAGTTATGGGAGTGGGCTGACTCCCACTATTGTGTGTGGGCGGCTTGTCACAGGGACTTCTCGCAGCGCACAGGCTCGAGGGCATGCGGGCCTCAGCCGCGTGGGCTCCGGAGCACAGGCTCAGTACTGGCCCATGGACTTAAGTGCTCCGAGCCACGAGGGATCTTCCCAGACCAGGGATCAACCGGCCTCTCCTGTATTGGCAGGTGGGTTCCTTACCACTGAGCCACCAGGGAAACCCCTCCACTTCAGCTTCTTAAAAATTAAGAACTATTTCAAACATTATAGAAAAGTATATATAATGTTTTTGGAGAAGGAAATGGTAACCCACTCCAGTATTCTTGCCTGGAGAATTCCATGGAAAGAGAAGCCTGGCGGGCTACAGTCCATGGGGCTGCAAAGAGTTGGACACAGCCGAGTGACTAACACTAACTACACTTTATATAATACTTTAATGAATACCTTTGTAATTATCACTGTTTTGTCAAATCTTAATGTTCCGCTCAGTATTAAGCAAATAGAACTTTCAGATGACATCTAAGCCCCCTGGATACTCTGCTTATTACTGTCTCTTCTTCCAGGTACAGAACCACCCCTAAGCTGAATGTGTGTTCAATATTAAAACTTGACTGCACCCCTAACTACCTATGACTACACGTGGTGTGGTTTTATGTTTTCTCACTTTAGGAAAGTTTTGTTGCTCTGTACATATCCTTCTGCAACAGGCTTTTCATGCAGCCTTGTTCTGAGGTTTATACATGTTGACACTCTTTATGCATCTTCTGTTGACTGGCGTTTGGGCGATTTCCAATCTGCTTCATTTTGATATTGCAGATGGCACTGCCAAAGAACATTCTTGTGTGTTCTTTCAGGAACACACACACTGGGATATAGGGGTTGCACATCCTCCTATTTCCAAATGTTAGCACATCAGTGTCCAAAAGGGTTATTCCCCCTTACACAGCCAGGAGTGGAGTTACCAAGAAGCTAATAAATATTAATTAAGCTCAGGACCCCTGCTTGTGCAGACTGTTTCCAAGACTCTGGCTTGCTTTGCATTCTTTTAGAAAGAAGGTTCCCATATTGTATAACCTTCCTGACTCCCACCAGCAGCTTATCAAAGTCTCCATTGTTCCCAGACCTTGCCTCACTTGGTAGAGTCAGACTTTGTAATTTTCTGCTAGACCAACGGGTGTGAAAGGCTTGATCAGTTTTTTAAATCTGTGGTCCAGTGAATTGTTGCTTACTCTCAGGCCATATTCCCATACCTGACTTCCCAATAGCCTGGGAGTTGCAGATGCCAGACCTTCAGCCTCCAGGTCAGCAGGGTGGACACCACTCCCCCCGCAAGACCAGGAAACTGCCCAGGAGCAGGGAAGAGTGGGATCTCGGGTGGGGAATGGCAGCTCTCCCCAAGCCTGTACCCCTACCCTGGAGCTCCTGACCTCTGAAGGCTGCAGGGCCGTCACAGGCAGAGGGAGACATGGCAGTATAAACCTGTGGGATGCTGTGAGGAATAAGTGAATGTCATATGCACACAGCTCTTAAGACAAGTGATGCACACAGTTACTGCTCAGTAGCAATCAGGTGCAATTATTAATTTATTAATGCCTCAGATGCATGGTCTGAGATCACCTGGCTAGTGTGTGCTGAAAGGGGGCAAGTGGGGAGGGGGCAGGGGCAGGAAGGGTGATCCACACCACCTTTTCTTTAGATGCCCTTCTCAGGCAGGACGCTGAGTAGATTTCGGGGTGGGTGAGGCTGTTGGGGGAACATTCAACTTGTCTCTGGGTCCAGTACCACACAGATAACTTATCTCGATAAGGGCATCCCAAAGACTCTTCTCCCCAAAGAGGGGAAACGTAGGGCAGAAGTGGGCATGTCCTCTGCCAGGAGCTGCTCTGGCCAGCCTGACCAGGGGTGGTGACCAACAAGAGGATGCTGTGGCTGCCCCTCCTGTCTTGGCCTTCAGGCCCAGCACGGCGCCGGACCCTGGGGAAAGCTCTGTGAATTCTGAGCGTGCATTAATAGCGAATTGCTATATCTGCCAGAAGGCGCAGGAGCAGTTACCACTGGGCCTGTCGTTGCGTCAGTTTATCACCGTCTGGCAGGGCACTGTATCAGGGCGAGGGCACCCCTGGCACTTAAACCTTGCCCCCAGTCTCCCAGAGCCTCCAACGTGCCCTCCAGCTGCCTGCTGATAAGCCAGACACTGTGGATCGAGGGACCTGGCCAGAAGGGGACCACCCAACCAGCTCTTACGCCTTAGGACTCTTCCCTAAGACAGACCAGCCCCTCAGTGGTCTCCCCCTTGTTCACGGTGCCCCCTTGTGCGTGCCGGTGCGGCTAAGTCCTTCATGCCCAGCTGACCTGGAAGCCCACTCTGAGAGCACCCTTTCCTGTACTGCAGGCCAGGCCTGGGGTCTGTTCCCTGCCTGATGTGTGACTCTGCCCGTGTCCCTGGCACACACACACGGGGCTCTCCGAGACTAGTTCTCAGCATGCGTCCACAGGGAAGGGACTGGCATTTATCTCCTACCTGGCCAATGTGTATGAATCAGAAGAGAATCCTCGACCACAAGGGCAAAAGGATAAAGCTGACACCCACACCCTTCCCAAAGAGAGAGCCTGGGGCCCTGGAGAGCAGCGCCGTTGGCTGAGGCCCTCTGCTCACTGCTGCACGCGCGCTGCTGTGAGCTCACCACGCTGCCGGCCCCCCGGCTGCCTCCCATCAGATCTCCTGTTTTTCTTGCACAGAACCCACTCCTGTCTGATCTAAGCGTCCAAGGATTTTGTGTGTGTGTGTGTGTCTTACAGCTGACATTCATATTTTTCATGAAACCTGCTTATTCCTCTGTATCCTGCTAGGTAAAGCCAGTGGGCACAGGGAGGGAAGAAGGTCTATCCAACGAGGGCGAGCCTGTCTACAAGCCCTTGGTTTGGTCGATCTGAGGTCATGACCTCTACGTCTGTCCTTACGCTCCTGGAGCTCCCTGACCCTGAGGACACCAGCAGAGTGTCTTCTGGATAATGACGAGGGAAAGAGTACTTCTCCCATGCCTGCTCTAGGCCATCCACGACCAGGCCCTCTTGGGTCCTTCCCACTTCTGCCACGCCTCCAGCAGATAGACTGCTTCCTGGACTGGGTCATTTAGGGGCCAACTTCTTTTAATGCTGATAGCATGGTGTAGCTAATTCATTTTGCAAAGTAAAGACCAAAAGGATCAACTAGTCACTACCATTTTATAAAAGAAAGGATATTTTTATATCAAAAATACTTGCTGTTATTCAGTTGCTCAGTCATGTCCGATTCTATGACCCCATGGAGTACAGCACACCAGGTTTCCCTGTCCTTCACCATCTCCCGAAGTTTGCTCAAACTCACGTCCATTGAGTCAATGATGCCATCCAACCACCTCATCCTCTGTCATCCCCTTCTCCTCCTGCCTTCAATCTTTCCAGCATCAGGGTCTTTTCCAATGAGTTGGCTCCTTGCATCAGGTAGCTAAAATATTGGAGCTTCAGCATCAGTTCAGTTCCAATGAGTATTCAGGTTTGACTTCCTTTAGGATTGACTGGTTTGATCTCCTTGCAGTCCAAGAGATTCTCAAGAGTATTCTCCTGCACCACAATTCAAGAGAATCAAGTGTTTGGCACTCAGCCTTCTTTATGGTCCAGCTCTCACATCTGTACATGATGACTGGGAAAACTATAGCTTTGACTATATGGGCCTTTGTCAGCAAAGTGATGTCTCTGCTTTCTAATATGCGGTCCAGGTTTGTCATAATTTTTCTTCCAAGGAGCAACCATCTTTTAATTTCATGGCTGCAGTCACGGGATTTTGGAGCCCAAGAAAACAAAATCTACAACAGTTTCCACTGTTTCCCCATCTATTTGCCATGAAGTGATGGGATTGGATGCCATGATCTTAGTGTTTTGAATGTTGAGTTTTAAGCCAGCTTTTTCACTCTCCTCTTTTACCTTCATCAAGAGGCCCTTTAGTTCCTCTTTGCTCTCTGCCATCCAAAATTAGAAGGATATAACCTCAGAATTAGCTCTTCTAATGATAAAACTGGATGGCATAAATCCTTTCTAGTGCTAACAAATTTTTACCTTGTATACGACTCAGTTTGCCCATCTCACAAATGGTTCAGTATGAGGATTAATATTTGTGAAGAGCCCCGGCTCCTCAGCGTAACCTCTGGGCCTGGACTCTCCTGGTCTGACGGTCACCCCTTCTCTCTCTCTCTCTGCAGGTCTTTGGGGGGCTGGTGTGGATCCTCATTCTCTCGACACAGGTGCCTGTCCCCCTGGTCCAGGGCTGGGTCCTGTTCGTGTCTGTGTCCTGCTTCGTAGTCACCACTCTTCTGCTTTTCCTCTACATTGTTGGTGCCCATAAGAACTGGAATTTCTGGATCACCCTGGTGAGTCCGGCCTTGCGTGTCTGGGGCAGGGGGTGGTGACGGACGCTCTCCCCCGGGAGGCGGGCTTTCCCAGTGCTGGGTGAGGAGCCCTGTGGATGTCTCCCGCCCGCTGTCGGGGGCCAGCGTGAGGAATCCCACCTGTGACAGGGTCACGTGGCAAACTCAGATGGCAGGGCAATTTGAGTCATCGGATTTCTCCCTGGTTTTTCCTGAACATGTGCCCCCCAAAATAAGAATTTGTCTGTTTTCCCATTTCAGCCCAACCCCCCTTTGATAATGCTCTAGCCTGCCTAACAGGTTCCCCTAATTTTCTGCAAGCTTGTGAATTGCTCACAGCCTCCCAAATGTGGGAGGCACAAAAGCCTCAAATTATCTTAAAGCTTCAGAGTCTTTTCAAATTTATATTGGTGACAGGATTTCACGGTTGACTCAATGATTGCTGCCAGACCTCCTCATTTCTTATCTCTCAGGCAACCGGGAAGATGTAATCTATATAAATGGGATATGGAAAAAGGGATATGTAGTAGTTTTGATATTAGCAATACTGAACTTTTGAGTAAATTACTTTTCTTTTGCTATAAATCACTGTACTTCCTTTTATTACAAACTGCTGTATTCTTATTTAATGTTTCTGAGAGTGGCATTCAGACTTTGAAAAGATTAACACAAACAAGTCTTCTGGTTAACAAAAACTTCATCAGAAGAGAGCCATAGAAATGTTAATAGGCCTCTTGGCCAGAAGATAGTGTAAACCACCTGAGACTTTTGTAACAGGAGAGTATGCAAAAAAGAAAGCCTTGTCTCAATGAGGGTCGGGACTGCTACTTCTGCGTAACTCTGCATATTCTATTATGTATAATTTGGGGTATATAAGTTGATTCTGAACAATAAACTCTCTCTTGGAGCCTTAAGCCAACGTTGGATTTCCCCATGTTGCCCCCTTTTTCCCCCCTTCCCTTTTTTTCCTTACCCCCCTTTTTTCCCTTCTCCCCTTCTCTCTCGGAGAGTCTTGCACTGATGCTGGGCCTCCCCCGTGTCTCCTATTTTCTCTAATTTCTGGCTGAATCCCCATCTGGGGCGCGGAGGCTCGCCATGTCTACTTACCTGTCCCGGCTGCTAAGATCCGTAAGAGAGAGAGCCCAGGGCGGGGCACTCTCCGATATTCAAACGAACGCAGGTGGCCTAACGTAGATGGGGCAAACCTCTCGTCTCGAGGTTTTATTGGCTTTCCACATAAACCAAGTTATTCAGCCTTCTTTTCTCCATCTTAATTTTCCTACTATACTATTTCTTCCTAATCTATTCTTATATTTCTAAATAAATAAGTTTTTCCTCGCCGATGCCGTCCCCCCTTCGAATTCCCTGGATCCACCGGGGCTGGACCCCGGCAGCCCGCCCTCCAAGGCCGAGCGGCCCACTGCAGCCCAGGGCTCCCACGGCAGGAGGCTGACTGACGCTGTCCCTGCCTGGTTCTCTGGGGGCTGCTTTGCCTTCTCCTCTGCGATCACCCCTTTCCTGGAAACCAGCAGCCCAACATCCCTCCCTGTCCCTGTCCCTCCCGCACCCGCCAGGGGTTGGTAGGCCTCTCCCACCACCCAGCAGGACTGGCTTTCGCCAGGGGGCCGGGGCGCCGGGGGTGGGTCCCGCTGCCCGTGTGAGGCGTGCTCACTGCCCCGCTCCCATCCCCACCTCTATCGCAGGGTCATCAGAGAGGAGCCTGGCCGGGGAGGAGGGATGGCCTGTGGTCTCCCTTCCGCATGAACTCTGCCTTGAGGGCCGTGAAGCAACTGACACCTAGGCCACCTGCCCTGACCTCCCCTGGACGGGGGTGGGGCCGTTAGCCAGGCCTCTTCCTCTGCAAAGGCCTGCAGCCTAGACTTTAGAAAACCCCTCCATTCACAACTACTCAAAGCCCCGTTCTAGTACTTTTTTCCTTTTAACTATACCTGGAGCCCCTCTAGACTACTCCTCAAAATGAACAACAAAACAATGGACACGGCCTAACGTTTTCACTCTGCACTGGCACCAAGACCACGTCTGAACACATCTCACGTCCGAAACCAATTTCCAGCAATCCAAGAGGCCCTCTCCCAGCCCTTACTAGATCTCAAGTGAAAGTCCCTCCTCCTTTCAAGTCCTTACTCTGGCTCCCAAACCAAGGAACAGCCCTGGTTAGTTAATCAGTTCTTGTGAGGAGGGGGCTGGGGGTGGATCGGAGGTTGGGCGGGGAAGGGGTAAAAGGAAACCACGGCTGGTAACAGAGGGGCCTGGCCAGGCAGGGACAGGTGGGGTCAGTGGGCCCCCCGGGACCACAGCTGCCCACGCCACCACTGGCACCCCCGCTCTCTGATGGCCCTTTCTGACCTGCAGGACACAGCCTACCATTGCCTGGCCGCCCTGTTTTACTTCAGCGCCTCTGCCCTGGAAACTCTGGTCACTATCGGCCTGCAAGACGACATAGACGAACATTACATTGAAAACATCTCCGCTGTGGTGAGTCCTCAGTTCAGCCTCAGTGTCCACAGCTCCCGCTGCCCACCGACGGGGTTTCTGAGCAGAAGGGTTCCTGAGTCCTCCCTGGTGGTTCTTAGTTTGCTTAATTCTCAACCAAGTAAACCTTCCCCCTCATTTCTGGAAAAACAAAGCCCCAGACAAGGGAACTGATGCGCCCAGACCCCTCGGGCACAGTCAGTGCTGCAGTGCCCAGGCCCGGGCTGGCCAGGGGTCTGAGCCTGGGCGGGCTTTGAGGGGGCAGATGTGGGAGGGGGCGTGACTGTGAGGGCCTGGCACCGTCGGAGCTCCTGTGAACAATCTCATTTTCCCCTCCCAGCAGCCCGAGGATGCGGGTGCTGTTATCAGGGAACCAGGGCCCCAAGAGCCTGCACAACTCCCCCTGGGGTGACCAGGAACTGGAGGGCCTGGGATCCAGGCCAGCTGCTCTGTCACCCACACTCTTAGCACAAGTGTGAGCAGAGTCTGCCCACCTGGGTCCCGGGCTGTCCCTCAGGGTCTTCCAGGGAAGCTCGTGGTCAGGGCGGGGGCAGTGTTGAGACCAGGGATGGGGGCCGCGTGGCCAGTGCCTCCCAGGCCCTGGCTCTGGGGCTGCAGGGAGGCCCCTCCAGGCACAGCAGGTCCAGACCTCCAGCTGTGGGTGTTTGCTTCTGGGATTAGACCTTTGTCTCTTGTCCACGGTGTCTCCTTGCTGACCGCTCTGAGAACCTGTGCAGTAAGAGAGTGTGAACTTCACATTCATTCTTTCTGCGAGTCTCTTGCACCTTCTGAGCCTCAGTTTGCTCACCTATAAAATGAGACAGCAATTCTTTTTGTTTCCCTGGAGGATGAGAGAGCTATTAAACCACTTCTTCCCAAGGCTTCCCAGGTAGCAATCGGTAGAACAGGGGCTGGAACCTCCCTCACCCCATTAGAATAGATGGGGTGAGACTGTGTCTCCGGGGCACCTTGCCTGCAGGTCCCTAAGCTCTAAAAGGAACATCCTCCCACTTAGGGGACAAGACCCCTTAGTGGGCCATGAGTTCATGACCTAATTTTCTCGTTGCTGAAATGGATCAGAATGACAGGGAGTTCAAGAGAGAGGGGACATATGTATAACCTATAGCTGATTCATGTTGATGTATGGCAGAAACCAACACATAATGTAAAGCGATTACCCTCCAATTAAAAATACATAAATTAAAAAAAAAAAAAAGAATGGCAGGGAATGAGAATGTATTGTTTCCTAGAACTCTTTTCCAGAGTTGTGCTTGGTTAGGCTTGCATCAGAGTGCTAATTCATATGAGATGTATTTCTAACCATGAACATTGTTTAAAAAGCAAGAAAAAGTTGAAGAAACATTACTCTTAGATTTCTAGGAAATCCTGAGGTCAAATGTGATGACAGACTACAGCATGACCGTCCCAGGTGCCAAAGCTGTGTCCCCTCACACCTTTTGGGAAGGGGAGATCAGAGGGCAGCAGAGGACGAGATGGTTAGACAGCATCACTGACTCAGTGGACATGAACTTGAGCAAATGGGAGATGGTGAAGGACAAGGAAGCCTGGCGTACTGCAGTCGATGGGATCACAGAGTCGGACACCACTGAGTGAACGACAGAACAGAGATTGAAATAAAACCCACGGGGTGGGCGCTGCTGGGCTCTGGGAAGGGGGTTAGTGCGGGTGCCCTTCCTGCTCCCAGAGGGAGGGGTCTTGGGGAGAGCGCCTCGAAGCCTGTCTGCTAGCCTCCAGGGGCCCACTCCCTTCCCTGGGGAAGCACACACTCCCCTCAGCTCCCAGCCGCTCCCCAGTTCCATAAGCAGGGCCCTCTCATGGTCCCTGGGACCCCCTCAAGTGTCCCACAGAGTGGGAGCCTCTCCCATGTTAGTTCATCTCCCAAGATGGTGCCAGCTACTGCAAGGCAGCACCTGGGCTACTCTTCCTCCCCTTGGGAGGGTCGTCTGCCTCCTCCGTCACCTTCAGATGACTGTTTCTACACCCCCCACAGTAGAAAACCCACAGGTACCTCCCTCATCCCAACCCCAGCAGCTGGAAACTCTTGACCCCACACCCAAGGCCAAGCCAGATGCAGATGTTTGCTTGTGGGCAGGCAGCCCTCAGGGCTAGCCACTCCGAGCTGGGTGATAGGATAGACAGTGCCCAGGTGAAAAGATGGCAGGTCAGGGCCTTGACCAGGCACAGCATGACTGTTTGCCACATTTCTCGCCTCTGCTCCCAGCAGCTTTCTCAGTAAGCCTCTTCCTTTCAGTAAAAGCTCAAAATTCCTCCTTCCCATGTCAGTCCCTCACTTCCTGTGTCCTGGCTTCCTGGCCTATGCTTGTGAAATTCAGGACCTTAGCATAAAATTCTGGTGGGGGTCTGAGGATTTCCAGGCAGCAATGAGACCTTAACCAGAGCCAGCAAACCCACGCGGTCATATTCTCTGAGCCAAGGCTGCTGGAATCAAAGCTGGTGGACTCTGGTCATCCTGGTGTGCAGGAAGGAAGTTTTCCATGAAGAGCAGGGGATATTTGCCTGCAAATATCTCTGGAGGGGTCTGAGGGCCCTCGTTTCCAACTGGGTGGCACCAAATGGAGATATGTAATGGCAGATGGTTGACTTTGCATGCCAAGGTCAGGAAATGCAATAGGTCACCTGGAGTCGGTGCCTAGAGCATTCTGGGCTACACTTGGGCTCTGAAGGCAAGGATGACTGTGTGAGTGATGGAAAGCAATGGCAGTCCCCACACTTCAGGGCCAAGTGTCACGCAAGCAGCCAGCCCAGCTTGGAAGGCCCATGACTTGCCCTCTCACCAGGCACCCTCATTAACGGTTATTTTTCTTGGTTGCAGGTGTTTTCAGTCATAGTCACACTGCTGTACATGGTCCATGCTGTGTTTTCTTTAATCAGATGCAAGGTTTCCTACAGGAACAGAGAATATTCCTGAAAACACAGACAATGGTCACTAATCAGGCTGCCTTCCAGCATAACATCTGAGGCTGCAGAATTGCTCTCGATTGTGGAAAAATAAAACAAAAAGCGACGTTCTCTTTCTTTGTGGATGCTGGGTTGACTGTTCATGTACCTTAGTGTCAGGATAAAGGGCTTGCTACCTTTAGCCTCCAAGAGTTGAGAAGTCTTTCTAGGGTCATTTCCTATTGAAGGGAGTGGTGGCATGGGAAGTGGGGACTGTGATCTGAGAGACCACAAAACAAGGATCCCCCACTGGTCTCTGGACTGAGTCTTTTTACTGTCAGTTGCAAAGGAATGATGCTGAAACTGAAGCTCCACTACTTTGGCCACCTCATGTGAAGAGTTGACTCATTGGAAAAGACTCTGATGCTGGGAGGGATTGGGGGCAGGAGGAGAAGAGGACGACCGAGGATGAGATGGTTGGATGGCATCACAGACTCGATGGACGTGAGTCTGAGTGAACTCCGGGAGATGGTGATGGACAGGGAGGCCAGGCGTGCTGCGACTCATGGGGTCGCAAAGAGTCGGACACGACTGAACGACTGAACTGAACTCAACTGAACTGATGGGCTCTTTTGAGTATCCATCTTGCAGCGTGTTTCTAGGTCTCCAAGCGTATCTTACATCTTCAAGGATATTCTAGTTGTCACAGAGAAGAAAACTCTCCCAGCAAATATTTACTGATGTGCAGGAAGAAACATGATAAACTCTTCAAATAATTTATAAAGTGCCTTTATGGTCAGTACTCTCATGGGGTTATTTATTTATTTATTTTTTATTCTCCCATGTGGGCAACATCATCGTGTCAGCTTTCTTTCTAAGGAATCCTTGCTTAGACCAAATCTCAGAAGCAGCATCAAAGGGCAGTTCCGATGACAGCTGTTTGTTATTCCGGAGTAACTGTACCAGGAAAGGCCACTTTCACTGAGTCTACTTAAAACTTCAGTTAAAATGTTACAGTAGGGACTTCCCTGGTAGTCCAGTGACTAACACTTCACGCTCTCAATGCAGGGGGCCCAGGTTCAATCCCTGGTCAGGTAACTAGATCCCACATGCCACAACTAAGACATAGCACAACCAAATAAATAAAATTTTAAAATGTTGCTGTAAATTAGGAGCAAGAGATTTGATTGGGGCTTATACTGAAAATTTTAAATACAAAGAAATGATAGGAAGTTTGTCACATGTTTAACAAAATTCACAACCACGTGTTGACCGAGGAAGTCTCATTTTTTCATAAAGTACCAGTGATGCTAACACAGGCTCATGTTCAACCGCAACAAAAAAAAAGAAACTCAGGCTTAGTTGAATTTCCCAAGTTTTCTCAAGATTTTGAAATTTCAGCCATTCTCCTCATAAAGAAGCTGTGACATGCTCTCTTTCCCCCTTTACAGTTGCCAGTTGTCTAACACTAAAGCCTCATTAGTCCCGAGCTTTGCAGAAGATTCTCTGACATGACTTTCTCATTCCTCGTATCCTGAGTCATTTTTATAATGTGAAGTTTCATTGGCATTTGATCTGCATCCTCTTTGCACTGGATGTAACGAGGATGGGAAGCCTCAAAAAATGCCCTCCGTTTTCCTTCACTCAGACCACTGGCCTCCCTACCCCCAGCAAACCTTGGTCCAGTCTTCCTGCTGGTGCATCTCATTGCTCAGCTCTGTCTGCATCCAGCTGTTTAGGAAGTGTCTGCAGGTACAAGTTCTGGCCAGTGGGCAGTCCTCCCAGCTAAGTGCAGGGCTCCCAGGAAACCCATGTGGCCTGGCGAAGAGGGCATGTAAGAAGCTGGGCAATAGCAGAATGGTCCTCAGACCACAGAGACTGGATGTTAACAGAGCACCTACCCTGTGCTGGGACCTCCAGGTGCGGGGTGCTGTCTGCTCCCAGAGCCCCTCATGGCTAGCACGCCTCAGTTCTTCCTTTCTGCCTCTGGGTCTTGAGCAGGAGGGAACGTCCTCTGGGGCGAAACTCGTTGCCCTCCCCCAGGACAGCGGGACATGCCTTAGAGGTTGTCTGCTTGGTAGCCCTGTCCTGGACCAAAGGGCCAGTCACACCCAAACTCAAACACAACTGCCCAAAGGAGCCACGTCTGCACTGTGACCTTGTTGCCTGCCACATTTGGAGCTCTTGCCTTGGGCCAGGCAGCTCCCGTATAGCGTGCCTGCTGTCATCCTCCCAGTTGGGCACAGGGCACAGCCACGACTGTCCTTTCACAGGCAGGGGGGCGGGTGCACTCGCTGGTGAGAACTGGAGCTGGTGGGGCTGGCCTCCTCTGCCCCTGAAGCTCTGCAGTCACTCCCCTGCCCTCAGGTGCCCAGCCTGTCCCCACTAAGGTCTGTCCTCTGGCTTCCCAGGAAGTGACAGTGAGACAAGACCTTGTAGTGGATCTGAGGCCAGCGGGCACAGGGCATCGGGGGGCGGGGGGTGACACCGGGCACAGGGGCAGCCCTGGACCACCAGCGGAGTCTGCAGGCGGCCACGCGGCTGGGTCCAGGTCCTGGGCACAGTGCACTTCCTGAAAGGGCTGCCTGCCCTGAGCAGCAGTCAAGGCCAGGCCCCTTCAGGCAACCACGAGCTCCACGGTGCAGCCCCCACGAGGCCAAAGGCCCCTGTTCAACCAATGCTTTGTGAAGGTGTATACTTGGGTGTTTTTAAGTTCATGGAACCAAGACCCAAGACCCTCCTTGGGCCTGAGAAAGGACTCAGAACCTGATGCCTACATGTGACCAAGAGTCAAAGGTCCATATTGCAGCCCCCCCAAAATCAAAGCCCCCACTCCCAGTCCAGCTGGTGCTTTGTGAAGAAGGTAACTGAGTGTCTTTAAATTCATGGAACAAAGAGCTAAGTCCCACTCAGCCTGAGTAGCCAGGCCTCAGCACTCTGCCCCACAACCACCCTAGAGGAAGCAGTCCTAGGAGTGGCTGGGGCCACTACAGATGGGTCGGTGCTGGGGCTGGCACTCGCGGCGGGCCTCCTGGGCAACCTCTGCCCGCTGCTCCCTTGTCTTCCTGCCCTACTGCCCTCCATTTGTCCCCTCCAGTTTTACTAAGATCCAGTTGTCATGTAACACTGGAGAAGCTTAAGGTGCACAACACAAGGATTTGCTCAAAAGAAACCAAAGGCCTAAATTTAAGGCCCAAACTTATAAAACTTTGAAGAAAACACAGGGCAAAAGCTTCATGACACTGGATTTAACAATTATTTCTTGTATAGAATGCCCTGCTGCTGCTGCTAAGTTGCTTCAGTCATGTCCGACCCTGTGTGACCCCATAGACGGCAGCCCACCAGGCTCCTCTGTCCCTGGGATTCTCCAGGCAAGAATACTGAAGTGGGTTGCCATTCCTTCTCCAATAGAATGCCATAGATAGAGACGATAAAAAACAAAACTAGACTTTATGAAAATTAAAAATTTTGCACTTCTCCCATCTGGAAATTCATGTGTACCCTTTATCATATCCTTTTATACCAAACTGGTAGGCAGAAAGTCACAGCAACTTCTGATTTATGGTCATCAGTCCGAAGCCTAGTAACAACCAGACTTGTGGCTGGCCAGGTAGGCAGTGTCAGAACTGAGTTAGATTGTGGACATCCAGCTGGTGTTGCAGAGGATTGCTCGGGAAGGAGACACTCCCCCACTCCACCCCCACATCTGGTATCAGAAATGTGGGAAGTGTGGCCAGCAGGAGTAAAGGGAATACACAGGAGGGGAACTTGGCTTTGCCCCACTCAAAATGACAAAAGGACTCTAGGAATATCAGGGAAGAATGATTGAAAGAGCAAAAACATGGGTAAATAAAATAGGCTTTTCTTCTTGAGTTTTGATATTATGTTTGATGGTTGAAGCAAATGTATAATGAGTCTAATGTGGTTCTCAGTGTAGGCAGAGGAAATTCTAAAACAATTATACGAACAGGGGAGGTAAAGGGATTTGAAGACAGGTAAGGTTCGTATACTTCACTCAAACCAGTACAAAGTCAACACCAGTAAGTGATATAAGTATGATGTAATACCTAGTGTGTGCATGCTAAGTCGCCTCAGTCCTGTCCATCTCTTTGCGACCCCGTGGACTGTAGCCCGCCAGGCTCCTCTGTCCCTGGGATTCTCCAGGCAAGAATACTGGAGTGGGCTGCCATGCCCTCCCCCAGGGGATCTTCCCGACCCAGGGATCAAACTGGCATCTCCTGGAGCTCCTGCACTGCTGGCAGATTCTTTACCGCTGAGCTATTAATAATACCTAGAGCAACCACCCAAACACGGATACAAAGAATTTACTAAAAAGAGAATTTCTAGAGTCAAAAAGAACTAAGCTTGCATGTTTTCCTCAGCTTTCTAATTGTGTGTTACAGTCAAGTAACTGGCTGCCATTATTTTTTATCAGCTCAGACTAGAAGCCCTGCCTCCCCAATTCATTTATTTAAATAAATATTTGAAGTAGCTTTTAACTAAGACACGTATGTAAAGTTCCTATCACAGTGACTGGTATGTATGACGTGCTCAATCAATTACACCTGCATTTTTTATTATTTGTAAATAAAGAAATGTAAGGTTGGCTTTTCCTTTAAAAAAAAAACCCGACAATCTCAAGTGTGAGAGAATGAGTCTCTCCCAGGTGCTGGAAGCATCTGGTGCCACGCTGGCCGAGGCAGGAGGGAGGCCTACGTGGCAGCTCTCTTTAAACCTGACCACACAGAGCGCTTCATTCCCTGCATGGCCTTGACATCGTCCCAGTCCAATTTGATGTCTGGAACCTCATCTTCTGGCTCCGGATCCTTTCTCAAGGCCCCCTGTGGTGAGGCAACCACGATGGGCAGAGGGCCACATTCCTCCCGGAATTCCACAACATGGAGACTCTTCTTATCAGCCAGCTGTTGGTGGGTTTCCTGGGCACAACCAAACGGAGAGAACACCAGGTTAGGTCTGGGAGGCTGGTCTTACGCGGTCTGCCCCTGATGTTCATCTGGCCTGGCAGAACTGTCTGGCTGATTAAAATGTAGCAACTCAAGAGTTCATTAACTGAGGGTGATTATTACAGCAGGAAACGTGGCCCAGGTAATATCATATCAAGTTTATTAGCTAACTGAATACATGTGAGTGATTGAAAGTAAGATTTTACTTTAAAAAAAAAAGACACAAAACACAAAAAAATCTGAAGTCTTTAACTTAAAGAGCAGGAACTTCCTGTGGCTATACTAACGGTGACCTGCTGGGGGCAGAAGCATCCTACCCCACCTCCCCACCCCCAAGGGGCATGAAGAAAAGGCCTTGGCCTCTGGTCTCCTGTCTTCCTCACCCTCCCAGTCGTGTGCCATGCTGAGCCCCCAAATGAACCTGAATCTCATCATGCCCCTGATCTAGCTGCCACTTTACAGGACATGCAGGGAGAGGGGTGTCAAGATTCCTCAGATATCCAGCACCAGACTGGGACAAACAACCCGATTTCTTCAACAACAAAAAATGTAAGAGAAAAAAGAAAAACGGAACTTCCAGATTAAAAGTGATTTAAAAGACACAGCAAAGATTTTAAATGTATTGATCTTTTCTGCCATCTGATTCAAATAAACTATATAAAAAATGTTTTTTAATCTGACAAATGGATACATTTCTATGAACACTGACTAGATGTTTGATATTGAGTTACTGGTAATTTTTTAGGCATGATGGTAGTACTGTTTGGTACTTTTTAGTCCTTATCTTTTAGAGATACATGATGAAATATTTATGAGTGAGATAAACTGATATCTGAGATTTGGTTCAAAATGACTGGGGTTGGCTGGGGGTGCATGAGCAGCTAACTGCTGGTGTGTAACAGAGCCGTGAGGATTCGTAACAGATGGTAGCCATAAAAGTCTGGACACAGGTGAGTAAACTCAATAGATAGTTTACAGATAGTATATTAAAATATCTAAAATACCGTGAGGATAGTACACCCTGTATGATTCTAATTCTGTATATATTTGAAATTAGAAGAGAGAAGTACTAACTCATAAATAAATAAATAAATTGGAGTGTCTTATCATCAGTGGCACGTCGCTTACACTGGTGTCAGTTTTTTTGAGTAGCACAGTGCAACTTTTTATAGCTGATGCCATTTTAGAAGAGATGATACATAGTCACTATAGCCAAAGATTCAAAGTACTAACACAAAACAACATATAACATAAAAGAACAGGTCTGCTTGACCATAAATATAACCTAAAAACAAATATTTTAAGTTACATCAAACAATTAAGTCTCTAAAAGTAAGTTTAAATTTAGAAGTGCTTTTGAAAGATGTTTTTAGATAGTACTAACACACAGCTGATCAAAAAAGTTCTTTTAGGCAAAACTTTTCTTTCAATTAATTTTCCTATTTTAAACAGTGACCACCACAATTACTCCATGGATCACTTTATTCAGAAATAGCCAGACACTCTGTCACCCTGCCAAAGTCCTCAGCAAAGTCATCAGCTGGGCAGGGGCCCAGCGGCCCCATCTATGTGGAGAAATAACCTGAACTTTCGCGTGCACGGTTCCTACTGACTCAGATGTCCCCCTGAACAACCTCTGCAGGTGGCATGAAACTGACTCGAGACCACTCTCGAGTACAAGTGCCCAGGGGTCTTCACCCTAGTTCCAGTTGAAAGGACAGAATTAGGAAAGGGACTTTCTCTTTTTATTTAACATTTTTATGTTGTTGGAGTTTTTGAACAAGCACATATTCTTTCCATAATAAAAGCAGATTATAATTACTGGCTTTTAAAAATACTTAATTTTAAAACGTCAAAAACCCATGCAGTTTTTTTTTTAAAGGATAATCCTCATGAATTACCTTTTCAGTTGGATTAATTAACCTGATGCAGCCAGAGACAAAGAATGCCTGGTCCTCAGGTGGCCCAAGAGTCTCAGAGCACACTGCTGAAATACAAACTGGCTCTTCCGTTTCCGAGCGCAGGGTTGACTTACCTGGCGAGAGAGCCCCTGGAAGAGGCCCCGGGTGAGGTTGAGCATGTTGACGGAGCCAGAGACCTTGGCGTACATGTCTTTGATGCCGATGAGCCGGCAGATGGTGGTGATGGCTCGGTGGCAGCGGAGGCCATAGCCTAGAAAGAGGAAAATCAAGTCAAACGCCTGCGCACTCGCCCACAGTGCAGGTGGCGCCACCTGCTGGCTGCACATGGCTTCCAGCTCTGGGTTCAGATGCTGGTTCATATTCTGGGTCCATCACCTCCCAGCTGGGTGACCTTTCACAACTTCCTGAACTTCCAGGATGACACTGATTTAAATGAGATGCTATAAGGACCAAGTAAATAATGTATATGTTTCTGGACTTCCTTGCTGGCTCAGTGGCGAAGAATCTGGCTGCTAATGGATCATGGATTTGATCTCTGGTCCAGAAAATCCCACATGCCTCGGAGCAATTAAGCCCGTGCCCCACAACTCCTGACTGCGGCACACCACAGCTAGAGGAAGCCTGTGAGGAGCAACAAAGATCCACAAAACCAAAGACTAATTAAATGATTAACTTTAAAATATATATACCTATAAGTTTGTTAAACACATGGACAAAAAATAGGGCTGTTAAGATTAACAGAGCGCCTGAAGTTTCTTGGCAGCCCATGTCCATGTGGGTGCTCACCAGACACATCTGTTCTCACCCTCCTTGAATGCTCAGCTGCACTGAATAGAGACATCACCCACTTTCTCGTTCCGGAAAAACTCTTGGCTTCAGTAGCACACCCTCCCCCAGACTCCTCTTAGTTACTGGCCCGCCTTTCTCACCTCCTTTCTGGCCCCAAAATCTTCAGTGGTTTCCTCTCCAGCCACTCCCCTCTGCTCTTGGCTACCTGTAATCCCTTCCCATGTGGCTGCTGGTCAGCTGCTCAGTCATGTCCAGCTCTTCATGACCCTGTGGACTATAGCCCAGTCAGACTCCTCCCTCCATGCGATTCTCCAGGCAAGAACACTGGAGTGCGTTGCCACTTCCTTCTCCCAGGTATCTTCCTGACCCAGGGATCGAACCCTCATTTCCTGCAGCTCCTGCATCAGCAGGCAGATTCTTTACCACTGCACCACTTGGGACGTTCTCTAGCACTCTGATTAGCTAGGCATAAAACTCAGCACATATCTTAAAGCTGAGCTGAAAAATACAGCTTTAATCAGAAGATAGCAAAAAAAAAAAAAAGAGTAACTTCTGCAATTAAAACAGCAGTCTTTCAAAAATCATTCAGATAAAGATATATCCAAAGTAACATGTCTAACAAAAACATTACACAAGCCACAAATGCAAGCCATATATGTTTTCAAATTATCCTGCAAATACATTTTTACTTGAATTACATTTTTACTCCTGAATTACTTGAATAGCTTATCCGGGAACAAAGCCAAAGATTTGTGTATTGGTGACATGATTCATAATGCGGGACCTCATATATCCCGGAAGTTGTTTACACTGGCATCTACCCGCCTTATGCGGAGGCGGCGGATTCCTCTACTCCAGCCACTTGGCCCTGAGACTGTACAATGTAACTGACCGGGTCCTTCTCTACCCCGTTGATGATGTTTATACTGGAATGTGCCTTCAGAAACTCGGCCTTGCTCCAGAGAGACACAAAGGCTTCAGGACATTTGATATAGAAGAAAAAAGCAGGAGTAACATTTGTTCCTATGTAGATTTGATGTTGGTACATAGTAGGAAACCTCAAGAGATGATTGATATTTGGTCTCAGTTTCAGAGTGCTCATTTAAAATGCTGAATTATGTGCAAACTACATTTTACACTAGAAATGTATCTCAAATAGTTCCCATTTGTGTTCTCTTCCATTAGAGGTCATTTCTATGTAAAACCATCAAAATTGCCTTTATAGGTTGTCCATTTGACAGTCTCTAAACCCTTCAGTTCAGATGGTAAAGTGTCTGCCTGCAATGCGGGAGACCTGGGTTCGATCCTGGGTCAGGAAGATCCCCTGGAGAAGGAAATGGCAACCCACTCCAGTATTCTTGCCTGGAGAATCCCATGGGCAGGGGAGCCTAGCGGGCTACAGTCCATGGGGTTGCAAACAGTCAGACACACTGAGCGACTTCACTCACTCACTCACTCAGTCAACATTTTTAAAAGATTTTTTCAGAGGAGGTATGTCCAAAACATTATCATTTCAATACGTCATCAATACCATAATATTTTTTAGCTATTCCTTATTCTTTTTTTTTTTTTTCCATATGGAGCCTTTGAAATCTGGTGGTATCTGACACAGGGGCTCCCAGAAGCTACCTTTCACGTACTCAAAACCCAAATGGGACAGCACAGGTTTAAACCTTAATGTCCAAGTGCTCAACTCAATACTTTTTCTAATGATAAATGTTTTTATTATCTAGCATATGAATGATTATTTATGATTTTGAAGCAGAAGGCAAGTTCAGGTGCACTAATATAATTGGTACTGCATTTGAATTTTTTTTTTTCTTTCTTATTTCCATGCCATGGCTCTAGCAAAGTGTACTACAAGCTTTGGCATAAAAAATTTAAATACTGTGTATGTTCTATCTTCTGAATCACTTTTTAAGATATTGCCTAGAGTTATACAAAACCATTTTTACTGTAGAACCACAGGTGAAACACACATCAGAATGTTTAAGAATTCTACTGCCTGAGTATACTGGGCATAACTGGCATAGCCCCATGATCCTGAATTCTGACTGACTGCTCTTCCCAAGACAGGACGAAGGTCCATCTCCAGATGCTCAGAGCCTGGTGTAGCACCTGCCTCACCAAAGTTGTTCAATTCACACTTAATGATGAGAGTAAATTTATGGAACTGAATATGCTATTGGAAAAGAAACGTCTGTAGCTTCCATCAGTGAATTCTCTAAGAGTAACCAATGCTTTTGAAGAACTGATGCTTTTGAACTGTGGTGTTGGAGAAGACTTTGGAAGAGTCCCTTGGACAGCAAGGAGATCCAACAATCCATCCTAAAGGAAATCAGTCCTGAATATTCATGGGAAGGACTGATGTTGAAGCTGAAACTCCGATACTTTGGCAACCTGATGTGAAGAACTGACTCATCAGGAAAAGACCCTGATGCTGGAAAAGACTGAAGGCGGGAGAAGGGGACAAGAGAGGATGAGATGGTTGGATGGCATCACTGACTCAATTGACATGAGTTTGAGTAAACTTCAGGAATTGGTGATGGACAGGGAAGCCTGGAATGCTGCAGTCCATGGGGTTGCAAAGAGTTGGACATGGCTGAGCGACTGAACTGACTGACTGAACCACTGTTCCCACTACAAACTCAACTACTCATCCAGTTGCTGTTTCTTAATCATTAAGGGCTCTTCCCACCTACAGTTACCCCTGGAATGTGTTTGTAATCATATGAGTCTAAGTAGGTTGACTACTTTAAAAAAAACAACATTGAATTATACAATTAATTCATTTATTTTCTGTCATGATTTGCCTATGTGGGATCTCAGTTCCCCAAATGGAGATCGAACCTGAGCCCCCTGCATTGGAAGCTTGAGTCTTAACCACTGGCCCATCAGGGAAGTCCCAAGGCTGACTGCTTTTTACTTCCCCAAAAACCTCAATCTACTTAAATCTAACTTAGGCCTGTCCATGTTGGTGTTTTCAAAATGAGTTCAAGCAAAGGTGAGCAAAAACAGGGGGCAGGATGAAACTGGTTCAGTTTCTCTGCTTTCCCTCCAACACATCGTAAGAATTTTTTTAGTTACCTCTGGGTTGTTTCTTCATCTTGATATGTGTCCTTTTAAATGTTAAGGAAATATCATGGTATACTGGAGGGTAAAAGCAGAAACACAGGAAGGGTTAGGGTTACAGCGTCAACGCCCCGCAGACACCACAAAGCAACCAGCACGACCCTAAGCAGCCGTCATGCGTCGGCCACGGATGAGTAACCAACTCTGATCTCACCCGTTACTGACCTTCTCACGAGAGTAAGTTTGTTTCTACATTTTATATATTTATACGAAAGAAGGTAGTAACACGCAGAGAAGCACAAAAATACCCACAGAGATATACTGCCACACATAAAGAAACAAGTATAAGCCTGAAAATTTTAAAAGAAAAGGTAAACACTCACTGGTATGGTCTTCATATCGTTCTATATAATGCAAATAGTGAACAGCTCTATTCTTTGCCTAAAAGAAAGAAAGAAAATAATTTTCTTAGATCTCTTGTTGGGAATTTACATTTTCTCAGAGATTCAAAAAATACCTTTTATAAAATATTTTATTATGGAAAACTGCAAATTTACACCAAAATTTCAGTAGATGCTTCCAAAAGTCAAGGATTTAATTTTGAAAAGAATAAAATAAAATAACATCACTACCACAGGAAAAAAAAAAAAACCCAAACCGAAACCAAATCAATAATTCCTTAATATTGTTTAACATTCTGTCAGTGTTCAAACACTCCCCGCTATCTCATAGTTCCAGTAAGCAATCACAAGGTTAACAGAAATGACACAAGAAGACAGGCCCTGCTGAAATTGCCTTTTATGAGATCAGTAACTTTTGACAGTAACATTTTTCTGTGGTTCCCACGAAGTCTAGCACAGACATTATTGATCTTTTACTGTTAACAAAGAAAAAAATGTACATACTTTTCTGAAAGCATCTGCCCGTTCAGTGGCTTTACCAACGGCAAAACCTTTTAAAGAAAAAGGAAAAATATTTGAGGTAGCAACTTCACTGCAAGAAATCTCCCCTATCAGTATACTTGCAAAAGTACAATAAATGACATGTACAAGAAGCTCGCTGTTGGGCTTCTCTGGTGGCTCAATGGTAAATAATCTGCCTGCAGAAGACACAGGCGTGATCCCTGATCTGGGAAGATCCCGCATGCGGTGGAGCAACTGAGCCCGTGCACCACAGCTCCTGAGTCTGTTCTCTGCAGCCCGGGAGCCACACCTGCTAAAGCTCCCGCACCTTGAGCCCACGTTCCGCCACAAGAGAAGCCACTGAGGTGAGGAGCTCGTGCCCTGCAACGAGAGAGCGCCCTGCTCAACACATGCAGCGCAAAGCCCGCGCAGCAAGAGACCCAGGACGGCCAAACAAAGAAACCAGGTCATTGCTACAGAAGACATATGGTGCTATAGGACAAAGAATTTCCGGGAAGAAAAGGAACTGTTAAACAGTCCTTTCCTTTGGCAACATTCTATCTACAGGTATTATAAATACTTGTTCTATAAGTGTCAGTATGGATGTAAATAGGCAGTTTTCCAGTTTTCTTTCCTTTACACATTCATGCATCCATTTCAAAAACAGATGTTCACCGTGGAAACTTTACTGAAGAGTATCAAGAAGAAATCTGAAGAATTGGCAAACATACTAATTAAACATTTTAAATTTTTTCAGTGTATGCTCTTCCAATCCTTATAGGCTTTTCTTTGCACATAAACATACTTTTTAAAAATTGGGATATTAGTCTTATATGAAGTGGTTTTTAGTTTGTCTGTTTGACCTAATAATTCTTTTGCAAGCAATTTCCATAATTGTTTAATGGCTATAAAGTATCACAATGCTTGGTTACATATACTCTTCTGGAACTGTGTCCCTATTGTGGAATATTTACTGTCTCTCTCCCCACTCCCAGTTTTTTTTCACTATTATACATAATACACCCGTGTCTTAAGCCTTTTAAAATATTCACTGTCCTCATGGAAAAAAGCAGGTGTGGGAAGATCTCTCTTTTCCCTCTAAGGAATTACTTGGGTTCACCACAAGGTCTGTGAGCCTAAGCCACCAAAAGACAGTCAGTGGAATAAGCCTGAAGCCACTGAGGGCACAGCTGAGCGCAGGCCATGCCTGTCCAGCCCCACCACCAGCTCCTCATGTCCTACCCCCACTCACCTGCAGCTCCTCTGCCGTTCCCCACGGCGACCAGGACGCGGACGGATTTCTTCCTTCCTTCTTTGGCAGTCATGTTGAAAACATTTCTCACCTAGAGGACAAAATGGCCATAAATGTCACCCCTTAAGGAAATAGGGCTTTCTCTTCTTATTTTACAAGCTAGTTAGACGATCTGACTGAAATAACTTTTAAAGAGATTTGAAACTGTAAAACACAGTCTATCTTATTTTAATGAAGACACCACAAGAAAGAAAAACAGATTAAACTTTAACACAGTTGGTAACTGACTGACTGACACATCCCAATAGCAGAGATGCTAAGGTATGAAAAAGTGTCAGTCTCACAAATGATAAAACGCAGGGTTCAGAAATAATCAGCACAGAAGTGGATCTCTATGATTAGACTCAAGAGAAGCCAGAAACTTCTGAAATACCTGACTGTTATGCACTGTAGAAAAATCTCCATTTGGGGGCATATTTATACATTCACCAAGAACTACGAAACTGTTAACCGCCTGTGTGGTGGCCCCTTGCCCATAAACTGAACTTAAAGAGAAAGGGAGCTCAGGGAAATCACCCCCACGGACAACATTCTTCAAAGGAACTAACTTCCACAAGGGGTACACCAAGACCCAAAGATGTAAAGTACTTGTAAATATATTTTAAACTTGAATGCAATTGATACTGAAGAAATAACGTACACAATCAATCACAAACCAACACATTCCATATGGCATTTAACACCAAATGTGAGCTCAAAGGGAAGTTTACGATTTCAGGAAATGCCTTGGAAAAAGTGACTGAAATTGACCTGATACAGACTTCAGTTTCAAGAGCCTATAAGCAGCCCAGCAGAACCTTTCCTCAGCAAGAGCTGGACATTCACAGTAACTCCAAGCTTTCTAACCCTCCCCATGTCTCCCCCCAACCTCTGCTTCCTGAACTAAGTGTCAGATACAGCTGATTCTGACAGAAATTGCTACTGCAACCTTTGCTTTAAGGAGGAAATTTAATGCAATCTCCAAATTCTGCTATCAACAATACCACTGAAGTCACCTTGCCATGAGACCCTGATGAGCAGCCCCCCAAAAGGGCAGCAGTCAGAAGAGAACTGAAATGGAAGTTTCATTATTTCCTCACACAAAGCAGCCCTGTAGCTCAGAAAGTCACACATCAAAGGCTCTTCTTCACTGTTTCTCTTGCCACATCCCCTCAATATCTACTACCCCAACTTCTCCGAAGGCTTAACTCGGTACTTAGTTCAGCATGCCTACCTCAAGTATTCTGGTATCAAAATCATCATACGTTTCTGCAGGGAGAAAAAAAAAACAGGAATATAGATAAATGTGTCCATGTAATTAGTGCATGACAGCATTCTTTAACATTGGCACCATCACTGACTTTTCACTAAGAATCTCAGGTATTTTGGTGCCACTCTCAAGGCCACACCCTGGTCCTCATCACTACCAGAAACTGTCCCACCCCTAAATTCATGAACCCGGCCACCATCTTCCTGACTGCTTTCTCCTACCCCTCCAGCTCTCACTCAGCGACTCAAAGGGACTGGGTCTTGGGGCTTAGCCAGCATCTCCAGACTCTTGACCACTGCTCCCCTTTCTCCATCAGCCCTCTGGTCTTCCAGCCTCTCCCACTCAGTCAAGACGCTACCGCCTAC
The DNA here is from genome assembly GCA_006408695.1 of Aepyceros melampus. NCBI lineage: Eukaryota > Metazoa > Chordata > Mammalia > Artiodactyla > Bovidae > Aepyceros > Aepyceros melampus. The sequence goes on from SJXQ01002291.1 coordinate 74,303, forward strand.
CACTTGCGCTAGGTTCTGTGAATGTCCTCAACTCGCTCGCCTCCTCCTGCCTCCACCAACCATCAAGATGCATACCTGACCTGCTGGGTGCTACAACAGAGAACAAAGCACGGCACACACTGGGGCCACTGAAAACTCACGGTATCCAATTCAGCTGAGTCCTCTCTGCTGCCTGCGGGCCTTCTACACCCTTTTACTCAGGTCTCTCTCTTCTCACCACAGCAGCTATTTCAAACACTCCCTGTTCTTTTGACTATAGGAAATTTACATTGATAGACAATGAAACAACCAGCAAAATGTAAGTTTATGCACCATTAGCTGGCTTCAGTGATTATCAACTCACGTTAATCTCCTTTCCTTTAAATTTGGTTCAATTACTACTCCACGGGGTAATTCTGAGGCCAGTCCCAGATACGTCACATTTGCATCAACACACTCTGGTGGCCACACTTGTCCATGTTCCCATCTCCTTCTCAAAGACTCAAGGAAGCCTCTGGAGAGACGACACTCACACTGTCAAAATACAGCTCACCTGACTCTGTCCACTGCCCTTTCTTCTGTCACAAGTTCACCCATTTATCTACAGGCTAAATCTGGACCAAGAGGGACTTAAGTTCATGGGTTTTTTTTCCTCTCCCCCCATATCGTCATTCTCCCAATGAAGTATTCTTCTAAGTCCTCAGTGTGCTGGCCTGAGTCTCTCCATCTCAACCTCTCCTCTCCTCTTTAAGCCAAACTTAAGAAAAGCAGCCAAACTCTTGCCTACTTTCTCATCTCCTATTCATAGACACAAACAAAACTTTCAGATGATTTTTACTTCTTTACATACTCAGGAAACTGGGGGAGATGACTTTGTTTTCTAATTGCATCTGATAAATATTATCAACTTTTATTTCATGTGTTCTTTTAGGATGCTTAGTGACAACTATTTGGTTTCTTCTGTTATCAAAATAGCATTCCCAAGGCATGTTGCTCCATACCAAGAGCACTTGGGAAACTGCATACTACGGGTGACTCGTAATAGGCGTAATGCACACCACCACACTCGAAGGCTCTGAGAAGCCACACAAGGAAGACACCAGAACCGGTGCTCTGCATCCTGTCTGTGGAATACTTCTTGGTTTACAGGCCTCTAGTGTTTCATAAAATACAGCTGGTTAACAATGTGAAGTTATTCCAGTGATATTCAAATTCTTCTTTTAGAAAAGGGCAATCTAAACAGAGGAGTAAACAGAAGCATATTAAAGAATTCCAGAAACTAAGAGTGCCCTCTCCATCACAACATAAGTGAAACCAGGACTCTGCTACCTCCATTGGGACCGGGGTCAGGGGGGCCAAGACTGATGCCACCCCACGAGTTTCCGCTCCATCCTCGCTCCCGTTTAACCTTCATCTTCCTCTTCCGGTCCCACTCTTCTCTCTGCTGGACCATATTAGCCTCCACCTTTTCTTGCTCTTCCTTGCTTCTTTGAGTGATGGTCTGTATAGCTCCACTTTTCATAAGTGGGGCATTCAGACCAGGCCATAGGAAGCCACGACGCCCTGAAGGTTTAAAAACACACAGAAATAACTGTTTTAAAAGCATTCATTTCTTGAGTATTAAAATGCCAGGCAATAGATACTGCTGGTGGGAGCTTAAAACTAATATACTCACTTTACAGGCCACATGGCACCGTCTATTAAAATTTTAAACATACCCATTGTAACAGCCAATAATTCCACTTAACGGTACTGCCTAGAGACACACTGCCACTTGGTTATGAAGCATACGTGTGCTTGGACAAGGATGTCCACTGAAGTGTTATTTGTAAAGGCCAAAAAGAGAAACAATCTAACTGTCCAGCAATATTGAAACAGCAAAATGAACTGTGGCATATCCAACCTACGAAACATGCTGCATTAAACTCAAAGAATAAGGCAGCCCTGTAGGTTCTGATATGGAATAATTTCTAAGACCGATTATTGAGTGAAAAAAAATGAAGTCTAAGAGAATATGTACCATGTGATATAATCTAATTACTTTTAAAAGAAAATGTATATTCCTCTTAGGTTATGTATACAAAAGCATTAGAAATGTCAGGATTGTTAATCGGCTATAACCCGATACAAATAAAAAGTTTAAATTAAAAAAAAACAAAAAATGTGAGAAGGAAACTCACCAAAATGAAATCAGTGGTTTCCTTAGCAGAGGCAACTGGGATTGAAGAAAATAAAAAAGGCATCAAGGGACTTCCCTGGCGGTCGAGCAATTAAGATTCTTCGCTTTCAGTTCAGGGGATCCATAGTCCACAAACTAAGACCCCCACATACTTGTTTTTGTAAATAAAGTTTTATTGGAACACAGCTATGCCCATTCGGTTGTGTATTACCTATAGCTGCTCCTCTGCTACAAGAGCAGAGTTGAATGGTTATAACATGGACCATGTGGCTCACAAGGCTGAAAATGCTTACTTCCTAACCCTTAGCAGAGAAAGTTAGCTAATTCTAATTTTTTACCACTGAACTGTAAATTCTTTGAGCACAGGGCCTTTCCCAGCAGAAGCCACACAAGGGCACTTAAGGCCTGTGGAATGAATAACTCAACGAATGAATCTCTTTCTATGGGATTTTCTTCCCCTGAATCATGGGGCAATAAGCCATTTGGCTGGACTCTAAAACCACATTTCCTAATGCCCTTCATTAGAAACGTTTTGATGTTTCTAGTTCATAAAACATCTATAAAGTTTTGGAGAGAAAAAAAAATCTTAGAAAGCACAATAGCTGTTTTTATAAGTAAGTTTACCTTCACCAATGATCTGACCCCTGTTCAAATCCTTCCTTCTTTTTCTCTTGGTTCTTTTGCCTCTTCCTTTTCTTGCTCCAGCACCAGTTTCTGCTAAAGCACCTTTCCATAGCTCATCTGCTGTCACTGTAAAGAGACAGGTGTTACAGAATTTCTTCAAGCAGTGGTTCAGGGCCTATTGATTTATTCCTGTTGAGAAAAAAGGGCTGGAAGAAGGTGGGTCACCTGCATCATTATGGCAATGAAAGCAAAATTAAAACATCCTTTGCATATTCCACATGATTTCCATTTGAAAAGCCCAAGATTTGACGCTACTCCTTTTACAGAACACGGCCTCCCCAGCACAAAGACAACCAACATTTATATCCCAGTTACTTTCCTACAGGTGTGTTTCCTGAACATTTTATCACCTATGTGACGGGCTCTTCCCTGCTCTCTTGCCTCCACTGTAACTAGCCTTCCCAATACAGGTCTCTTAGCCCAAAGAACCAACTCGGCAATTTGAACCCATAAAACTTAATCATTTATTTGTCTGCTCTATTCTGAAAATGCCCTGTATTTCTGTATATCCTTTAAAACAAGATGCCCGAATTCGTCAACTCTAATGAAAACCTAACCAATACTTGGGAAAGAATGAGCATGTACGGGGTCTGAGTTAATCCTTGCACATGGATGTCTGTACTTCTTAGGCGATTACCTTTCACTGTAATGTACAGACCCCGCACCACTGATTTGTTTCCATCTGTGAATTTCTGGGATCCGCCAATCTTTCCTGCCATACATTGCAGAGAGTATTTTCCCCTCTGTACTTGTGGAACATTCAGATTCTTTACTTCTGATTACTTCTGAATTTTATTGGTATAGCCACGTTGTTTATTAGATTTAACTTGTCTTCACAAGGACTCTGCCTTTCACGTTATCACCAACTGATTTTATGACGACCAATTATTCCATTACCAATTTAATAAAGAATCAGAGCTATACAAACGTTGTACTAGTCAAAAATCTAAGACACATATATCTACATGCTTGAAATACTAAACACATTCTAGAAGTCAAATGAGTGTCTTCATTTTCATTTTCTTATGAGCCCTTAGGCTTTAAAAGTTCTACCTGCTTGCTTCCTGAAAGGCCTTACACTTTGATCCTTTGGTTTGATAAAATGAAAAGAGGAAAATGTTTTGGATTTACAGTATTTTTTTAATGTTTCGCATCTACAGAGTACCCTGTTTTTCAAAATACACATATTATTAGAACTAATCTTTGTAACCAAAGCTCAGAAAAATAGGTCAGTTTCCACATCACATGCTGCTTTGTGTATTCCTGATCAAAGCAAAGAGTTAAACTCAAACTTTAGATTGACACTGATTATTTAGGAGAACCACAGGTTTGAAATAAAATTACCAACCTCAAGCTAAACTCTCACTAAACACTGACTTTCTTTCTTTATTCCTTGAAAAAGATGGTATCTATAAATGCCATCAAAAACTTGAAAGTCCACAGTGCAAGCACTTTTAATGCAGATAAATCTGGATTCCAGAAAAACATCTACCTCTGCTTCACTGACTATGCTAAAGCCTTTGACTGAGAGATCACAATAAACTGTGGAAAATTCTTCAAGAGATGGAAACACCAGACCACCTTACCTGCCTCCTGAGAAACCTGCACGCAGGTTAAAAACCAACAGTAAGAACAGGACATGGAATAATGGACTGGTTGCACATTGGAAAAGCAGTACATCAAGGCTGTATATTGTCACCCTGCTTATTTAACGTACATCATGCAAAATGCCGGGCTGGATGAAGCACAAGTTGGAATCAAGATTGCTGGGAAAAGTATCAATAAACTTGGACATGCAGATGACACCACCCTTATCGTAGGAAGCAAAGAGGAACTAAAGAGTCTCTTGCTGAAGGTGAAAGAGAGAAAAAGTTGGCTTAAAACTCAACATCCAAAAAACAAAGATCATGGCATCCAGTCCCATCACTTCATGGTACATAGATGGGGAAACTACGCAAACAGTGACAGACTTTATTTTCTTGGGTTCCAAAATCACTGCAGATGGTGATTGCAGCCATGAAATTAAAAGACACTTGTTCCTTGGAAGAAAAGCTATGACCAACCTAGACAGCATATTCAAAAGCAGAGACATTACTTTGCCAACTAAGGTCCATCCAAAGCTATGGTTTTTCCAGTAGTCATGTATGGATGTGAGAGTTGGACCATAAAGAAGGCTGAGCACCAAAGAACTGATGCTTTTGAACTGTGGTGTCGGAGAAGAGTCTTGAGAGTCCCTTGGACTGCAAGGAGATCAAACCAGTCAATCCTAAAGGAAATCAGTCCTGAATATTCATTGGAAGGAGTGATGCTGAAGCTGAAGTTCCAATACTTTGCCACTTAAGATGCTGGGAAAGACTGAAGGCAGGAGGAGAAGGGGACGACAGAGGATGAGATGGCTGGATGGCAACACTGACTCAATGGACATGATTTTGAGCAAGCTCTGGGAGTTGGTGATGGACAGGGAAGCCTAGTGTGCTGCAGTCCACGGGGTCACCGGACATGACTGAGCGACTAAACAATACAACAAGAACAATCTGGATCTGGCCCCAGACCACTGCAACAAAGTGACTAGCACAGTCAAGTGAGTCACACAAACTTTTGGTCTCCAAGTGCATACAAAAGTTATGTTTACACTGTACCATAGTCTTCAGCATGCAATAGCATTATGTCTAAAAGCATTATGCCTAAAACAACAGTATACACTTTAATTTAAAAAATATTCTATTGCTAAAAATGTTCATCTTTAGCAAGTCAAAGTAGCAGCATCAGAGATCACTGATCTCATATCACCACATCAAATATAATAATAACTAAAAAGTTTGAAATATTGCAAGAATTACCAGAATATGACACAAGAGACACAAAGTGGGCAAAGAGTGTTGGAAAAAATGGTGCAGACAGATTTGTTCAACACAGGGTTGCCACAAATCTTAAATGTGCAAAAAACGCAATATCCTCAAAACACAAAAAAGTAAAGTGCAAGAAAACAAGGTGTGCCTGTACATCATATATTAACCTCTGAAGTGTAAATTCGTTTAAGGAGAAGAAAAAGAAGAAAAATTAAGATACCAAAGCACCTTTTGTCTTCCTGCTTCATGAAATGGGAAGTTTGTGGCCAGACTACGTACGTTTAGTGAAGAAACTGTAGGATCTGTACTGCTGGGCCGTCAGGTTGCTGGGAGCAGAAACGCAGCACTGTGTCTGCAGCACGCGGGCCAAGCAGGTGAAACGGCAGCTGTCTCTGGTTCCTGCAGATGACAAAGGGCCTGGAGGTAGACAACAGTACAACCTCGTTAGAAGCTCCACGCCTGCGCAGAAACACTGCCAGCGCCGACAAATTAACTCCTACTGATAAAACAAGTCACTAAAATGCTGAACTTTTAAGAATCGTATTTTGAGGACAGTTCTTTCTTTAAAAAATAAAAGCAAACTTTTGGACACTGGCTCAGATGACACAGGGAGATCTCTCTGGACCTGTCAGCTTACTGAGTAAATGGTTCAATTAAAAGTAAATAGAAACTAGTGGCTTTTCATTTTAAATAAATTCAGGTTTTCAACAATCACTCTAAATCCCATTACATTGGACACATTTTAGTTTTTCTTGTAACCCCTTCAATCTTCAACAAAATACCAAGTACATATTAATTTATTCTTCCTGTTTAATGTTGCAATCTTTGAAATACTCAGCTCAGCTCAGCTCAGTCACTCACTTGTATCCAACTTTTGCAACCCCATGGAATATAGCCCACCAGGCTCCTCTGTCCACAGGATTTAGATCGCATCAAAACTGTGCTTGCGTCTATGCTCAGAAAAAGCAGATTTAGTTAAATCTTCAATTAGCATAACGATGTTAATAGGGAAAAGAATAATATACACTATCTATTTGGAAATATAACCAGGTAGAAGTTAAAATAAAGTGTCACTGGAAAATGAGAAGGCCTAGCAAAGGGAAATGGTTTTAAGGTATAAACCTTTTGGTATTCCTTAGAAGTATAGTATTTTAAGATAACAATCTTCAAAATAGGAACTACTCTCCTCATTTTATATACAGGAAACTGAGGGTGTCATTTGGTCGTGGTTGCACAGGCAGAAAAAGTGGAGGAGAACTGTGTCTTCATTCCACCAGTCATTATTTCCTCGCCCCAGAGCTTCCTGTGGGACTGTCCCCCTAGCAAGAGTGCTGCTTTCTGGCCTTCCCCACAGAACCCTTCTCTAGGCCCTGTATCAGCTCAGGCTGGGACACTGCCTGGCTCAGAGTCAAGGGCAGAGTAAGTAGTTTATGATTGAATGCATCACCTGAACAACAAAGAAACAAATGCAGGAAGAGCCAGGCGCTCGGACCACTCAAACAAGCACAAAGGCATCTCAACTGCAGGCTAACAAGATGCGCTCCAGACTCCTGTGCTGGACCACTTGAACAAGCACAAAGGCATCTCAACTGCAGGGCTAGCAAGATGAAAGGAAGAAGACTAAAGGCAAAGCCCAGCATGGGGAGGACACAGTGAGATTTCAACTCTGCCCTAGCCAGAGACCACGCAGAAGAGGCAGGATTTAACTGGCCATAAGCGTAACATGATATTCCCAGGTGGCTTGCTCAGTTGTAAAGAACCCGCCTGCCAATGCAGGAGATGGGAGGTCAATCCCTGAGTCGGGAAGATCGCCTGGAGAAGGAATGGCAATCCACTCCAGTATTCTTGCCTGGAAAATCCCATGGACAGAGGAGCCTGGCAGGCTATAGTTCAAAGGGTCACAAAGAGCTAAGGTTCGTATACTTCACTCAAACTAATACAAAGTCAACACCAGTAAGTGATATAGGTATAATGTAATACCTAGTGTGTGCACGCTAAGTCGCCTCAGTCCTGTCCAATTCTTTGTGACCCCGTGGACTGCAGCCTGCCAGGCCCCTCTGTCCATGGGATTCTCCAGGCAAGAATACTGGAGTGGGTTGCCATTTCCTTCTGCAGGGGATCTTCCTGATCCAGGGATCGAACCCAGGTCTCCCGTATTGGCAGGTGGGTCCCTTACAACTGAGCAAACCACTTGGAATATCATATTATGCCTATGGCCAGTGGTCAGAGAGTCAGACACAACTTAGTGACTGAACAACAACAACAAAGCCTAACACGGGCTCAGCCAGCACTGGCTTCCTCTTTTTGGAAAGTGAGTGAGGGCCCAGCACCGTCAGGAAAGAATAAAAACCTTCTGCAAACACTGTGTTTCAAGGAGGCGTCACAATATTCAAAACACCTCAGGACCCAGTCCTGCCATTACTGGTTGTGTGACCTTAAGCAAGTCACTTAGCCTCTAAGAGACTCATTTTAGCATCTGTGAAATGGGAATAACAACTCTGTCACTAAAAACTGGTGTGAGGATTAACCAAGATAGCATACTATTAATCGACACACAAATCATTATTTAATAAATCATGGCTATTATGTCTTAGAGCCTTGAATTATAATAGCCATTATCATTAAAAATTTGAAAAATACTCTTTAGACCTTACCCGTTTCTATTATAAACAATGTAGTTCATTCTTTTACATTTTGGAAACTATACAAAGTACTCTTAACATCAGATCTTAGAAGAAAAGGTAGTTAGATAAATAATCTCACCATTGCTGGGAACAGCCTTCAACGCCCAAATGGAAGCTGTTGGAAACGTGTTTAGGTAAAGCTGCCTGGACCATAAATGACCTGCAAATTAAAAAAAAAAACAACAAAGGTTCAGATATATTTCTACATGAAAAGGAACATTTTTAACACCTAAGGAAGAGCAACATCTATAGTATAAAAGAACCAAAACAAGTAAATGAAGAGTTTCTGGGCACCATGCACTTACCCAAGTAGATGACATCACGTCCCACTGGCTGCTTCACACTCACACCTGACCTGTTACCAAGCCTCACACATTCTCCTCAAAAAAAGGCATTCGTTAACCATCCGGCAAGTACAAATCAAAACTACAAATTTATACCACGTCACATCCACTAATATCACTATAGTTAAAAAGACAGAAAATAAGTGTTGACAAGGATGTAGAGAAATAAAAATCCTCATGCTGGTGGGAATGTAAAAAGGTGCAGCGACTTTAGAACACAGTCTAGCAGTTCCTCAAAAAGTGAAACATGGGAGTCTCCATTCAATCAAGCAATTCCACTCCCAGGTACACAGACATAAGAAATGAAAATAGACACACAAAAACACTGCACACAAATACTTACAGCAACATTACACATAATAGCCAAAAGGTAGAAACAACCCACATACTCATGTGATGAATGGATAAACAGAAATGTGGTACATACACAAAACAGACTATTATTCTGCCATAAGAAGGAAATACTGATTTATGCTACAACATGGACAAATCTGAAAAACACTATGTTAAATGAAAAAAGACAGTCAAAAAAGATCATGTATTCATGATTTCATTTATATGAAACATCCAGACCATGCAAACAATAGAGGAAAAAAAGTAGATTAGTGGTTTCTGCGGGCTGGGGGAATAGGGAACTGGAGGACATGATAGGTAAGGTTCTTTCTGAGGTGATTAAAATATTTTAAAATTGATTATGGGGATGGTTACACAGCTCTGTCAGTCAGTTCAGTCGCTCAGTCATGTCAGACTCTTTGTGATCCCATAGACGGCAGCAAGCCAGGCCTCCCTGTCCATCACCAACTCCCAGAGTCCACCCAAACTCATGTCCATTGAGTCGGTGATGCCATCCAACCATCTTATCCTCCTTCGTCCCCTTCTCCTCTCACCCTCAATCTTTCCCAGCATCAGGGTCTTTTCAAAGGAGTCAGCCCTTCACATCAGGTGGCCAAAGTATTGGAGTTTCAGCTTCAACATCAGTCTTTCCAATGAACACCCAGGACTGATTTCCCTCAGGATGGACTTGTTGGACCTCCTTGCAGTCCAAGGGACTCTCAAGAGTCTTCTCTAACACCACAGTTCAAAAGTATCAATTCTTCAGCTTTCAGCTTTCTTTATAGTCCAACTCTCATAACCATACATGATCACTGGAAAAACCATAGCCTTGACTAGACAGACCTTTGTTGACACAGTAATGTCTCTGCTTTTTAATATGCTGTTTAGGTTGGTCATAACCTTCCTTCCAAGGAGTAATTGTCTTTTAATTTCATGGCTGCAATCACTGTCTGCAGTGATTTTGGAGCCCAAAAAAATAAAGTCAGCCTGTTTCCCCATCTATTTCCCATGAAGTGATGGGACCAGATGCCATGATCTTAGTTTTCTGACTATTGAGCTTTAGGCCAACTTTTTCACTCTCTTCTTTCACTTTCATCAAAAGGCTCTTTAGTTCTTCTTTACTTTCTGCCATAAGGGTGGTGTCATCTGCATATCTGAGGTTATTGATATTTCTCCTGGCAATCTTGATTCCAGCTTGTGCTTCTTCCAGCCCAGCATTTCTCATGATGTACCTGCATATAAGTTAAATAAGCAGGGTGACAATATACAGCTTTGATATACTCCTTTTCCTATTTGGAACCAGTCTGTTGTTCCATGTCCAGTTCTAACTGTTGCTTCCTGACCTGCATACAGATTTCTCAAGAGGCAGGTCAGATGGTCTGGTATTCCCATCTCTTTCAGAATTTCCCACAGTTTATTGTGATCCACACAGTCAAAGGCTTTGGCATAGTCAATAAAGCAGATGTTTTTCTGGAACTCTCTTGCTTTTTCCATGATCCAGCGGATGTTAACAATTTGCTCTCTGGTTCCTCTGCCTCTTCTAAAACCAGTTTCAACATCTGGAAGTTCACAGTTCACGTATTGCTGAAGCCTGGCTTGGAGAATTTTGAGCATTACTTTACTAACATGTGAGATGAGTGCAATTGTGCAGTAGTTTGAGTATTCTTTGGTGTTGCCTTTCTTTGGGATTGGAATGAAAACTGACCTTTTCCAATCCTATGGCCACTGCTGAGTTTTCCAAATTTGCTGGCATATTGAGTGCAGCACTTTCATAGCACCACCCTTTAGGATTTGAAATAGCTCAACTGGAATTCCATCACCTCCACTAGCTTTGTTCGTAATGATGCTTCCTAAGGCCCACTTAACTTCACATTAGAGGAAGTCTGGCTCTAGGTGAGTGATCACACCATCGTGATTATCTGGGTCGTGAAGATCTTTTTTGCACAGCTCTGTAAATATACTAAAAACCACTGAACTGTATAGTTTAAGAAGTTAAATCATATGGCATCTAAGTTACATCCCAATAAAACCACTATCAAAAAAAAATATTTATACACTAGAAAAAGAAAGAAAAAGGCTCTGGAACCAGGTGGTATGGCTACAAAAACCTGACATCCTTCCAGTCTAACCTTGAACAAGTTTCTCAACCTGTGTGGCCTAATTCCCTAATCTGTAAAATGGGAATGTATAGGTATCTATCTCATAAAGACATTGTGAAGATGAAGGAAAAAAGCTGCTACTGCTACTGCTAAGTGCTTCAGTCATGTCCGACTCTGTGCGACCCCATAGATGGCAGCCCACCAGGCTCCCCTGTCCCTGGGATTCTCCAGGCAAGACCACTGGAGTGGGTTGCCATTTCCTTCTCCAATGCATGAAAGTGAAAAGTGAAAGTGAAGTCACTCAGTCGTGTCCGACCCTCAGCAACCCCATGGACTGCAGCCTTCCAGGCTCCTCCGTCCATGGGATTTTCCAGGCAAGAGTACTGGAGTGGGGTGCCATTGCCTCCTCCGCAGGAAAAAAGCATACAGAGCTTAAGATAGATATAAAGACATTGTGAAGATGAAGGAAAAAAGCTGCTACTGCTACTGCTAAGTTGCTTCAGTCATGTCCGACTCTGTGCGACCCCATAGATGGCAGCCCACCAGGCTCCCCTGTCCCTGGGATTCTCCAGGCAAGACCACTGGAGTGGGTTGCCATTTCCTTCTCCAATGCATGAAAGTGAAAAGTGAAAGTGAAGTCACTCAGTCGTGTCCGACCCTCAGCAACCCCATGGACTGCAGCCTTCCAGGCTCCTCCGTCCATGGGATTTTCCAGGCAAGAGTACTGGAGTGGGGTGCCATTGCCTCCTCCGCAGGAAAAAAGCATACAGAGCTTAAGATAGACCCTGCTACACGTAAGAACTCACGGAAGAAAGCTGCAGATGCTTGGTGCTGTTTGAACAGGGCTTTGAAAAAAGAGGAGGTGGTCACAAACATAAACAAAAGTAAAAATATTTCTCAGGTCAGATTTTCCAACAAAGGATTTCAGGTCAAGTTTCCTAACAAAACAAGTTACAAAAAAGAACTTTTCGATTTTCACAGATCTTTAGATTTCACAATTACGAATGCTGGATTGCAGGTTTATAATAAAATAGAGCGATCAGAGGTCAGGTCAATCGTATACTGGTTCCTAGAGATAAACGTTGCGCTGGAAGATAGTAGGCTGCCTCTCCTCGGGCCGCAAACAACGAACATGGGGTAGGGGACAATACCAACATCCTTCTTTTTAATAAAGAGCATTGATCAGCCCGAAATCTAAAAGAACTGACACTAATCCTATCCGACTCAAGCTGGAGGACAGCCTATTTCCCTTTAGAGCTTCTCTGGCCTCGATCTACCCGCAAGTCGCGCCCGCGGGGAAGGCGATGCTGGCTTGCAACTATCCTCCTCACTTAGCCGAGCATGCACGAGCCGCCTGGTGCACTGGAAGGGACCCTGGACCGCATGCAGTCCATCCTCACTTTACACACCCAGGCCCTGTGCGAACGCACGCAAGGTCACACAGCAGACCCCAGGGAGCCGGTAACCCGGCGCGAGGGGCCAGGAGCTGCGGCTTCTTGCTTTTTCCCGCCCGGGCGAATGCAGGCCCCGGGAGAGCCGCCCCCACCCCCGCTCCCGCTCGGCTCAAAGCTCCGGCTCCCAGCGTCCCGGCTCTCACCCGCCGAAGCGCCACACAGAGCAGGGAGGAATCCCGCAGCGCGTACCGCCGCCGCCATGGTGGAGGCCCACGAGCGCCTCCGGCCGAGCAGCTTTCCTACCGCCTGTCGTGACTGCTCTCCATCCACCGGCCGCGGACCGCGGCCGAGACTGAATCCCCAAGGTCCGGGGGCGCGCCGCAGCGCAGGCCCGAGTGAGGGGGTGTCCGGACAGGCAGCGGGGTGGGGTGAATCCGGCCTCGCTGCGGACAGCCTCCCGCGGGGTCCTCGCGTTAGGACCCAGGGGCGGGGCTTGGGCCGGCGCCGGGGTGGGCGGGGCTGGCGCGCTGTCTTCTCCCGGCGAGAGCCTCGGGATCCAAAGAGCCGCGAGCGCGTGGACCGCTGACAGAATCCTCTCACTGAATGAAGCTGATGCTGTGGACTCTTCCCAAACCGAAATGAGAGGTACGGACGAGCACGGAGCGTGGTCTAAGTGAAGGTTGAAGCGGGGAATGGTGCGCACGGAAGAATAAAAAAGCCGTTCATAGCCAACTCCAGCAACGCTCTGTATTTGGGAGAAGCACTGCGGGCGATGAAGACGAATCCATATCCAGAGTGTCAGAACAAGGGGCTGCTCGTTCCTTAGTAGAACTGGCCCGATGTGGTCAGTCTGCAACAAGTTAGCTGACTGATCCTTCGGGGTGTTCTGTCATACTGAGGACTCAGTGTTGGTCTCTGCTGTTAGAATATTGAACGCTCGGCGGTGGCTATAGCCATATTGGCCCTAGTAAGTGAAAGTCTGTGTTGTTGAGCTCAAACATAACTTCCATCCCTAGTGCATTGCCCTTGAGTCCATTTGGCTGGGGGAGGAAGCAGACTGACATTCTCAGGTTGGTTATTCTGTCCACCTCATTAAAATCCTATTTGGTAAGCATTCATATGGAACATAATTAAGTTCACATTCTGTGCCAAATTAGAGAAGTCTGTCCACACCCTCTTCCCCACACCTCCTTGAGTTTTCTAATCCCATTCCTTTCAAGTACCTGATCATCCAGCCAAGCCATTAGCCATGGTCCACGAAAAAGTATAGATCTATACATCTGATCGGGCAAAATGAACAACCAAGTGCGCTGCTCGAAGTTCTGTCCACTGAGAGGATTTCCCTCCACCTCTGTTCTTCAGAGCTTTCCCAAAGTGGAATGTTGTGCAGCTGTGTCTTTTAGGCCATGCCTGCATACCTTGCAGAACCTAAGAGTTTTGTTCTTCAGGCACCTGGTCGCATGGAAGTTACTGTGAAGCTGTAGGTGGGGGTTGAAGGGAGAAGATAATACAGCAAGAGCAGAGGCCATGGTCATGGCACTCAAGAGTAGAGGGCACCCAGTTCATGATGGACAGCTCAGATTACAAGGGAATTTGACCCATAGCCAAGCATTCAGATTCTGCTCTGTTTTTTCTTTTATTTTAAAATGATAGATTTATAGGGAGCTGCAGAAATAGTACAGAAAGGCCTCCTGCACCTTTCACCCAGTTATTAACAATAGTAACATCTTCTACAGTCATCCCTCAGTAGCCACAGAGGATGGGTTTTAGGACCTTCCATGGATACCAAGATCCATGTGTGCTCAGGTCCCATAGTCGGTATTCTGAATTCATGGTTTCATATCCATGGATTTAGCCAATTGCCTATCATGTTTTTGTTGTTTAGTTGCTAAGTCGTGTCCCATTCTTTTCTGATCCCATGGACTGTAGCCTGCCAGGCTCCTCTGTCCATGGGATTTCCCAGGCAAGAATACTGAAACAGGTTGTCATTTCCTTCTCCAGGGGATCTTCCCAACCCAAGGATCAAACCCACATCTCCTTCATTGGCAGGCAGATTCTATACCACTGAGCCACCAAGGAAGAATATCATGTAGTACGACAATATTTATTGAAAAATTGTGCATATAAGTGGACCGATGCAGTCCAAACCCATGTTGTTCAAGGGTGAACTAGTACAGTATCAAAACCCTTGTACATATTCATAAAATTCACAGAATGCGTTTGGATTCTATCAGTTTACATGCATTCGTGGGGTGGGAGTGATGTGAGTGTGTGTGTGTAGTTCTATACAGTTTTTATCATGTGTGGATTTCTGTAACCACCACAATCATGGTAGAACTGTCATCACAAAGATCCCTCATGCTTTCTCTTAAGAGTCACTTTCTCCCTCTTCTGTCTTCCTCCACCATCCCTAACCCTGGCAACCACTAATATGTTCTCCATATTTAAAATTTTGTCATTTTGGGAATGTTATGTAAATGGAATTAGTTATATGTCCTTTGGAGATTACAGCATAATACCTTTGATGTCTTTCCAAGTTGTTGAATGCATCAATAGTTTCTTCCTTTTGTTTAACCATTCATCATTGTAGAATATGTATATAGTTTATCTTCAGTTTTTGGCTATTTCAAACAAAGCTGCTGTGAACATTCATGTACATTTTTGACATTTAAAAATTTTGTTATAAAATATGCATAACATAAAATTTACTATCATAACTATTTTTAAGTGAACACTTCAAAGGCTTTGAGTCCATTCACATTGTTGTGTGGCCATCCCTATGATTCATCTCCAGAACTCTTTTCATCTTGAAAAACAGAAACTCTGTACCTATTAAGCAGTAATTCACCATTCCTTTCTCTCTCCAGTCTCTGGCAAGCACCATTCTATTCTTTTTCTCTATGAATTGGATTAATTGTCTCATATAAGTGGAATCATACAGTGTTTGTCCTCTTGTGACTGGTTTATTTCACTTAGCATTATGTCCTCAAGGTTCATCCATGTGTAGCATGTGTAAGAATTTCCTTCCTTTTTTAAGGCCAGATAATATTCCACTGTGGGGCTTCTCAGGTGGCTCAGTGGGTAAAGAACCTGCATACAATGCAGGAGATGCTGGAGATACGGGTTCGATTCCTGGGTCGGGAAGACCCCCTGGAGGAGGGCACAGGAACCCACTCCAGTATTCTTGCCTGGTGAGCTCCATGGACAGAGGAGCCTGGTGGGCTACAGTCCATGGGGTCACAAAGAATCAGACATGACTGATGTGACTGAGCAAGCACAGCATAATATTCCACTGTATACTGTATTGTTTATTCATCTGCTGATGGACAGTTGGGTTGCTTCTACCTTTTTGCTCTTGTGAATAATATTACTGTGAACATGGGGTGTGTGTTCAGTCATGTAAATACTCGAAAATAGCTTTTCTAGTCCCTGCTTTCAATCTTAGAGGTATATGCCCATCATGTGGGCTTCCCTGGTGGCTCAGTGGTAAAGAATGCCTGTCAATGCAGGAGACATGGGTTTGACCCCCGGCGAGGGATCCCACATGCTGCAACTAAGACCCAGCACAGCCAAATAAACAAATAATTTTAAAATGAACTACAACCTAAAGAACTTGAGTTGCTCCTGTTGCCTAGAGAAGTAGCTCTTATAAGGGCCTCGGTTCATGTGAAAAAGATAATATGGAAGTGAAAGGAAATGCTCTTGCAGATCATGATGCCAAACAAACTGCCTTAACCTAGGTGAGATTCCTAACTGAACCCTCAAAGGGTAAATCTCTGGAGGAATTCAGAGAGACCGTTATGAAATATCAGCATTTATCCTCTGATTCTAAAAAAGAAGAATGTTTTTAAAAAATGTAACCTTCACTCATGGGCTTCCCAGATGGCACAATGGGAAAGAATCCACCTGCCAATGCAGGGACACAGGAGATAACGGGTTCGATCCCTGTGTCCGGAAGATGCCCTGGAAGAGGAAATGGAAACCCACTCCAGTATTCTTGCCTGGAGAATTTCACGGACAGAAGAGCTTGGTGGGCTACACTCCATGGAACTGAGACAGAGGAGCCTGGTGGGCTACACTCCATGGAACTGAGAAAGAGTCAAACATGACTGAGCACGCAGGCAACTTTCCCTCAGGTCATTACTGGCGCTCCCAAGACGGCCACTTGGAGGCGCCAGATGATTTCAGATGGATACCAGCTAAAATTTTCCCCCCCCATAAAACTTTACATCATGATACAGACAAATTGGTTACTATCTTAAATTAACATTGATAAATAAACTTTAAAAAACAAATTTTAACAAGTTATACTTAGGTCATGTGTCACCTGTAAATATAATCTTTGAAGAACTAAAAGTAGAACATGGCCAGCAACCAAGGCCTCAAAGATCTCTGAACACTTTCAGACGGATTTTATCCAGCTTCTACCTTTCATGAAATTAGAATGAGTTTTACTTTTTTTTTTTTGTTTTGTTTACAGCTCAGTTTTATTTGGCAAGCAAAGGAAAATACATCCTCAAGGCATGAGGGTAGGCCAACCCAAAAGAAGTGCGGCTCAATTTTGGCTCCTCTTTTTCTGTTTTTCTCCTTTTCCTGAGCCTACCCTATGTAAATTGGCTAGCCTGGAGGGCTCTTTGCTTCACCTGAAGTTCTCACTGTGGTCCTTGGACCTTCCTTGTTCTACTTTTATGGGCTTTTTCCTCTTTGTCTTCTAGCCATTGCTATTTTGGACTCCTTTTTCCTATTCTACCTACCTAACATTCCCTGCTCAAAAGAGGAGAGGCCCAATTCTTTGGCAGTAGGGGTGTTGAGGTCTCTGGCCACTTCCTGCTGAACTGGGACAGCGAGGGCCTTTCGGCCTCCCCCTCTTGCTAATCTCAAGCCTCAGAGTTCTTATAGCGGTGTTCATCTACAGGTAAGTGACATTTTCCATGGTCAACTGTTTTATATATTCTTGTTGAACTGGTACTGCATGTTGTAGCTTGTTGACCTGGGCAGAGACAAAACAGGTTAGACAATTGATAATACATGGAGCAATCATAAGTAGCATCAGTATGGTGATAACGGAATAGTAGGGACATTCAGTTCAGTTCAGTCGCTCAGTCATGTCCAACTCTTTTAACTCCATGAATCGCAGGACCCCAGGCCTGCCTTTTGATCACCAACTCCCAGAGTTCCCTCAAATGCATGTCCATCAAGTCGGTGATACCATCCAGCCATCTCATTCTCAGTCGTCCCCTTCTCCTCCTGCCCCCAATCCCTCCCAGCCTCAGAGTCTTTTCCAAGGAGTCAACGCTTCACATGAGGTAGCCAAAGTATTGAGTCTCAGCTTTAGTATCAGTCTTTCCAATGAACACCCAGGACTGATCTCGTTTAGGATGGACTGGTAGGACCTCCTTGCAGTC
>SJXQ01002292.1:0-146788 GCA_006408695.1 Aepyceros melampus
TTTTTGTATCCATTCAGCCAGTCTTTGCCTTTTGGTTGGGGGATTCAACCCATTTACATTTAAGGTAATTATTGATAAGTCTGATCCCGTTGCCATTTACTAGGTTTTGTTTTTGTAACTGGACTCTAACTGATACACTCTAAATATGCAATACAGACCTCTCACAGTATGAAACAACTATACTCATTTTCATTATTCTTAAAATTTGTCTTCAATTTTCCTCCATTTGCTAGTCACCAACAGACAGTTTGCATAAAGGGCACATGGCATTCTACACAAGTTGTATAAAAGCTGTTGAAGTATTTTGGGCCATAACAGAGTAACTATGTTGAAATAAGTAGAAACTTGAACTTTTACCTTTTTTCTTCTTGCAAATTGTAGCATATGAACTGTCTTAACATAGGATAGGGCTCACATTTTCCTATTGACACACTAGGTATTTTTGAAGTGTTCTCAAGAATTGAAATACTATATGGTTTTATATTTAAATGTAGATTTCTGTGGGGGAAGGCATTGCTCACTGATGAAGAACTAAGCAACTGTTTTATTTCACTGAGGATGATTAAACGTCCTTTCATTTAGCCAAATCAGATGTTCTTTTCTATGCAAGTTTCAGGGAAAGTGTTCTTAAAGTTATTAATCTACATTCTCAAGTAATATGTCCCATTAAATCCTGATAATGAGGAAATTGTTCCTACTGAAAATGTTATCTCTCTGGATGATGTACAAGTATGTAAATTATACAAATGACTGTTTTGGGCCCTTGTGGAAATATTGCATTAAACAAACAAAATCTCACAGTCTAAAGGGAATATGTCTATGGCTGAACAACAGAGAAATGTGTAATAGATTTCCAAGTTAATTATAGATAGGACCTCACTAAAAACCTCCAGATAGTGATCTAAACTGCTTTTAGCATCCTTTAATTGCTCAGGATAATCTTACTTTTAATATTATAAAAATTGGTCATGACTGAAAGAATGAATCCACTAAATTATTTTTTTCTTTTTCTGACATCAAATTACTATTTCTTGTGGCTCTCAATGAATTAACCCAATTAATTCAATATTTTGTCATATACATTCAGCCAAAAATCTAGATTTTGCTAATTTGACACATTCTATATATCATTTTTGAAAAGGAATTTTGATCCTGTTTCAAATATCTCTGTGGCCTTCATCATCTTAAGTACATGGACGATATTCTTATTTTCACAGTCCTTACCCCTTGTCCAAAATTAGACTCTTTAGATTCCCAGGCATTGAAAACTACTTGATTATAAGGATACAATTCAGTCACATTGGTTATAGCAGGTAGCTTCAGTTGCCTATTCAGCCATCATTCACACCATTTTCCTTGCTAACCACACCTGATTTTTATATATTTCTGGCAACAAAGTTGTCCAGTGAAAACAGGTATGTGAGACAACATGTACAAGAATGTGAGCCCTGGAGATATGCCAGTAATTTTGTGAGCATGAAGAGAACAAATCTGAGGGATGAAATCAACATGATGAGGCTTGTTGTGGATGGGAGAGTAAAAAGCAAAGGAGCTTCGGCTTTGATGGTATTTCAGAGCCATTTATGGAATTCTTCTACCTTCAGCGCTCTTAGCATCTAAGGTAATTAATTCCTAATATTTAAACTGCTTTTCACTGGATCTTCTGTGTTCTAATCAACTCTGATAGGTTTTGTAATTCATGATTTGTTATTCACTGATCACAGGGCTTAAATTAGGTTCCTGGACCCAATTCCAACATGTGTATGTGAAGGCTTCCCCACATTGACGAACAATTCAGTCCCCACAATTCAACACAATTGTGACCCTTTCTAGCTGGAGAGCATCAGATCCCACAGATTAAGGGTGCAGTCCCACAGACTGTTATTACCCTGTTCCACTCCCTTCTTCAGATGCCAGCCATAAGTCCAGGTTGTCAGTTGTGCTTCTGACACTGGGTATTGATCAGGGATTCCCACCTCTTCCTTGGGCTCAACTGATTTTCTAGAGAAGCTCAGAAAACTCAGAGAAAGTATATATACAGATAGTGTATCCATATATATACTTATATGTATATATTTTATGTGTAACTTGGGAGCAGCCTGATGGTTCATCAGATCCCACAGATTAAGGGTGCAGTCCCACAGACTGTTATTACCCTGTTCCACTCCCTTCTTCAGATGCCAGCCATAAGTCCAGGTTGTCAGTTGTGCTTCTGACACTGGGTATTGATCAGGGATTCCCACCTCTTCCTTGGGCTCAACTGATTTTCTAGAGAAGCTCAGAAAACTCAGAGAAAGTATATATACAGATATGTGTATCCATATATATACTTATACGTATATATTTTATGTGTAACTTGGGAGCAGCCTGATGGAAGAGATGCATAGGGCCAGGCATGGCAAAAGGATGAGGACCTTCCAATTGGTGTGCTGCTCCTCCGGCAACCCTATGTATTCGTCAAACCAGAAGCTCTCTGAACCCCATTCTCTTGGCATATTATGGAGGCTTCAATAATGGGCATGACTGATTACATCCTTGTCTATTGGCAGCTGAGTCAGCCTCCATCCTGTCTCCTCTCCCATGACGTCAAGGTTTCCAATCCTCTAATCACACGTTTTGCTCCAGTTCTCATTTGTAGGTGCTTTCCCAATAGTCACTTTATTTACATAAGAAAAGTTGTATTTATTACTCTTAACATGGGAAATTCCCTGGATTTTGGAGCCAGGAACTATGGATAAAGACCAAATATATATGAGAAATATATGTTGGTCATCTGAATTACCAAATATGTTCCTTATAAATTACAATGTTGCAGGGCCAGAGTGTTAAAGTTGTTCACATCTTCTTTGTGGTCCACACTTAAAAATCATTTTATAAATTACTTAGTAAATCCTTCAATCATAAACCTTAACATTTGTATTTCACTTCCTGCCCAACAGAGAATGTCCTCCCCTGACAGCTTTTCACCACTTGTAATAAGAAGGGCTCTGGACCAAGCTCTCCTTTTACTCTTTCTATTTCCAGACCAAAACTGATGCTTCTTCATGTGGCCCTTCATGATATGCATAGCTTCTCTCAAACTATAAGTGATAAATTCATCTTTCAGTGTTATTGACCTCTCTCTCTTGTTACTGAGTCACCTTTATAAATTAAAATTCTGTGGGCACAATTGAGACAGTGGTGCAATGGGCAGGGTGACTTGCTGTTTAATGAAGGTGCCCCTAGCTTGCTCTTGATTTATTAACTGGATTCACCAGAAAACGCTCCCTGGGAAGGCATGGCTGATGCTTGTGCTTTAGTTGTAATGCCTTTGTCTGTGCCTGCCATTTGTTGCATTAGTGTTCCAATCTAAATTGTAAGAGGACCTCTAGGGTATATGCCTCTATGATATACCTGGTTTAATTTAGATTAATGGAAGGATTAGCCACCTTCTGGGATATATAACTGGTTCCACTGGGTACTGTTGGTTGCTTTAACCTGTGCCTGGGAAGAAGTGGTTAGGTTGATTGGCTAAACTGCAAGGCAAAATGTCCTTGAAAGGAGTGAGGAGAGGCTTCTTCCAGAAGGATTGTGTTGGAGGCAAGTCTGATTCACTGACTCAATAACACTGAAATCAGTGGAAGAGTCAAATTAAGTTCTTTTCTCTGAGAAAGTGGCAAAAAAGTTTGATAGTCATAAATTGCAGGGAGAAACATGTGGACTAAAGGGACTGTGAATGTTCTGAGGATAGAAGTACTGCTTTAAATGGTGATTTAAAAAGGTGCAACAACCATATATGTGAATGAAGTAAAGACAGGAGCTATACATTTATCTGGAAGAACATTCCAGGTCGAGGAACTAGCAGATGCAAAGTTCTGAAGATGTTTAGTTTTGCTGGAGTCATGCAATGAGGGGACAAGTCAGAGAAGAGCGTGACTGATTGGTATAAGTATTAAGTGATAAATACACACAGAACACAGCACAATGACATTCAGGTAGTAAACAATGAATAACTATTATTTCTCCATTCCATTTTGTTGCAATTCAGAATACATACAATCTTGGTATATTTTTTAATCTACAACTTTGTTCCTTGGTTCACATTTTCTGTACAAGGCAGCTCATTATGGCCTAAAAATACAGTTGTCTTAGATTCAACTTTGTATAACTTTTTCCCCATGTCACTCATATGATAATCCTGACATTCATACTTAATAGCTGAGCTTTTAATCTCACCAATGACATTTATGGCACTCATGAAAAATGGAAAGTCCTGAAGTCTGCAGAATTTTCTATTGATTTCTCTAATTTATGGACCAGAGTGGTATATGTAATTTTGACATTCCAAAGCTATTATTATATTATGCCTAAAATTTTTGACCAAAAGAAATATGAAATATGGAAAGTTATCGAAGACATGTTAATTGAAAAGGGCAGGTTGCAGAAGCATATGTAGAGTACCCATTACTTTAAAACAAGTGATGTGTGTTTAGGCATTCATGAAGGGATGCTAAAATGGTTTTGTCTTGAATGTTAACTGAGTTCTCAGAAATAAGGAGAATGCATGTTAAATTGTAAATACAACCACATCTACATTGAGGCGCTTGACTATCAATGTAGGACATGAATTGGGAGTGAAAAAAATTTCTCCCAAGATTAGCTTTTTGCCCATATCAAGGCTAGATTGTGTAATAGACTCTCAGAGAGCTAAGAGTTCTTGCGAGCAGTCAGAGTGTGACTATTTTGGGAGAGACTTGTATGTGTATGGAGTGATTCCTGCATCTGTTTGAGAAGGAGTGATAAATAGGCTTTCCTAACCTTGAAGCCAGGTGAAGGGCTCTTTAGGAGAATCGTTTAGATAGCCTAGCTTGTGTCCTCTGGGGTTTTATGGCTGCAAGGCCTGGCATGTGACTCCTGCCTGAAGTGATTTGTAGCAACAAAGAAAGAAATATTCCTGCACTTGCTGAGTTTGGTGGGAAATGGATGGCTTGTCCATAGACACAATACATGAAGGGACCACAGAACGATGGGGTATTTGAAGCTGGGAAACAAGCAAAGATGTCATTCACATCTAGGAAACTGCAGTCAGAAATTCCCAGATGATGATCTCGGAGGATCCCCGGAACATCTCAGTATAAAACAAGCTTGCAATCCACCAACTCTGAGAAACCTGTTACAGACGATAACCATATCAGCCAAGCAAAGTCTTTCCTGACCTTAACTTCTCCTTTCCCTGATTTACTTCTTGTGGAGCCAGGAAAGTCCTGGGATAAGGAGGTAGAATTGAGAAACAAGATAAGCAAATAATGAAGAGGCCATTATGCCCTCAACTCTGTCCCCACAGCCTCTTTCTTAACCCATGGTGGGTTCCAAGCAGGGGCAAAGGAGAAGCTTTAGGGTACTAAAGAGGTACTGAAATCCACCAACTCTGAGAAACCTGTTACAGACGATAACCATATCAGCCAAGCAAAGTCTTTCCTGACCTTAACTTCTCCTTTCCCTGATTTACTTCTTGTGGAGCCAGGAAAGTCCTGGGATAAGGAGGTAGAATTGAGAAACAAGATAAGCAAATAATGAAGAGGCCATTATGCCCTCAACTCTGTCCCCACAGCCTCTTTCTTAACCCATGGTGGGTTCCAAGCAGGGGCAAAGGAGAAGCTTTAGGGTACTAAAGAGGTACTGGGTTTTATATCACATTAAAGGATGCTTTTAGAAAGGTAAAATTATGCTCTTATGCAAATGGAAAATGAACTTGTGCCTAAGATTATATTTAATTTATAAGTTAATGGGGGAAAAAGACTATAACCAGGTGCAAGTTTTGTTATTGTTTTTATCACTATCATGTCTGACTTTTTGTGATCCCCTGGACTGTAGCCAACCAGACTCATCTATCCATGGGATTTCCCAGACAAGAATATTGGAGTACATTGCTATTTCCTTCTCCAGAGGATCTTCCTGATCCAGGGATTGAACCTACATCCATGATAACTCAGTTGGTAAAGAATCCACCTGCAATGCAGGAGATCCCCGTTGGATTTCTGGGTCAGGAAGATATGCTGAAGAAAGGATAAGCTACTTACTCCAGTATTCTTGGGCTTCCCTTGTGGCTCAGCTGGTAAAGAATCCACCTGCAATGTGGGAGACCTGGGTTCAATCCCTGGGTTAGGAAGATCCCTTGAGAAGGGAAAGGCTACTCACTCCAGTATTCTGGCCTGGAGAATTCCATGGACTGTATAGCCCATGGCATTGCAGAGTTGGACACGACTGAGAGATTTTCACTTTCACTTTTTCACTCCTACATTGGCAGGTAGATTCTTTATTGCTGAGCCACTAAGGAAGACTGAGTGCAGGTTTTAAGAATATATGTAACAAATACTTCAGTGTAAAGCATCTGTCTTTGTCAGGTTAGTGACCTTACGATAAGCAGAGGGAAGACAGGGAGTGGTTCTTAGCAGAAACACTTAGAGTCTGGAGATCATGTTTCCTGGGGCTGAAGAATCAATCATTTACTGAAACAGCTAAAGATTTTAGGAGGAACATGAGAGAATATTAACAGTGTAGGTGAGACAGATGACATCTGCTTTGCTCAGCATTTTATCCTAGCCCCAGGCTGGATGCCTGACATTTAATATAGGATTAATAAATTTTTTTTTGCATGAATGACTGTTTACATTATTATAAAGAGGAAAAGGCCATGAAGCTTTGGATCAGCAAAATGAGCTGGATATTTTAGAAATGTGATGAGTAGTGGTAGAGGCATTGGAGTAAGAAAGATCAGGCATAAGGACTTCCCAGGTGGTCCAGTGGTTAAGACTCCAAGTTTCCAGTGTAGAGGGCTTGGATTTGTTCCCCAGCTGAGGAACTAAGATCCCACATGCTGGGGAGGATGAAAAGTAAAAAAAAGAAAAAAACAAAAACCCAAGATCAGGTATAAAATGCTGAGAGCCTAAAACGAGGGTGGGGGCTTTTGGAAAAGTAAAGGAAGAAGTAGGTGTGAACTCTAGGATAGGATTTGTGGGCAGGGTTTGTATATATGAGGGACTTCCCTATAGCTCAGATGGTAAGGAATCTGCCTGCATTGTAGGAGACCCAGGTTTGATCCCTGGGTCAGGAAGATCCCCTGAAGAAGGACATGGTAATCCACTCCAGTATTCTTGCCTGGAGAATCCCATGGACAGAGGAGCCTGGCAGGCCACAGTCCATGGGGTCACAAAGAGTTGCACATGACTGTATGTGTATATACTAATGTATGAAGAGGGCCAAGGGAATAGAGAGAAAAATAAAAGATTACTTCCATATATTTAGTTTATATTGAGGAATCTGTGCTTGGAGCAATATTTCCATTAAATGTCCCAATGTTTAGACATGGAAGACCTTTGTTTTTTGTTTTTTCAGATTTTGAAAGTTAGGAAAATACATTTTCCCTCCTTTTCACACACTATCACCATTTTATTCTTGACCTCTTCCCTCTCATTTGAATGGGACCTTCTGCCTTCTTCCTGAACTTCTCTCTGTAAACTGGAAAAGCAAACTTGCTCCTTGGAAGAAAAGCTATGGCCAAACTAGACAGCATATTAAAAAGCACAGACGTTGCTTTGCCAACAAAGGTCCATCTAGTCAAAGCTATGGTTTTCCCAGTAGTCATGTATGGATGTGAGAGTTGGACTATAAAGAAAGCTCAGCACTGAAGAATTGATGCTTTTGAACTGTGGTGCTGGAGAAGATTCTTCAGAGCCCCTTGGACTGCAGGGAGATCGAACTAGTCCATCCTAAAGGAAATCAGTCCTGAATATTCACTGGAAGGACTGATGCTGAAGCTGAAACTCCAATACTTTGGCCACCTGTTGCAAAGAATTGATTCATTGGAAAAGACCCTGATGCTGGGAAAGTGAAGGCAGGAGGAGAAGAGGATGACAGAGGATGAGATGGTTGCATGGCATCACTGATGTGATGGAGATGAGTGTGAGTAAACTCCAGGAGTTGGTGATGGACAGGGAATCCTGGCATGCTGCAGTCCATGGGGTCCCAAAGAGTCAGACATGACCGAGTGACTGAACTGAACTGAACTTAGTCTAAATTCCTCCAAAAAGCAGAGCCCAGGCACAGGCTTCTGTAATGGTTACTTATTTTAGGGAGTGATCCTAAAGATTAGGATTAGGGGAAGGGGCAGAGTGATAGAGTGAAGTAGGATAGAAAGCCCCTTTAAGGAGGTGCTATCACCTGGTGTCTGCTGTGGACAACAGGGCCTTGATCTTGCTGGAGACTTTTTGAGTCATGTAGAATGCCTGTCAGAATTGCCTGTCTGTGAGACAGAAGAAAAAAGTATTTATCAATAGGCTCCTTTACCCCCTTGATCAAGGCTTGCCTCAGAGTGTATTAACTCTATCTCACTGAGTTTTGCACATCAGAATAGGTGAGAGGGATCCTTCAGGTAGTGGAAGTTGTCAGTTTAAAGAAGTTCCAAGATAAAAATCACAAATGATGTGCCACAGTAGAGGCATCATGAAATCAGATTAATCTAACCTACTCATAGCTGAGTGCCCAGAGTGCCCAGCAACAGCAGCTGGAGGGAAAATGTGGCTGAGAAGGATGTGAGCTGGGCAAGAGATGTGTCTGATACATTCATGCCTTGACCTTGTGCCCTTAATTCAACAAATTATCCTAATTAAATCATCATACAGCATTCAAAGCTGGTGACAACACTTAAAAAGATAGCTGATACAAAATTAGGATAACCTGTTCTGTGGATATCAGTTTTGTCCTTAGCCATCCCAGAACTTGCTTAATGAATCTATGAACAGAGAATCCAGGTAATGGGTGGAGGCAATGCTTGAGTTTACCATTATCAGTGTCTTTTTTTTCAAGGCTTATCTAACTACAGCTTCTTCTCAATGGCCAGGATGACAGTATCAGAGAACAATGCTAATGGATATGTTACTGTTCCTCAAGGAAACTAACCAGTCCTTTGGTGACAGATTAATTATATCAGACCCTTTCCCACTTTGAAGGAGGCCAAAATTCATTGCTGTGGGAACTAATGCATGCTCTGAATATGGTTTCACCTTCCAGGACTATAGATCTGCCATCTTGGCCACCATATATGACCTTTACAATGCCATGTTATGAGACAAGTCTTTGGTAAGTAGCTCAAATTATAGATTGCTGGGAGAAATCTCAATAACCTCAGATATGCAGATGACACCACCCTTATGGCAGAAAGTGAGGAGGAGCTAAAAAGCCTCTTGTTGAAAGTGAGAGAGGAGAGTGAAAAAGTTGGCTTAAAGCTCAACATTCAGAAAACGAAGATCATGGCATCTGGCCCCATCACTTCATGGGAAATAGATGGGGAAACAGTAGAAACAGTGTCAGACTTTGTTTTTGTGGGCTCCAAAATCACTGCAGATGGCGACTGCAGCCATGAAATTAAAAGACGCTTACTCCTTGGAAGAAAAGTTATGACCAACCTAGATAGTATATTCAAAAGCAGAGACATTACTTTGCCGACTAAGGTCCGTCTAGTCAAGGCTATGGTTTTTCCTGTGGTCATGTATGGATGTGAGAGTTGGACTGTGAAGAAGGCTGAGCGCAGAAGAATTGATGCTTTTGAACTGTGGTGTTGGAGAAGACTCTTGAGAGTCCCTTGGACTGCAAGGAGATCCAACCAGTCCATTCTGAAGGAGATCAACCCTGGGATTTCTTTGGAAGGAATGATGCTAAAACTGAAGCTCCAGTACTTTGGGCACCTTATGCGAAGAGTTGACTCATTGGAAAAGACCCTGATGCTGGGAGGGATTGGGGGCAGGAGGAGAAAGGGACGACTCCCATCACTTCATGGGAAATAGATGGGGAAACAGTAGAAACAGTGTCAGACTTTGTTTTTTTGGGCTCCAAAATCACTGCAGATGGTGACTGCAGCCATGAAATTAAAAGGTGCTTACTCCTTGGAAGAAAAGTTATGACCAACCTAGATAGTATATTCAAAAGCAGAGACATTACTTTGCCGACTAAGGTCCGTCTAGTCAAGGCTATGGTTTTTCCTGTGGTCATGTATGGATGTGAGAGTTGGACTGTGAAGAAGGCTGAGCGCCGAAGAATTGATGCTTTTGAACTGTGGTGTTGGAGAAGACTCTTGAGAGTCCCTTGGACTGCAAGGAGATCCAACCAGTCCATTCTGAGGGAGATCAACCCTGGGATTTCTTTGGAAGGAATGATGCTAAAACTGAAGCTCCAGTACTTTGGCCACCTTATGCGAAGAGTTGACTCATTGGAAAAGACCCTGATGCTGGGAGGGATTGGGGGCAGGAGGAGAAAGGGACGACCGAGGATGAGATGGCTGGATGGCATCATGGACTCAGTGGACGTGAGTCTGAGGAGTGAACTCCAGGAGTTGGTGATGGACAGGGAGGTCTGGCTTGCTGCGATTCATGGGGTCGCAGAGTCGGACACGACTGCGCAACTGAACTGAACTGAACTGAAGTGGCTCAAACAGTAAAGAGTCTGCCCACAATGTGGGAGACCCGGGTTTAATCCCTGGGTCAGGAAGATCCCCTGGAGAAGGGAATGGCAACCCACTCCAGTATTCTTGCCTGGAGAATTTCTTTGACAGAGGAACCTGACACAACTGAGTGACTTTCACTGGTGTACTTTTCATTTCAGTTACTGTGTTCTTTATTTCTGGTTGTCTTTTGTATTTTCTAATTCTTTGTTTGAGGATTCTTTGGCATTGCCTTTTTTTGGGATTGGAATGAAAACTGACCTTTTCCAGTCCTGTGGCCACTGCTAGTTTTCCAAATTTGCTGGCATATTGAGTGCAGCACTTTCACAACATCATCTTTCAGGATTTGAAATAGGTCAGTTGGAATTTCATCACCTCCACTAACTTTGTTCATAGTGATGCTTTCTAAGGCCCACTTAACTTCACATTCCAGGATGTCTGGCTCTAGGAGGGTGATCACACCATTGTAGTTATCTGGGTTGTGAATTTCTTTTTTGTATAGTTCCTCTGTGTATTCTTGCCATCTCTTCTTAATCTTTTGCTTCTATTAGGTCCATACCATTTCTGTCCTTTATCGAGCCCATCTTTGCATGAAATGTTCCCTTGGTATCTCTAAATTTTCTTAAAGAGATCTCTGGTCTTTCCCATTCTGTTGTTTTCCTCTATTTCTTTGCATTGGTCGCTGAGAAAGGCTTGCTATTCTATGGATCTCTGCATTCAAATGGGTATATCTTTCCTTTTCTCCTTTGCTTTTCACTTCTCTTCTTTTCACAGTTATTTGTAAGGCCTCCTCAGACAGCCATTTTGCTTTTTTGCATTTTTTTTCTGTGGAAGTGGTCTTGATCCCTGTCTCCTGTACAATGTCATGAACCTCCGTCCATAGTAATTCATGGGGTTGCAAAGAATCAGACACAACTGAGCGACTGAACTGAACTGAACTGAACTGAATTCTTTGTTGAAAATCTCTTACTTCTTGCTCTATGCCTCTACTCTCAAGTTTTTCAAACATTTTTATGATCATTACTCTGAACTCTTTCTCAGGTAGATTGACTTATTTCCACTTCATTTAGTTATTATTCTGAAATTTTATCTTGTTTCTTTGTCTGGACTTTATCCCTCTGCTCCCATTTTGTCTAAGTTGTTATTTTTATTTTTGTATCTGTGGTATGTTAGTTATGTTTCTTGACTTTGAAGAAGTGGCCCTCTCTAGGAGACATCCAGTGTATCCCAGTGATTTACTCTGTTATTGCCCAAGCTATATGTTCTAAGGAGAATGCTGCATAGAGTCTTCTGTTATGGCAGGCTATTGGGAAATTAGATGGAAGTTGTCTTGTTCAGACTTCAGAGACAAAGAAAGTAGAGCAGGCCTCTGACCTTGCTTCTGACCTGCCTCGATACTGCTCTGACTGAGTGCCTGCTGTGAGTACAAGCAACATGGCACCATAGAGAAGATAAGGGAAGGATCTTGAGATTGTTGAGACCCTGGAGGGGGTCTGGCCAACCATTCAAGAGGTTTAACAACACTACAAGATTTACAAAGCAAAGCAAACAGCATTAACATGAAACCAGAGCTGCAATTTGCTCACAAGTTAATGAGGATATCATTTCGAGACCTGAGATTATAAATGAGAATCCTCAAACTGCAATTTTGAGGTCTCACCTGAGGAGGGGATGTGCTGCCCAGCACCTTTCCCAATTAGAATTCCAGATTGCTGTGACAGAGGGATTTCCCAGTGCTGTTTGAGTTCTGGATGTTGGTCAAAATACAATTTGGTGATGTTATCTGCTGTTCTGTTTCTCTTTCGTTGTAATGATTGTTTATTGAAAGTAAGTTAGATAATTCTCTATTAAATATTAGAATTGTTTATTTGTGTGTAACAAGTGGTTTATTTTCTTAACAGATCCTTCGAACCTGAGATGAAAGTTAATAAAACTTTGGAGAGAACATAGGCCATGTGGATAGTCTGGTAGGCTTGGTTGGTTCCTAGTCTGATTGGTTGCCAGATCCTGCCTTGTGCAGGTGCTGCTGGCAGCTTTGGTCACAGAGTGACTGGGTTGCAGAACCTGGGAGGTCCTAGGGCTACTGCTGACTCACTGATGGGCGGAGTCATGGTCCCACAAACTCTGGGGCCCACCACTGGCAGGTGAAGCCAGATTATGGGGTTAGTGCTAGCAGGCAGGGCCACTTCCTGGAGTCTGACTTCAGGGCCCAGGAATCCCAGAGCTCATTTCAGGTCATGGTTGGGGAGGGTCAGTTCTTAACATAGCTAGGTATGTGGTCTTGGGTGCACTAAAGGTCGTATTGGTCTGCTATTGGGCAGGGTCAGGGACAGCTGGTTCTAGGGTAGGGTCTGACTTGTGTTATGGGATCATAGTTTTCTTGATTCTTGCATCTGCCCCTTGGTGAGTGAGGCTGGTCTAGAGGCTTGTGCAGGTTTTCTTGAAAGAGGGACAGTGCTTGCACATCAGTGGGTGGAGCTGGGCCTTGGCCCTCATAGAGGCAGGGTGGTATCTAGGGGCATGTCTGTAGGCAGCTGTGGGCTCAGGAGGCTTTTAGATATCCTGTCTGTTGATGGGTGGGTGGGGCTATGTTCCTACCCAGTTAGCTGTTTCACCTGAGGTGTCTCTGTGTTGGAGCCTACAATCCCTTGGATGAGGCCAAGTCATCTTGCTAATGATCTAAAAGGTCCGTCTCCAGAAGTATTCATCTGGTTGAATGTTCCCTAATATGTATATCACCCATGTCTGTCTCCCATTTGGCCACAGCTGCCCATTGCCTCTCCAGGAGACTCCTCAAGACCAGCAGGTAGGTCTGGTCCAGTGTCTTATCAAGATACTTCTTATACTCTTATATGGGTCCCAGTGCAAGTGAGATTTTGTATTTGCCCTTTAAAAGTGAGATCTCTGTTCTCCCATTCCTATACAACTAATGAAATTGAAAACCCTACTGACCTTCATAGACAAATGCACTGGGAGCTCCTTTCCCTAGTGCTGCAGCCCCACACCATGTGCTCAGAACTCTCACTCCTTTGGGAGACCCCCTGCAATGTAATTATTCTCCAGTTTGTGGATTGTGCACCCATGGGGGATGGCATTTGATTATATCACAAGTCTGCCCCTCATACCTATCTCACTGTAGTTCCTTCTTTATGTCTTTAGCTCTAGAAAATCTTTTCTGCTAGGTGCCAGTCTTTTTCTTCTTTTCTTAAATCAATGTCCACTTTACAGATAATTGTGATTTTGGTGTGCTTGTGAGAGATGAGCTCAGGGTCTTTCTACTTCACTCTCTTGGTCACTCTCCCTTTTGATTTTAGCTTGATTTTTCATTTTAAAAGTATGTCCATAATATTTTATTTTCGGATTTAAGGGTGGAGGTGCTCCCTATCAAAATTTAGGTGTTGGTGACTGAAGAGAAACCACAAAGCTGGGAGAAATCATTATAGTAGATGATTATAAATATTATCACAAAGGGGTGTATGGAATTCTTTTGTATTTTTTCCATCATCACTTGGTGAGACTATGGGGAGAACAATTCAAATGAGTGACAAACTTTAACAATTTGAGCTTTATTTTCCAAGTATTGATTCTTACCTTTTTTCACTGCTGAGTTACCTAATGAAGGACAAATTAAGTAAGGAGAGGACTATTGAATTAGAAACCAAAAAGCAGGGTGAGATGAAAGCTAAAGACTAGAGAAAGGTGATAGAGTGGGAAAATGAAAAGTGTAGGAATATTAATTGAATTATTCTTCAGAATTCAATGTAAATAAAAAATTACTTAGATTTTGAAAATGTCACTATAGCATTATGACTGAGTTGTGACATGAGTTTATAAAGTCAGTATTTTCTACTCTGCTAGTTAGCTGCTCTTTCTTTGAGTCTATATGTGTGTGTGTTTGTGTATATATATATATATATATATAATGTATACACACATACACTATATATATTTATAATATGTATATAATAAGTACAGACTTTATTTTCTTGGGCTCAAAAATAACCTTGGATGGTGATTGCAGCCATGAAATTAAAAGATGCTTGTTCCTTGGAAGAAAAGCTATAAGAAACTTAGTGTATTGAAAAGCAGAGATATCACTTTGCCAATAGTGGTCCATCTAGTCAAATCTATGATTTTTTCAGTAGTCATATATGGATGTGAGAGTTGGACCCTAAAGAAGCCTGAGTGCTGAACAATTTGATGCATTTGCACTCTTCAGAGTCCTTTGGACTGCAAAAATATAAAATCAGTCAATCCTAAAGGAAATCAACCCTGAATATTTATTGGAAGGACTGATGCTGAAGCCCCAGTACTTTGTCCACCTGATGCATAGCCGACTCCTTGGAAAAGACCCTGATGCTGGGAAAGATTGAGGCAGGAAGAGAAGGAGGCAACAGAGAATGAGATGGTTGGATGGCATCACTGACTCAATGGACATGAGTTTGAGCAAACTCTGGGAGATGGTGAAGGACAGGGAAGCCTGGTGTGCTGAAGTCCATGGGGTCACAAAGAGTCAGACATGACTGAAAGATTGGACAACAACAACAAATATAACAAATAACAAGTGACACATTAGTTTTGTTAAGGTGGTAGTGGTGGTTTAGTTGCTCAGTCATATCCAACTCTTGTGACCCCATGGACTGTAGCCCGTCAGACTCCTCTGTCCATGGGATTTACCAGGCAAGAATACTGCAGTGTGTTGCCATTTTCTTCTCCAGTTTTATTAAAAATGATCTTAAATGTTATTAGAGAATGTAATGAACCAGATATGTTTATATTGTCATAACTGGTTAAAAACAACACATTTTTCAGCCTTAGTTAGCATAATGGTAATTTTAGAATCATTTTGAGAAATTTGTTCCTCAATGTGTATTACTCTGTGAGCATTTTTACAAACTTTAAAAAAAAAATCTAAATGAACTCCCATAAAGGGAGTAGCATATTATTTATGGTTTTCTGCATAATTGAAAGCTCAATTGTTCCTCTTTAATGTCTTCTGTCAGTTTTCATGTTTCTCTGCTATAAAGCAAAGAATATAAAAGCTAGAGAGAGAACTAGTAGAGTGAGAGCTACTGAGACTGATACTTCAGAATTATATCAGAAATAATACATTTATTTGCTAAGCACTTCTAAATGACCTAAAGCTATTTTGAACATAGCCTATTTTCTGACTTTCCTTGATATCTCAACTTTCAAATTAATCATGAAAGCAGAAATATTAAGAAAATTGATTGCGATTGATTTTTATGCTGGTGGTTTCATCTAATGGGTTTTGGTAGGCATTGGGAGATGATACATCATCAATATTAAGTTATTACTGAAAGCTTTTCTTAATGGTAAGTTCAGTTAGTAAATTGAAAAATATATTTGAGGACTTCTCTGGCTTACCAGTGGTTGGACTCTGCCCTCCCAATGCAGTGGGCATTGGATTAACCCCTGGTCAAGGAGCTAAGATCCAATAGACCTCACAGCATATTTTAAAAATAAAAATATATTTGTAGTGAAGCTTGAAATACACTTTTAGCTAAAAGATTGATTTTCAATTTGATATTTGCATCATGGGGTTCTCAAATCAAGAATGCTGAAGTGGTTTACCATTCTCTTCTAATTGGGAAAGGAGTACATCAGGCTGTATATTGTCACCCTGCTTATTTAGCTTGTATACAGAAAACATCATGCAAAATGCCAGGCTGGATGAAGCACAAGCTGGAATCAAGCTGGGATAAACATCAATAACCTCAGATATGCAGATGACACCACCCTTATGGCAGAAAGCAAAGAGGAGCTAAAGAGCCTCTTGATGAAGGTGAAAGAGGAGAGTGAAAAAGCTGGTGTAAAACTTAACATTAAAAAAAAAAAACAAAAACCAAGATCATAGCTTCTGGTCCCATTACTTCATGGCAAATAGATGGGGAAACAATAGAAACAGTGAGAGACTTTATTTTCCTGGGCTTAAAAAATCACTGTGGATGGTGACTGCAGCCATGAAATTAAGATGCTTGCTCCTTGGAAGATAAAAAGCCAACAAATCTCTGCCTAGTCAAAGCTGTGGTTTTTCCAGTATTCATGTATGGATGTGAGAGTTGGACCATAAATAAGGCTGAGTGCTGAACAATTGATGCTTTTGAATTGTGGTATTACAGAAGATTCTTGAGAGTCCCTTGGACTGCAAGGAAATCAAACCAGTCAATCTCAAAAGAAATCAGTCAAGAATATTCATTAGGCAGACTGATCCTGAAGCTCCAATACTTTGACCACTTCATGTGAAGAGCGGACTCATTATAAAGACCCTGATGCTGGGAAAGATTGAAGGAAGGAAGAGAAGGGGATGACAGAGGACAGGATAGTTTGATGGCATCACTGACTCAATGGATATGAGTTTGAACAAGCTCCAGAAGATGGTGAGGTACAAGGAAGCTGGCATGCTGCAGTCCATGGGGTTGCAAATAGTCGGACAAGACTAAGCGACTGAAGAACTAAACAGCAACCGCAAAATTTGCCTCATAATTTAAATTAAATGGTTTCAGTTTCTTTGTTTCACTTAAGTCATTTTGCCATTTTAATGTCCTTTATATGACTTTGTTTCCTCACAGAATATGTCAGCAAGTACAGTGGAAATCTCTGAGTTTTCATTATGTTTCTGACACTGGTTTTATGACCTTTGACAATCTCACCACTTCTTGGGCATTTGTTCCCATGGAAGGTTGAATTCTTTTTCTAGTTGATTTGATATGTCACCCGGAACTTAATAATTATTAATAATAATATCACATGCTTAATAATAATAGTGTCTATAATTTTGAGGTGACGTGAAGTCGCTCAGTCGTGTCCAACTCTTTGCAACCCCGTGGACTGTAACCTACTAGGCTTCTCCATCCATGGGATTCTCCAGGCAAGAATACTGGAGTGGATTGCCATTTCCTTCTCCAGAGGATCTTCCCAACACAGGGATCGAACCTGGGTCTCCCGCATTGGAGGCAGACACTTTAACCTCTGAGCCACCAGGGAAGCCTGTCTATAATTTTAGACATGGGAAATTATGTGGTTTAGTCACTCAGTCCTGTCTGACTCTTTGCGATCCCATGGATGAGACAGCTCACCAGGCCAGAATACTGGAGCGGGTAGCCTTTCACTCCTCCAGGGGATCTCCCCAGGGGATAAACCCAAGTCTCCTGCATTGCAAGCATATTCTTTACAATGTGAGCTACTTGGGGGCATCAGCCAGAAGAGAACCTTGAAATAAAGTATAAACATGCTCTTTTTTAAGGAAATGTGATCATCAATGCACATTTGAAAACTTAGGCTCTAATTCTAGTGTCTGAGTTTTTAGAGGAATATTTTGGTAATTTAGAATAATGTTAACTACTTTCTACTTCAGAGCCCTCATTTTACTTAATATTCTCCCTCAGGGAAGCCAAGTTCTGTTGTTGCTGTTCTAGTTTTCCTCTCAATAGGGATCTACAGCTAGCTTGCTTCATCATGAAAATGAATGTTTGATATTAATAGATATCTGTACCTTTTTGCAATTTACTTTTGTAATATGTTACCATTTTTTCTCTCCCCTCACCATTTATATCTCTGTGGCAAATCTAGGGCTTATGGTGGAGAAGGCAAATGTATTCAATCTTGTGTAAACTGGTTAGTTGTTAGTAAATGCTGGCTCCCTGAAGTTGCACCTAGAAGGGCTTTTGAGGGAGTATCTGGGCTTTGTGGGGGAAAAAAATGCAATAGTTGACTTTTGAAGTAAAGTAAATGTGGCTTGTAAACTTACTTTTTTACTGTTAACCTTTGATTTACTGACTGATTGGTCACTGAAACTTGTCTATTCAGCAGTTTGGAGTATCTGTTGCTTCCCTCCCTGTCTATTTCTGTGGCCACCATTCTTGTTCAGGAAGTTGTTACCTTACCTCAGACTATTAAAATGTTTTCTGAATTATTCTCTGTGACAACAGAATTCATGTCTTTGATCTATTTTTCACATGTTGTGTAGTTAGCTTCTCAAGCAAACATTGAATTGTGTGATTTTTCTTTACAGAAACTTTCAAGTGTTTCCCCTTTGCTTACAGAATGGGATCCTATCACCTTAACATGCTGTTCAAAATCTTTCCTCATCTTGACCACATATCCCCTTCCAGTCATGTCTCAGACATGAGGTCTAGCAAAAGTGGAGTATTCGCTAAATGCCAAATCTCTTGTGTGTACTCTCACTTCCCACTATTGTTGGTACTTTCCTTTGGGGTGAGACTTCACCTTCTTCCTGGCAATTTCTGTACCTATCCTTGCTTATCAAGGTTAACTCATGATGTTTTGCTGAATTTCTGAAACTGGAAATAATTTTCCTTCTTTGAGTTCTCACACTACATTTCCTATAAGTTCAGTTCAGTCACTCAGTTGTGTCTGACTATTTGAGACCTCATGGACTGCAGCACGCAGTTCTCTGTCCATTACCAACTCCCAGAGCCACTCAAACTCATGTCCATCACATCAGTGATGCCATCAAATCATCTCATCCTGTCATCATCTTCTCCTCCTCCCTTCAGTCTTTCACAGCATCAGGGTCTTTTGCAATGAGTCAACTCTTCACATCCAGTGACCAAAGTATTGGAGTTTCAGCTTTAATATCAGTCCTCCTAATGAATATTCAGGACTGATTTCCTTTAGGATTCACTGGTTGGATCTCCTTGAAGTCCAAGGGACTCTCGAGAGTCTTCTCTAACACCACAGTTCAAAAGCATCAATTCTTTGGCACTCAGCTTTCTTTACAGTCCAACTTGCACATCCGTACATGACTACTGGAGAAACCATAGCTTTGACTAGATGGATGTATGTTGGCAAAGTAATGTCTCTGCTTTTTAATAAGCTGTCTAGGTTAGTCATAGCTTTTCTTCCAAGAGGCAAGCATCTTTTTATTTCATGGCTGCAGTCACCATCTGCAGTGATTTTGGAGCCCAAGAAAATAAAGTCTCCCACTGTTTCCATTGTTTCCCCATCTGTTTGCCATGAAGTGATGGGATCAGATGCCATGATCTTCGTTTTCTGAATATTGAGTTTTAAACCATCTTTTTCACTCTCTTCTTTCACTTTCATCAAGAGGCTTTTTAGTTCTTCTTCACTTTCTGCCACAAGGGTGGTGTCATCTGCATTTCTGAGATTATTGATATTTCTCCCAGCAATTTTGATTCCAACTTGGGCTTCATCCAGCCCAGTGTTTCTCATGATGTACTCTGCATAGAGGTTAAATAAGCAGGGTGACAATATACAGCCTTGACGTACTCCTTTTCCTATTTGGAACCAGTCTGTTGTTGCATGTCCAGTTCTAACTGTTGCTTCCTGACCTGCATAAAGATTTCTCAAGAGGCAGGTCAGGTGATCTGGTATTCTCATCTCTTGAATAATTTTCCACAGTTTGTGGTGATTCACACAAAGGGACTCAGGCATACGTATACGTGTATTCATTCTCCCTCAAGTCCCCTTTCCATCCAGGTGGAACATAAATTTGAGCAGAGTTCCCTGTCCTATACTATAGGTCTTTGTTGTTTATCTGTTTTGCATATAGCAGTGTGTATTGACCTTCCCGAAGTCCCTAACTGTCCCTTTCCCCCAGGCAACCATAAGTTTGTTTTCTGTGAGTCACTTTCTCTTTTGTAAGTTCATTTGTATCATTTTCTTTTGGATTCCTCATATAAGGGATGTCATATGATATTTTGCCTCTGTCTGATTTACTTCACTCAGTACGACACTCTCTAGGTCCATCCATGTTGCTGCAAAGACATTATTTCATTTATTTTAACAGTTGAGTACTGTTCCATTGTAATTATATACCACATCTTCTGTCGATGTACATCTAGGTTCCTTCCATGTTTTGGCTCTTCTAAACAGTACTGAAATGAACACTGGGGTATATTTTGGGCCATGTTTTTCTATAGATATATACCCACAAGTGGGATTACAGGGTCATATGGTACCTATATATTTAAGTTTTTAAGGAATTTCCATACTTTTCTCCATAGTGACTGTACCAGTTTATATTCCCACCAACAGTGCAATAGAGTTCCCCTCCATCCACATCCTCTATAGCATTTGTTATTTGTGGATTTTTTGTTGTTGTTGTTGTTGGAGAAGACTCTATTTTTTTAATTACTTCCCCCCCACTCCACTTTACAATACTGTATTGGTTTTGCCATACATCTACATGAATCCGCCACAGGTGTACATGAGCTCCCAACCCTGAACCCCCCTGCCACCACCCTCCCCATATCATCTCTCTGGGTCATCCCAGTGCATCAGCCCCAAGCATCTTGTATCCTGTATCGAACCTAGACTAGCGATTTGTTTCTAACATGATAGTATACATGTTTCAATGCCATTCTCCCAAATCATCCCACCTTCTCCCTCTTCCACAGAGTCCAAAAGTCATTTTCACCAATGTGAGGTGATATCTCATTGTAGTTTTGATTTACATTCCTGTAGTAACTAGTGATGTTAAATATCTTTTCATGTGCCTGTGGCCATCTGTATGCCCTCTTTGGAGCAATGTCTATTCTGGTGTTCTGCCCATTTTTTGGGTGGGTTGTTTGTTTTGATGCTATCATCATAAGCTGTTTGTAAATTTTGGAGGACCAATCCCTTATCAGTCACATATTTTGCAAATATTTTCTCTCAATCTGTGGGTTGTTGTTGCCTTTGCTGTGCAAAAGTTTTTGAGTTAAAGTAGATCCTTTTTAAAAAAATTTTTTAATTTCATTTCTATTATATGGATATGGATCAAAAAAGATATTGTTGTGATTTATGTCAGAGATTGTTCTGCCTCTGTTTTCCTCTAGGAATTTTTTGCATTGATCACTGAGGAAGGCTTTCTCCTTGCTCTTCTTTGGAACTCTGCATTCCAAATATAAATATCTTTCCTTTTCTACCCTGCTTTTAGCTTCTCTTCTTTTCTCAACTATTTCTAAGGCCTCCTCAGACAACCCTTTTGCCTTTTTGCGTTGTTTTTCTTGGGGATGGTGATGATCACTGCCTCCTATTCAATGTCAGGAACCTCCATCCATAGTTCTTCAGGCACTCTGTCTATCAGATCTAATCCCTTGAATCTATTTGTCACTTCCACTGTGACAAATTAGCGCTTTGTGTTTTTTTAGGTCTTGGGCATAGAATCAATATTTGCTTGACAAATACTTGCAAAATTGCATTGAAGTTTAAATGGAATCATTATTTTCCTATTAGTGAAAGAGAAGCCTGAGATGTCGCTTTTAGAGGCTAATTGGCTGTTCAGTCTTGGTATGCCACTTAAGAATAAAAACTCTAATGGTCAAGAAAACTGTAATATTCATCTCTTGGCCACTCCGCATAGTTCTGTGCTAATATCTATATGAGAAGCTATCTTAAAATTGGCAGGTGGCCTGTTGAGCATAAAATCAGAGTAAGCAAGGTTGTCCAATGAGGTAACTGGCTATTGGCATCAATGCACTATATGCATTGGTCTGTTTTAAGAGACTAGTATCAGTGATGGTTGGAATAATAAAGGGAGAGTCAGGGAAGCTTTTCTTCTGGATGATGCTGGAAAGATGTTATTAAACTCTTGCTTATCTTTTCCTGTTTCAGGCTTCATGCAAAATATACTCTTGCATTAACCTAGTACTTCTTCATACAGGTTAGAATTTAATTCACTGGGCTTCAGCTTTGGTTGTGCTATTGCAATCATACTCAAGTCCAGGCATTCTAATTGCAATTTGAGATGAGTTGTTACTGTAACAACTCATGCAATTCACAGATCAAAGTTTTCAATAGGTTATTTCTTCAGGTAAGCTTTCTAACTCATACACTGTGTTTTTCCATAATTTCTTTTCAGGAGTTTGTTCTCTTCCTTGGTTTATCTGCATCAAGATTAATAGAATAGAAGGGGCTGTTCAAGATTTTAACTTAATGTTCAGTTCAACCTCACATTATAAAATTGTAGGCATAATATTAAAGTCATCCTAACTCAAGCAAATGACAACACCATGGAAGGAAGTGTATTTAGCCTTCTTATATAAGAGATGATGAGGAGTGGTGTGTATGTGTGTTTTATTTTTTCTTAAGAATTGTTTTATATAGAAAAAATAATATTTTTCTGTGAGTAAATACAGTTATGTTTGGCTTCCTAGCCTAGTTCTTTTTGTTCATTGCATAGGTGGCATCTTTCTTCTCATTAGTCTATAAACAATATTTTACGTGTACTCTTTGGACACAACCAACAGGTATAAGATGAAACCTTACCTTTCACATTTCCAACACTTGTAGGAAAACAGGTGTTTCTCTCAGACTTCTCCAGACAATGTAACATTTTGTAAAGCTGAGAGAAATTGGGTTCCAAAAGTTGACTTCTTTGGAATATTTCATACAGGGCTGTGTGCTCTTATTCATTTACTCAATTTCTTTGAGCCTCAACTTGGTTTCTATTTCCTTTTTTTTTTTTTTTAAATTAAATAGCCATGGGAATAATACCTCTCATTTAACTTAATGTGGGTGTTTTGCATCTATATTAGGGAGGAAAAAATCTTGCATTTCTGTCTCAATCCAAACTTTGTGATTCATTTTGATAATATCATTTAAGAATATTTGTCGTTTCCAAACTTTAAAAATCATACAGTTCAATTGGTTCAGTCACTCAGTTGTGTCCAATTCTTTGTGACCCCATAGATTGCAACATGCAAGACCTCTCTGTCCATCACCAGCTCCCAGAGTTTACCCAAACTCATGTCTATTGAGTCGGTGATGCCATCCAAGCATCTCATCCTCTCTCGTCCCTTTCTCCTCCCACCCTCAATCTTTCCCAGCATCAGGGTCTTTTCCAGTGAGTCAGCTCTTTGCATTAGGTGGCCAAAGTATTGGAGTTTCAGCTTTAGCATCATTCCTTCTAAAGAAATCCCAGGGCTGATCTCCTTCAGAATGGACTGGTTGGATCTGCTTGCAGTCCAAGGGACTCTCAAATGTCTTCTCCAGCACCACAATTCAAACACATCATTCTTCGGTGCTCAGCTTTCTTTATAGTTCAACTCTCACATCCATACATGACTACTGGAAAAACCATAGCTTTGACTACACGGACTTTTGTTGGCAAAGTGAAGTCTCTGCTTTTTATTATGCGGTCTAGGTTGGTCATAGCTTCTTTTCCAAGGAGCAAGCATCTTTTTATTTCATGGCTGCAGTCACCATCTACAGTGATACCAGAACCCAAAAAATAAAATCAGCCACTGTTTCCACTGTTTCCCCATCTATTTGCCATGAAGTGATGGGACCAGATGCCATGATCTTCGTTTTCTGAATGTTGAGCTTTAAGCCAACTTTTGCACTCTCCTCATTCATTTTCATCAAGAGGCTCTTTAGTTCTTCTTCACTTTCTGCCATAGGGTGGTGTCATCTGCGTATCTGAGGTTATTCATATTTTACCCAGCAATCTTGATTCCAGCTTGTGGTTTCTCCAGCGCAGCATTTCTCATGATGTACTCTGCATTTAAGTTAAATAAGCATGGTGACAATATACAGCCTTGACGTACTCCTTTTCCTATTTGGAACCAGTCTGTTGTTCCATGTCCAGTTCTAATTGTTGCTTCCTAACCTACATACAGGTTTCTCAAGAGGCAGGTCAGGTGGTCTGGTATTCCCATCTCTTTCAGAATTTTCCACAGTTGATTGTGATCCACATAGTCAAAGGCTTTGGCATAGTTAATAAAGCAGAAACAGATGTTTTTTGGAATCTTCTGGCTTTTTCAATGATGCAGTGGATGTTGGCAGTTTGATTTTTGGTTCCTCTGCCTTTTCTAAAATCAGCTTGAACATCTGGAAGTTCATGGTTCATGTATTGCTGAAGCCTGGCTTGGAGAATTTTGAGCATTACTTTACTAGCATGTGAGATGAGTGCAATTGTGCAGTAGTTTGAGCATTCTTTGGCATTGCCTTTCTTTGGGATTGGAATGATAACTGACCTTTTCCAGTCCTGTGGCCACTGCTGAGTTTTCTAAAGTTGCTGGCATATTGAGTGCAGCACTTTTACAGCTTCATCTTTTAAAATTTGAAATAGCTCAACTGGAATTCCATCACCTCCACTAGCTTTGCTTATAGTGATGCTTTCTAAGGCCCACTTGACTTCACATTCCAGGATGTCTGGCTCTAGATGAGTGATCACACCATCATGATTATCTTGGTCGTGAAGATCTTTTTTGTACAGTTTTTCTGTGTATTCTTGCCACAACTTCTTAATATCTTCTGCTTCTCTTAGGTCCCTACCATTTCTGTACTTTATTGAGCCCATCTTTGCATGAAATGTTCCCTTGGTATCTTTAGTTTTCCTGAAGAGATCACTAGTCTTTCCTACTCTATTATTTTCCTTTATTTCTTTGCACTGATCACTGAATAAGTCTTTCTTATCTCTCCTTGCTATTCTTTGAATTCCAAATGGGTATATCTTTCCTTTTCTCCTTTGCTTTTCACTTCTCTTCTTTTCACAGCTATTTGTAAAGCCTCCTCAGACAGCCATTTTGTTTTTCTTTTTCTTGGGGATGATCTTGCTCCTTGTCTCGTGTACAGTGTCATGACCTGCCATTCATAGTTCATCAAACACTCTGTGTATCAGATCTAGTCCCTTAAATCTATTTCTCACTTCCACTGTATAATCATAAGGGATTTGATTTAGGTCATACCTGAAAGGTTTAGTGGTGTTCCCCACTTTCTTCAAGTTAAGTCTGAATTTGGCAATAAGGAGTTCATGATCTGAGCCACAGTCAGCTCCTGGTCTTGTTTATGCTGACTGTGTGAGCTTCTCCATCTTTGGCTGCAAAGAATATAATCAGTCTGATTTCGGTGTTTGCCATCTGGTGATGTCCATGTGTAGAGTCTTCTCTTGTGTTGTTGGAAGAGGGTGTTTGCTATGACCAGTGCATTTTCTTGGCAAAACTCTATTAGCCTTTACCCTACTTCGTTCTGTACTCCAAGGCCAAAATTGCCTGTTACTTCAGGTTTCTTGACTTCCTACTTTAGCATTCCAGTCCCCTTATAATGAAAATGACATCTTTTTTGGTTGTTAGTTCTAGAAGGTCTCGTAGGTCTTCATAGAACCATTCAGTTTCAGCTCCTTCACTGTTACTGGTTGGGGAATAGACTTGGATTACTGTGATATTAAATGGTTTGCCTTGGAAACAAACAGAGATCATTCTGTTGTTTTTGAGATTGCATCCAAGTTCTGCATTTTGGACTCTTTTGTTGACTAAGATGGCTACTCCAGTTCTTCTAAGGTATTCTTGCCCACAGTAGTAGACACAACAGTCATCTTAGTTAAATTCACCTATTCCAGTCCA
Organism: Aepyceros melampus; assembly: GCA_006408695.1. NCBI lineage: Eukaryota > Metazoa > Chordata > Mammalia > Artiodactyla > Bovidae > Aepyceros > Aepyceros melampus. Next base: position 25,807 of record SJXQ01002292.1, read on the forward strand.
TTTTAGTTTGCTGATTCCTAAAATGTCCTTGTTCACTCTTGCCATCTCCTGTTTGACCACTTCCAATTTGCCTTGATTCATGGACCTAACATTTCAGGTTCCTATGCAATATTGCTCTTTACAGCATCAGCCCTTGCTTCTATCACCAGTCACATCCACAACTGGGTGGTTTTTTTTGTTTTTTTTTTTCTCCATCTTTCATTCTTTCTGGAGTTATTTCTCTGCTGATCTCTGGTACCATATTGAACACCTACTGACCTGGGGAGTTTATCTTTCAGTGTCCTCTTTTTGCCTTTTCATAGTGTTCATGGGGTTCTCAAGGCAAGAATACTGAAGTGGCTTTCACTCCCGTCTCCAGTGCACCACATTTTGTCAGAACTCTCCACCATGACCCAGCCATCTTGAGTGGCCCTACATGACATGGCTTAGTTTCATTAAGTTAGACAAGGCTGTGGTCCCTGTGATCAGATGGCTAGTTTTCGTGATCATGGTTTCAGTCTGTCTGCCCTCTGATGCGCTTTCTCAATGCCTACTGTCTTACTGGAATTTCTCTTACCTTGGACTTGGGGTATCTCTTCACAGCTGCTGCAGCAAAGCACAGCCACTGCTCCTTACCTTGGACGTGGGGTATCTCCTCTCCACCGTTCTCCTGACCTTGGATGGGAGGTATCTCCTCTTGGCTGCTCGCCACTCCAGCACTGCGCAGCCACCGCTCACCACTCCAGTGCCTTGTAACCATTGCATAAATTAATCTTTGAGGAATTAAGTCTAGTCAGAAGTAGTCTATTCTATGTTGTTCATATGATCAATGTATAGCTGAAATTTATTATCAAAGAGCAATGAGAAATTTTAATTGCAAAGTTTAGGGACTAAGTTATGAAGATTTTATGGAGTTTTTTTTCTCATATTATAAAGGATCTAAATTTTTGTTTGTTTTTGACCGTATCACTATGTGTTATGGATCCTAATTGCTAGAAGAAATAATGCTCAAATAAAGTTTATGCTTAAGAATATTTATTTATTGTTGTTAGAAATCCATTATTTTATATTTGTTGTTAAGGATTGTATGGGTTTTTTCTAAGATAAGTAAGGTACTAGAATCACATTATTTTCATTTATATGTGTATAACACAGTTTTTGAGTTCCAAGGTCGCTGCAATATATGTACTGTCTCTCCTTGATTTTTATGAACTCTGAAAGAAAGAGCTGAATTACATTTTTTAAAGGACACTTAATGAGCAAAACTAGACACAAGGAAAACCAGAAAATTTCCACTTAAATGGAGCACTTCCTTTATAGATATATAACAAAGTATATTCTCAAATGGAAATGTTTTTAAAATTTACTGTTCTTTCAATCATTGCTGGCGTCATAGTGTCTGCTTAAGGGACAAGTGGATTATTTTAATTTGATTTCTGACTAGTAGTCTTTGAAACTAACAGTTCCAAATATAAACATTTCTGATAGTTTCTTTTCTTTTTGAGAATATTTGAAGATGTAGTCGATTTTTTTTTTCTTTTTTTTTGGTGTGTGCTGTTCTGTTGACTATATTTGTATTTTCTCAGTGTATCATGATTCCATGGAAGGAGTAATTTTTAAAAACCTGGAATATGAAAATGTATCAGGTTGATATGAAAAGCATTTCAAATATTAAGCACAGTAGTGATAAATGCTCATGGTTGGTACTCTTGGTAGAAAAATAGGACAGGGTAAACATGAGATTTTTATTGTAAGTATTAAATATAAAAATGTAATATAGCTTTTATAAATAATTACCAGTTAGTGGAGGATGAATATCCAGCACAAATTTAAATTTTAGAACTTCTAAGTCATTACATTACATTTATATGTTTATACATTTATATAAATATTTTCGTGTTACATTTATCTAGTATTTTCTTTTTTCTTCAACAGAAATCTTCTGGACAGAGACACGTTTTCTAAATCTGATCCAAGTAAGTATTTAACTTGCTTTTTGAAATAATCTATTCAGCAGGAGAAGGGGGCAACAGAGGATGAGATGGTTCAGTGGCGTCACTGACACAATGGACATGAGTTTGAGCAAACTCTGGGTGATAGTGAAAAAAAAGGGAAGCTTGGTGTGCTGTGGTTCATGGGGTCAAGAGTTGGACACGACTTAGCAACTGAGCAACAACTTATTTTACTTACTTGACTTTGTAAAATGTTGTATGAAAATTATAATTTTTACTTAAATATTGTCTTAAAGACTAGAAAGTAAGGAGGAATATGGTCTCAGGCCCTGCATTCTTATCTACCTGGGCAGTACTCTGGCTAAAGAGAGGGAATTGCTTAGCATTTAGAGATGAAGAAGAAAATAACAAATGACTCCAATGCAGGACAATTCATTTTGAAAGTAAAACCTCGTTGTAAAGCCATATGATAAAAATGATATTTGAAAGACAGCTGTAATAGGCCATAATTCTAAGTGATCAAGTCACAGAGTAACAATTTTCCTTTTTTTGTGAATAAAGGAAGTATATAAAGTCATGTATAACCAAGTAAATATATAATATCTTGAATGAGCTGGATTTTTTTCTTACTATGTATATATTGAAAACTGGAGATAAATTGTACAATGAAAGCCAATTATAATTAGTAAAACAAAGAAATAATGTATAAATCAAAAAAAGAAGTTGATATCCAGTTGCTCTCCATTTCTACAAATGTATGAAACTATGTGGTTTAATGAAGGGAGAGAGATGTTTTCAGTTGATGAAAGAATTGTCACTGGAGATTGAGATTGTCACTGGAGAAAAGGCATTACAATTTGTGGGTATTAAAACTTCCCAGGACTCATTAGTAAGTGAATGGGATATTTTTATCCCTTAATCTCTACTCTAGACTTTTTGTTTGTGGTTGACAGGATTTCTTGTTTACAAACATTGAGGATAGGAGTGGCAGATATTAAATTTAACATTTGATTTGGTGCAGAATGTCCTCCCTATGATGCTTCTGAGGGTTATAAGTATCCTAGGAAGAGTGTGACCTATGACTGGTAACATACTGAAATACTTCAAAACTGTTTGTGTGGGTGTTAGTTGCTCAGTTGTATCCAACTCTTTGAGACCCCATGGACTATAACCCACCAGGCTCCTCCATCTATGGAATTTTCCAGGCCAGAGAACTGGAGTGGGTTGCCATTCCCTTCAATAGGGAATTTTCCTAACCTAGGAACTGAACCCTGGTCTCCTGCATTGTAGGTAGATTTTTTTATCAGCTGAGCCCCAGAGAATTCACAAAACTGTTTGCTGCTAAATCACTTCAGTCATGTTCGACTCTGTGCGATCCCATAGACTGCAGCACACCAGGCTTCCCTGTCCCGGGGATTCTCCAGGCAAGAACACTGGAGTGGCTTGCCATTTCCTTCTCCAATGCATGAAAGTGAAAAGTGAAAGTGAAAGTGAAGTCGTTCAGTCGTGTCCGACTCTTTGTGATCCCGTGGACTGCAGCCTACCAGGCTCCTCCGTCCATGGGATTTTCCAGGCAAGAGTACTGGAGTGGGGTGCCATTGCCTTCTCTGACAAAATGTTCAACCTTAGTTTAAAAAAAAAATCATCTACATTTGTAGCATAATGAAATTGAAGATGTTAGCAAATAACTATTATATTTTTGTGCCAAGACCTATACATGTTAAGGTCTAAAGACCTGTTATAGTTTTTTTGTTTATTTACAAAAATTTTAATCATGCAATGATTTATTAGCAATTTTCCTGCCAGAGTAAAGTGAGGTATTAAGTAATTTTAACATATCTTTTGGACAGCTGAAAAATAAATTGGGTTTGTTTACTTGATATTTATAAAAAATGTTTAGATTTTTTTTTTCATCTTTTTGTAGTTTGTGTCTTATATATACAAGGAGTTGGAAATAAAGAATGGAGAGAGGTAAGAATTGGAATTTTAAAAATATGATTTTTATGCTGTAAGACATGGTATAAGTTACAGTGTAATCAAGATGATACTTTCCTGTTTTTAGTTATTTTAAGTCATCTTCAACCATTCAATTCAAAGATTGAATTTCTTTTTAATTTTATTTCATTTTAATTTGATGAAAGCAATTTTTGTGTTTTGTTTTTAATAGTCTTCAATGTTTAGCTCATTTATGATCTTTCTGTGAATAATCTAGCTTTGATTTGTGTTTTCTTCGGTCACTTTTTGAGGTCAACTGCTGATTTTATAAAATATTGCTTTAAATGATTTTAAGTGTGGTGATTGATACCAATTATCTGCTCTTTGACAGGTAGTAACTTGTTATTTGAAATTAAAGTAGAAACTCAGTTTCCTATTATTTAGGTTGTTGCAAAAGTAATTGCAGTTTTGTATTGAAATTGGCCATTTGATATTGGAATACATTCAAAATAAAGAAGATTAGGTCATACATCATTTTAATGGGCATTTCTCTTTTATTTATTTTTATTGCTAATGACTTATTGCTTGGTGTAATATTATTACTTTTTTATTTTATATTTATTTTAAACTGTGTAAATGATGTTAGACAAATTGCAGATTGGGCAGTTTTCTTATTTGAGTACAAAATGAGTTGTAAAGCAGCCACAACATGAACAATGCATTTGGCCTGGGAATTGTTAACAAATGTGCACTGCAGTGGTGGTTCAAGAAGTTCTGCAGAGGAGGCAAGAATCTTGAAGTTGAGAAGTGTAATTATTGGCCATCAGAAGTTGAGAACAATCAATTGAGAGCCATCATCAAAGCAGATCCTCTTACAACTAAATGAGAAGTTGCCCAAGAATGTAACATCAACCATTCTATGGTCATTTGGCATTTGAAGCAAATTGGAAAGGTGAAAAAACTCGATACATTTATCATGCCTCATGAGCTGACCAGAAATCAAAACAAGCATTTTTGAGGTGATGTCTTATTCTACACAATAATAATGAGGCATTTCTTAATTGGATCGTGATCTGTGACAAAACGTGGATATTTTTATGATGACTGGCAATGAACAGCTCAGTGGTTTGACAGAGAAGAAGCTTTACAGCACTTTCCAAAACCAAACTTATACCAAAAAAATACCATGGTCTGCTGCTGGTCTCATCCACTGCAGCTTTCTGAATCCCACTGAAATCGTTACATCTAAGAATATGCTTGGCAAATTGATGAAATGCATTAAAAACTATAACACCTGCAACTGGCATTGGTCAACAGAAAATATTAAGTTCTTCTCCATGGCAAACCTGATGGCATGTTGCACAACCAAAGCTTCAAAAGTTGAACAAATTAGGATATGAAGTTTTAGCTCATCCACTATATTTGCCTAACCTCTCACCAACCACCACTTCTTCAAGCATCTCTATAACATTTTGCAGGGAAAACATTTTCACAAACAGCAGGATATAGAAAATTCTTTCCAAGAATTTGTCAAATCCAAAAACATGGAATTTTATGCTACAAGAATAAGCAAACTTATTTCTCATTGGCAAAAATGTGTTGATTGTAATGGTTCATATTTTGATTAATAAAGGCATTTTTGGGCTTAGTTATAATGATTTTAATTCACAGCCTGAATGCATAATTACATCTGCACCAACCTAAATACAAATTAGGAAACAGTTCTGCAAAGATGGGCTCAATAAAGGACAGAAATGGTAGGGACCTAAGAGAAGCAGTGGAGGTGATGGAATTCCAGCTGAGCTATTTCAAATCCTGAAAGATGATGCTGTGAAAGTGCTGCACTCCATATGCCAGCTAATTTGGAAAACTCAGCAGTGGCCACAGGACTGGAAAAGGTCATTTTTCATTCCAATCCCAAAGAAAGGCAATGCCAAAGAATGCTTGAACTACCACACAGTTGCATTCATCTCACTTGCTAGTAAAGTAATGCTCAGAAGTCTCCAAACTAGGCTTCAGCAGTACGTGAACCGTGAACTTCCAGATGTTCAAGCTGGTTTTAGAAAAGGCAGAGGAACCAGAAATCAAATTGCCAACATCCAGTGGATCATCGAAAAAGCAAAAGAGTTCCAGAAAAACATCTGTTTCTGCTTTATTGACTATGCCAGAACCTTTGACTGTGTGGATCACTATAAACTGTGGAAAATTCTGAAAACGATGGGAATACCAGACAACCTGACCTGCCTCTTGAGAAACCTGTATGCAGGTCAGGAAGCAACAATTAGACCTGGATGTGGAACAACTGACTGGTTCCAGATAGGAAAAGGAGTACGTCAAGGCTGTGTATTGTCAGCATGCTTATTTAACTTATATGCAGAGTATATCATGAGAAACGCTGGGCTGGAGGAAGCACAAGCTGGAATCAAGACCGACGGGAGAAATATTAATAACCTCAGATATGCAGATGAAAACACACTTATGGCAGAAAGTGAAGAAGAATTAAAGAGCCTCTTGATGAAAGTGAAAGAGGAGAGTGAAAAAGTTGGCTTAAAGCTCAACATTCAGAAAACTGAGGTCATGGCATCCATTCCCATCACTCATGGCTAATAGATGGGGAAACAGTGGAAACAGTGGCTGACTTTATTTCTTTTGGCTCCAAAATCACTGCAGATAGTGATTGCAGCCATGAAATTAAAAGACCCTTACTCCTTGGAAGGAAAGTTGTGACCAACCTAGATAGCATATTGAAAGCAGAGACGTTACTTTGTCACCAAAGTCTGTCTAGTCAAGGCTATGGTTTTTCCAGCGGTCATGTATGAATGTGAGAGTTGGACTATATAGAAAACTGAGCAGAGATGAATTGATACTTTTGAACTGTGATGCTGGAGAATAGTCTTGAGAGTCCCTTGGACTGCAAGGAGATCCAACCAATCCATCCTAAAGGAGATCAATCCTGGGTGTTCATTGGTAGGAATGATGTTGAAACTGAAACTCCAATACTTTAGCCACCTGATGCGAGGAGCTGAGTTTTTGGGACGACTCTGATGCTGGGAAAGATTGAAGGCAGGAGGAGAAGGTGATGACAGAGGATGAGATGGTTGGATGGCATCACTGACTCAATGAACATGGGTTTGGGTGAACTCCGGGAATCGGTGATGGACAGGGAGGCCTAGCGTGCTGTGTTTCATGGGGTTGGAAAGAGTCGGACACGACTGAACTGAACTGAACTGAAATAAAAATACTTTGTTTAATGGAGTAAAAGCAAGGAGGCAGAATTATACATTTTCATGGTTAATTATTTTATTATTATTTATTTCAGTATAGTTGATGTGTAATATTGTATAAGTTACAGATGTACAATATACTGATTTGCCGATTTTAAAGATTGTACTCCATTTATAGTTATTATAAAGTATTGACCAAATTCATTTGTTATGTAGAATATCTTTATAGCTTATTTCATACATAACAGTTTTTACCTTAGTCCTTAGTTTAAGGACCTTTTCACCTTAGTCTTGGTTCTCTATCCCCAAATTGCCCCTCCCACTCTCTCTCCCCATTGGTCACTGCTAGTTTCTTTTTTCTTCCTGTGAATCTTTTTCTCTTTGTTATATTCACTTGTTTGTTGTATTTTTTTATATTCCACATATAAAGTAGCTTATTTCACTTAACAAAATATTCTGCAAGTCCATTCATGTTGTTGCAAATGTAAAATTTTATCATTTTTATATGGTTAATATGCCATTATACGTATGTGTGTGTGTGTGTGGTGTGTGTGTGTGTGTGTGTATAGAGAGAGAGAGATCTATATCACGTCTTCCAGTTCAGAAACATGGTGTATTTTTCCATCTGTTTCATCTTCAGTTTCTTTCATCAGCATCTTATAGTTTTCTGTGGATAGTATCATTTCAACTAGAAACAGTGACAATCTTACTTATTCCTTACCAATTTAGATTTCTTTTATTATTTTTTCCTGTTTACTTGCTGTGGTTAAGATTTCCAGTACTGTGTTGAGCAAAACTGGAATAGTTCTTATAATTAATGGATATTGAATTTTGTCAAAAGCTTTTTTCTGCATTTATTGAGATGATCATATGGTTTTTAATCTTCAGTTTATTAATGTGGTGTATCACATTGATTTGTGGATAATGAGAAATCCTTGCATTCTTGTCATAAATCTCATTGGTCATGATGTACTGTTCTTTAATTTATCATTGGAGTCAGTTTGCTAGTATTCTGTTGAAGATTTTTGAATCTGTTTATCAGTGATATTGGCCTGTATTTTCTTTCTTTCTTTCTTTCTTTTTTTTTTTGTCTAATACTACTATAAAGGTCCAGAGAAGGCAATGGCAACCCACTCCAGTACTCTTGCCTGGAAAATCCCATGGATGGAAGAGCCTGGTGGGCTGCAGTGCATGGGGTTGCTACAAGTCAGACACAACTGAGTGACTTCACTTTCAGTTTTCACTTTCGTGCATTGGAGAAGTAAATGGCAACCCACTCCAGTGTTCTTGCCTTGAGAATCCCAGGGACGGGGGAGCCTGGTGAGCTGCCGTCTATGGGGTTGCACAGAGTCGGACACGACTGTAGCGACTTAGCAGCAGCAGCAGCAATATAAAGGTGGTGCTAGGTTCATAGAATGATTTTAGAAATATTCGTTTCTTTGCAATTTTTGGATATATTTTTAGAAGAATAGGTGTTAACTCTTCTGTAAATGTTTGGTAGAATACACCTCTGATGTCATCTTTCCTTGGACTTTTGCTCATTGGGAGTGTTTTAATTACTGATTCATTTCAGTACTGGTAATTGTTCTGCTCATATTTTCTATTTCTTCTTGGTGCAGTCTTGGGAGATTATATGTTTTTATGTATTTGTTTTTTCCAAGTTTCTATTTTATTGGCATTTAGCTGTTTGTAGTAGTCTTCTCATGATATTTTTTAGTAACATTTCTTTGGTGTTGGTTGTAACTTCTCCTTTATTGTATCTGATTGTAGAGATTTTATTCCTCTCCCCCCTTTTCTTTTCTTGTTAGGTCAGGCTGAAGGTTTATCAATTTTGTTCATTTTCTCAAAGAACCAACTTTTAGTTTGACTGATTTTTTTCTATAGTTTTTTATACTCTATGTCATTTCTTTCTGCTCTGATCTATGCTCTCTCTCCTAATAATTTTGAGTTTTATTTGTTCTTTCTCTAAGTTCTTTAGGTGTAAGTTTAAACTGTTTATTTGAACTTATTCTTAAATCCTGATGTAAGCTTGTATTGCTGTAGACTTCTCTCTTAGAACTGCTTTTACTGCTTCCCATAGGTTTTGGATCATCATAGTTTGTGTTCATTTGTCTACAAGTATTTTTTAAAATTTCCTCTTTGACTACTTCAAGGATCTGTTGGTTGTTTAGTAGCATATTGTTTAGCATCCATATGTTTGTGGTTTTTTGCAGTTCTTTTCTTGTAGCTGATTTCTAATCTCAATCATTGTGGTTTGAAAGATGTTTGATATTATTTCAATTTTCAATTTTCTTAAATTTCATAAGGTTTGCTTTGTGGCCTACTGTGTGATGTGTCTGAAAGAATGCTCCATGTGCACTTAAAAAGGATGTATATTCTGTTTCTTTCAGATATAGATATATATATATATATATATATATATGATTCATCTGGTCTAATGTGTCATTTAAGGCAAGTGTTTCCTTATTGATTTTACATATGGATTATCTGTCCATTGATATAAATGGAGTTTAAAGTTCTTACTATTGTGTTACTGCTGTCAAATTCCTCATCTATGTCTGTTAACATTTGCCTTATGTAATTTATTAAAGGTTCAGCATATATACTTATTTGCTATTTAGCAATAATAAGTTCATATATATATATGGTCTGTTAATATATATACTTACAGTTGTTACATCCTCTTGGATATATTACTTCATCATTATGTAGTGTCTCTTTTTGTCTTTTGTAGCAATAACTATTTTATAGTCTATTTTACTAAGTATTACAAGCTCTTTCTTTAAAGGTTCTAATTTCTCATTATTCTTCTGAATTCTGTGACCATCTTTACCATTACTACCTGAACACTTTCTTGAGTAGATTGCCTATATCTATCTCACTTAATTCTTCTGGAGTTTTTCTTTACTTTTGTTCCTTCATCTCATACATATTCCTCTATTGCCTCAGATTTCCTAAGGTGCTATTTGTATTTTCATGTAATTAAAGTTCTGCTGTGTTTCCTGACCTTAGAGAAGAGGCCTTATCTTGCTGTTGTTGTTGTTCAGTCACTAGGTCGTGTCCAACTCTTTGTGACCCCATGTCACAAGTGCAGCACTCCAGGCTCCCTGTCCTTCACTGTCTCCTGGAGTTTGCTCAGACTCATGTCCATTGAGTCGGTGATGCTATCCAACCATCTCAACCTCTGTGGCCCCCTTCTCCTCATGCTCTCAATCTTTCTGAGCATCATGGACTTTTCTAATGAGTCGGCTGTTCTCATCAAGTGGCCAGAATGTTGGAGCTTCAGCATCAGTTCTTCCAATGAATATTCAGGGTTGATTTCTTTTGAGACTGACTGGTTTGATCTCCTTGTCGTCTAAGGGACTCTCAAGAGTCTTCTCCAGTACCACACTTTGAAAGTGTCATTTGGTTGGCATTCTGTCTTTTTTATGGTCTAGCTCTGACATCCATACATGACTACTGGAAAAACCATACCTTTGACTATATGGACCTTTGTCACCAAAGTAATGTCTCTGCTTTCTAATACACTGTCTAGGTTTGTCATAGCTTTTCTTCCAAGGAGCAAGTGTATTTTAATTTTGTGGCTGCAGTCACCATCTGCATTGATTTTGAGCCCAAGAAAATAAAATCTGTCACTGTTTCTACATTTTCCATTTCTATTTCCCACGAAGTGATGGGACTGGAGGTCATGATCTTAGGTTTTGTAATGTTGAGATTTAAGCCAGCTTTAAAAAAAGCTGGGGAAAACCCCACTCTTCTTGCACCTCATCAAGAGGCTTTTACTTCCTCTTCAATTTCTGCCGTTAGTGTGATATCATCTGCATATCTGAAGTTGTTGATATTTCTCCCAGCAATCTTGATTTTGCCTTGAGATTCATCCAGCCCAGCATTTTACGTGATATATTATGCATATAAGTTAAATAAGAGGGTGATAACATACAGCCTTTTTGTTGTATTCCTTTCCCAATTTTGAACCAGTCCATTGTTCAATGTCTGGCTTAACTCTTGCTTCTTGACTGCATACAGTTTGCTCAGGAGACAGGTAAGGAGGTCTACCGTCTTAAAGGTCCTGTCTCCTTAAGAGATTTTCAGTTTGTTGTGATCCACACAATCAAAGGTTTTAACATAGTCAATGAACAGAACTAGATGTTTCTGTGGAACTGCTTAGCTTTCTCAATAATATACCAAAAGTTAGCAGTTTGATCTCTGCTTCCTCTGCCTTTTCTAAACCTAGCTTGTACATCTGGAAATTCTTGGTTAATGTGCTTCTGAAGCTTAGCTTGAAGGGTTTTGAGCATTATGTTGCCAGCAGGTGACATGAGCACAATTGCACAGTAGCTTGAACATTCTTTGGCATTGCCCTTCTTTAGACTAGGATGAAAACTGACCTTTTCCAGTCCTGTGGCCACCACTGAGTTTTCCAAATTTGCTGACATATTGAATGTAATACTTTAACTGGATCATATTTTAGGCCTTATGTAGCAGATGTCATCTTTGCCCCAGCAGCACATTCCCTCTTTTGTCACCCAATATGTTTGCTCTATGGGTTTCCTCTAAGAGAGCTATGTGCATCCTTTTTTTGTTAACTGACTATGTGTGATGCCATGCACTGCAGCACTACAGGCTTCCCTGTCATAAGCAAATCCTGGAGCTTGTTGAAACTCATGTTCACAAGTTGATGATGCCATCAAAACATCTCACCCTCTGTCGTCCCCTTCTCCTGCCTTAAGTCTTTCCCAGCATCAGGGTCTATTCTAATGAGTCACTTCTTTGCATCAGGTGGCCAGAGTACTGGAGATTCAGCTTCAGCATCAGTCACTCCAATAAATATTCAGGACTGATTTCCTTTAGGATTGACTGGTTGGATCTCCTTGTAGTCCAAGGGACTCTCAGGAGTCTTCTCTAACATGGCAGTTCAAAAGAATCAATGCTTCAGCACTCAGCTTTCTTTATGGTTCAACTCTGATATCCATACACAATTCCTGGAAAGAAACATAACTTTGACTAGATGGACCTTTATTGGCAAAGTAATGTCTCCACTTTTTAATAAGCTGTCTAGGTTGGTCATAGCTTTTCTTACAAGGAGCAAGCCTCTTTTAATTTCATGGCTGCAGTCACCATCTGCAGTGATTTTGGAACCCAAGAAAATAAAGTTTGTCACTGTTTCCATTGTTTCCCCATCTATTTGCCATGAAGTGATTTTTCCAGTAGTCATGTTTGGATGTGAGAGTTGGACTATAAAGAAAGTTGAGCTCCGAAGAATTGATGCTTTTGAACTGTGGTGTTGGAGAAGACTCTTGAGAGTCCCTTGGACCACAAGAAGATCCAGCCAGTCCATCCTAAAGGAGATCAGTCCTGGGTGTTCATTGGTAGGACTGATGCTGAAGCTGAAACTCCAATACTCTGGCCACCTGATGTGAAGAACTGACTCATTGGAAAAGACCCTGATGCTTGGAAAGATTGAAGGCAAGAGGAGAAGGGGATGACAGAAGATGAGATGATTGGATGGCATCACCCACTCGATGAACGTGAGTTTGAGTAAGCTCAGAGAGTTGGTGATGGACAGGGAAGCCTGATGTACTCCAGTCCATGGGGTCGCAAAGAGTTGGACATGACTGAGCGACTGAACTGAACTGATGGAACCCGATGCCATGAATTTGTTTTTTGAATGTTGAGTTTTAAGCCAACTTTTTCACTTGCCTCTTTCACTTTCAAGAGGCTCTTTAGTTCCTTTTCACTTTCTGCCATTAGGGTGGTGTCATCTGCATATCTAAGAATATTGATTTTTCTCCCGGCAAGTTTTATTCCAGCTTGTGCTTCATCCAGCCCAGCATTTCACATAATGTACTCTGCATATAATTTGAATAAATAAGGTGACAGTATACAGTCAAGGCTTTGGAATAGTAAATAAAGTAGAAGTAGGTGTTTCTCTGAAATTCTCTTCCTTTTATTATGATCCAACAGATGTTGGCAATTTGGTTTCTGGTTCCTCTGCCTTTTCTAAATCCAGCTTGAACATCTGAAAGTTCTCAGTTCACATACTGTTGAAGCCTAGCTTGCAGAATTTTGAATATTACTTTGCTAGCATATCAGATGAATGCAATTGTGTGGTACCTTGAACATTCTTTGGCATTGTCTTTCTTTTGGATTGGAATGAAGACTGACCTTTTCCAGTCTTTGGCCACTGCTGCATTTTCCAAATTTGCTGGCATATTGAATGCAGCACTTCCACAACATTATCTTTTAGAATTTGAAATAGCTCAGCTGGAATTCCATCACCTCCACTAGCTTTGTTCATGGTGATGCTTTCAAAAGCTCACTTGATTTCACACTTCAGGTTGTCTGCCTCTAGATGAGTGATCGCACCATTGTGGTAATCTGGGTCGTTAAGATCTTTTTTGTAAAGTTCTGTGTATTCTTGCCACCTCTTCATAATATCTTCTGCTTCTCTTAGGTCCATTAAATACATACCATTTCTATCCTTTATTGTGCCTGTCTTTGCATGAAATTTTTCCTTGGTATCTCTAGTTTTCTTGAAGAGAGCTCTAGTCTTTCATATTCTGTCATTCAGATGGATATATCTTTCCTTTTCTCCTTTGCCTTTTGCTTGTCTTCTTTTCTTAGCTATTTACAAGGCCTCCTCTGACAACCATTTTGTCTTTCTGCATTTCTTCTCTTGGGGATTGTTTTGATCATCACCTCCTGTACAATGTTATGAACCTCTCTCTATAATTCTTCAGATACTCTATCAGATCGAATTCCTTGAATCTATTTGTCACTCCCACTGTATAATCAAATTGAATTTACTTATCTTCCACTTACTATATGACTGACTTATAGTACGAAACTATATGATTAAGGCTACAATGGTTCTCTAAGAGATCAAAATACTTTTTTAAGAATAAAAAACTGGTAAGTGGCTGGTAAGTAAACTCCTACATTATTATAAAAGTTTATTGCAGAAGACCAGCTGTCAATGGGAAAATTGCCAGCGGGATTTATTTGGCTTCAAACCTAATATGATGCTGTGGTATTACACAGCTGTTAAAAAAAGCTAATGGGAGGTCCGGATCTCCCAGGCCGCGGTTGCTGGCCGGTCTGCTCGCTGAGACCCCGCACTAAGACCGTGTACTGGCGCCGCGCAGCCCTGGTGGGGACTCGGCTCGTCCCCGTCAGGAGCAGCTCAGCGGGCCGATTTGAGGGGCCACCAGGAATTTCGGGCTCCGGGATGGGGAACAGCACATCATCATCTTTGGGAAACGCAGCAACTGCTCCTGTGAATCAGATCCAAGAGACCATTTCTAATAATTGTGTGGTGATTTTCTCCAAAACATCCTGTTCTTACTGTACGATGGCAAAAAACCTTTTCCATGACATGAATGTTAACTACAAAGTGGTGGAATTGGACATGCTTGAATATGGAAGTCAGTTTCAAGACGCTGTTCACAAAATGACTAGTGAAAGAACTGTATCACGAATATTTGTCAATGGAACTTTTATTGGAGGTGCAACTGACACTCATAGGCTTCACAAAGAAGGGAAATTGCTTCCACTAGTTCATCAGTGTCACTTAAAAAAAAGTAAGAGGGAAGAACTTTAGTGATGTAAGTGCATATAACTTTGCTAGTAATATGTCACTACATATTTAAAATGATATTGCCTGATAATGTCTTTTAAATATTTGAAGGCGTTTTAAATAATGAATTATCTTCATGAAAAGGTTGTAAAAATAATGAACAATAAATCACTGTGGAAATAAACAAAAAAAATGCTAATGGGATTGGAGAATTTACTGAGTAATATTCAATACTTAAACATTAAGGAACATAATGCTATTATGCTGAACTGCATGAAAATGTCATTATTGTAGCTCAAAAATTGAGTGTCTGCAATTTCATGTGATTTCAAGTAAATGCTCTTGTATTTTGCTGGTAGAAGAAAATCTGGAGTGTTTATTTTCATTTCTCCATTTGAGATTATTGAATGCCAACTATATATCTGAGGAGGGCTACCATCTTGAATAAAGTGATAGATGCTATGTAATATGAGTGAAGGAATGTTTAACCTGAAAAGTGCAAAGTCTCTGAATAGTCATAATTGTCTTCAAACTCTTAAAGTATTTTGCTCTAGACATGGGGGAATAATTACTTGATGTTGAGACAAGAAAGCAGAAAATAAAATATAGGCTCAAAGGATGAAGAGACAGAGCGGCATTATTTTGTTCACTACAAGGAAGATATCTGTAACATTTAGAGTATCTCATGGTAGAATGGACTTCTTTGAGCAGTATTCTGGAGCTAGAACTATAGTGGGTGCCCTGTGTTCAGTCTGGGGTTGGACTAATTCATCAGGAAAAAATAATTGAACTTGTTTAGTTCTCATTACTTGCAAGTCTAATATTATGATGCTATGGAAGTCATAGTTTTGTATTCTTATTGTCAATTTTCTCATTATCTTTTAAGTATTGAACATTATTTTACAGAATAATAGCAAGTACCACCCTGTTCCAATCTTCTGTTTGTGCTAAGTCCCTTTGGTTAGTGTCTGACTCTTTGCAACCCTCTGGACTATAGATCGCCAGGCTTCGCTGTCCATGGGGTTCCTCAGGCAAGAATACTGGAGTGGGTTGCCATGCCCTCCTCCAGGGGAATCTTCCCAACCCAGGAATCGAACCTGCGTCTCTTGTCTCCTGCATTGGCAAGCCGGTTCTTTACCACTAGTCCTCCTGCGAAGTCCCCTTTTGATCTTAAAACATTTATTTCTCTGATGAAGGAGTTATCTAAAAAACAAAATAAATAGCTAGAATTTAGAGGGTATGACGTTGAACAAAGGAGTGAAATAACTGTAGATGTTCTTCTACTACAAAAATATTCTTATATCTGACCCAGAGGACTTTCTGCATCTATCAGTGGCTTCCTCTTTATGTGTCACAAGAAGGGTTCAACATGCATTACTAAACCCATTACGTTTTAAGACCATTTCCAATAGCTGCTACCATAAATGAAGAAATCCATTTATTCAAGGTTACTTATGGAGAATTAATCACACAATAAACCACTCTAATAATTACTCTCGGTATATTTGGAATTAGACAAGTAAAATAATATTATAGGTACTTTGTTAAATAATTTAAAATATCCATTTGACTTGTTTCTATTGTGTGCCTATCATACAGCTGTTATGTTGGAAAGAAATTTAAATAGATAGCATTTTTATCTCAAGAGCATACAGTATAGTTAAAGAGTTTTACCAGCTATTTTAGTATGTCTGTACAGTCCATTTTCTGATTTAGCTATCAATACTACATCAGTAATATAGTGGTCATGTTTTTATTTCAATTTAGATGTATCCTGGAAAATTATGTATTAACTAGGCACATGATTTTATTTCTGTGATGAATTACTTTTATATAATAAGGAGAAAAAAAAAGGAGCTTAAAATACGTGGAGACAAAGGCTCCAAATAAAGATGCAGAATTACTTAAAATTAATCTGTAGTTGAAATCTGCAAATTAAAAATTAGATCTTACGCTATTGCATATCTTCAATAAATTCTAATGATTATGAGTTATCAAAGTAATTGATCTTTTAAAACTAAAATGTTATCTCAGTGAATAATAATTTTATAGCTAGAAATGATGGCGTGACATGGATTTTAAAAATATGAAAACTGTTAGTGGAAAATGGAAATAACAAAATATCTCTAAAGATGCACATATATTTGGTTTTGAGAGTTTCTGGAAAGTTAGGATTAATTTCTTTCAGTTAAATTTGAGTCATCCATAGGTCATGTATTTTGTGAATTCTTTTAAACATTTAAAATTATAGAGTTGGTTCTGAATTCCCTAGGTTAGTGTGTAATGAGACAACCTGAAGTTGTTTATACCACACTTTGTGAGTGTAGTTTGGAGGGAAATCTATTGCCAAATGTTGATTACTGAATTTTGACATTGTCTCTGTTCTGCACCATTCCATTGACATTGAGCTGTTTTAATATTTATTCATGTCCATGCTGAATAATATATGTATAATATGTAAATGCACACATATTCCGAAAGGATTAGAAACTTATTCATAGCTCATCTTAAATGTTATTTTACCCATTAGTCTTTTCTAACCTTCACAACTAGAATTTCCTCCTTTCACCTTTATGAAATACTATAACTTAAATAACTTTCTTATGGTCCTTGTCACCTTCTACCTTATATCATTCAACAAATATCAAAGATTTTTTTGAACTTATGTTCCCTTATGTCTTAACTTCACTTCTTAATGCAGTGCTGTTTAAAGGTCAAGGTTCTCTGCTACAGCGTTTAGGGTATGGCTTTTGTTCTTAGAAGATGCTCAGCTAATATTTGTTAAAAGGATGAACTTGAGGATACCCTCAAATATGGGCTAACACTTAACAATTGTCCTTTCAGAAATTATGAGTTGCAGGAATCATCTGTGGATAATTTTGTTCCAGTGTTACATTTGTCAGATGAGAACATTTGTGTCACATGCTAAATAAGCTATAAGAGCCCAACGCTTATTCTGATGCTTTTTTTCATAACTTTAACTACATATTTAGAAATTTGAATTATAGCATCTATTGAAAAACACACTTCTTACATCTTAAAGCTTAGGCTTGAAAGCTCATTTCATTCTATCTTTTTGTTCTATGAAAATTATAGAGGGAAGCATCTGAAGTTATTGGTACAGGAAAGAGGAAATTCCCCACAGTCTTTAGGCAATCACGTGTTGCTAAACTGTTAAGGGTCTTGCATTTTACTGACACTGTCTTCACTATTGGATTCATGCTATAGAGCAACTAAATATTTTTGTTTGGTTTGCTTTTATTTTCTGACTCATAAAAGAGATTTTAATTACAATATACTGCAGAGCATTCAGTCTATCGATACTAGATTCCTATAGTAGATATTTGAAGGTTTCTTAGTGTATATATCATGTCTCCATTACTGTGACTGAGGGGATCTTAACAAGAGGATTGATGAGAAGTTGTGTGGCATGTGGTTGAAATAATTTCATCAAACAACATTTTCTATGGAAGAGATAGTGAGTTTTAAGGCATTACTGTTTTAGCTTCTCTTTCTCCAAGAAAAGGAAATGCAAAAAGGCAAAATGACTGTCTAAAAAGGTCTTACAAATAGCTGAGAAAATAAGAGAATTGAAAGACAAAAGAGAAAAGGAAAGACATACCCATCTGAATTAGAGTTCCAAAGAATAGCAAGGAGAGATGAAAAAGATTTTCCTAAGTGATCAATGCAAAGAAATAGAGGAAAACAATAGAATGGTAATGACTAGAGCTCTCTTGAATAAAATTAGAGATACCAAGGGAACATTTCATGCAAAGATGGGTACAATAAAGGACAGAAATGGTATGGACCTAACAGAAGTAGAAGATATTAAGAAGAGGTGGCAAGAATACACAGAAAAACTATACAAAAAAGTTCATAATGACCCAGATAACCACAATGGTGTGATCATTCACCTAGAGTCAAACATCATAGATTGTGAAGTCAAGTGGGGCTTAAAAAGCACTAGTGTAGGTGATAGAATTCCAGGTGAGCTGTTTCAAATCCTAAAAGATGATGCTATTAAAGTGCTACACTTAATATACCAGCAAATTTGGCAAACTCAGCAGTGGCCACAGGACTGGAAAAGGTCAGTTTTCATTCTAGTCCCAAAGAAGGGTAATGCGAATGTTCAAACTACTGCACAACTGCACTCATTTCACATGTTAGCAAAGTAATGCTCAAAATCCATCAAGCTTGGCATTAGTATTATGGAAAGAAGAACTTCTAGATGTACAAGCTGGGTTTAGAAAAGGCAGAGGAACCTGTGATCAAATTGCCAACATCCATTGGATCATAGAAAAAGCAAGAGAATTTCAGAAAAAAACATCTGCTTCTGCGTCATTGACTAGGCTAAAGGCTTTGACTATGTGGATCACAACAAACTGGAAAATTCTTAAAGTGATGGGCATACCAGACCACCTTATCTGCCTCCTTTGAAACCTGTGTGCTGATCAAGAAGCAATAGTTAGAGCCAGCAATGGTTAGTCCAGTATAGAACAATAGACAAATTAGGAAAGGAGTATGTCAAGGCTGTATATTGTGACCCTGCTTATTTAACTTCTATGCAGAGTACATCATGCAAATGGTGGGCTGAATGAAGCACAGGCTGGAATCAAGATTACCGGGAGGAATGTCAATAACCTCAGATATGCCGATGACACCACCCTAAGGGCAAAAAGCAGAGAAACTAAAGAACGTCTTGATAAACGTGAAAGAAGAGAATGAAAAAGCTGGCTTAAAATTCAGCATTCAAACAGTTAAGTTCATGGCATCTAGTCCCATCACTTCATGGTAAACAGATGGGGAAAAAATGGAAACAGTGACATACTTTATTTTCTTCAGCTCCAAAATCACTGCAGATGATGATTGCAGGCATATAGTCAAAAGATACTTGCTACTTGGAAGAAAAACTATGAGAAACCTAGGCAGTGTATTAAAAAGCAGAGACATTACTTTGCTGACAATGTTCCGTATAGTCAAAGCTATGGGCTTTCCAGTAGTCATGTACAGATGTGAGAGCTGGACAGTGAAAAAGGATGAGTGCCAAATAATTGATGCCATGGAACTGCACTACTGGAGAAAACTCTTGAGAGTCCCTTGGACTGCAAGATCAAACCAGTCAATCCTAAAGCAAATCAACCCTGAATAGTCATTGGAAGGGCTGATGCTGAAGGTGAAGCTCCAATACTTTAGCCACCTGATACCAAGAGCCAACTCATTGGCTGCTGCTGCTCTGCTAAGTCGCTTCAGTCATGTCCGACTCTGTGCGACCCCATAGACGGCAGCCCCCATCCCTGGGATTCTCCAGGCAAGAACACTGGAGTGGGTTGCCATTTCCTTCTCCAATGCATGAAAGTGAAAAGTGAAAGTGAAGTCGCTCAGTCGTGTCTGACTCTTCGCGACCCCATGGACTGCAGCCCACCAGGCTCCTCCCTCCATGGGATTTTCCAGGCAAGAGTACTGGAGTGGGTTGCCATTGCCTTCTCCAGTCAACTCATTATAAAAGACCCTAATTCTGGGAAAGATTGAAGGGGACAACAGAGGATAAGATGGTTGGATGGCATCATTGACTCATGGACATGAGCTTGAGCAAACTCCAGGAAACTGTGGACAGGAAGCCTGGCATGCTGTAGTCCATGGGGTGACAAAGGAGTCGTACATAACTGAGTGATGAACAACAGCAGCAATTGTTTTAGCAATGTGTATACCTTAAAAAAATATACCATATTATACTCTTTTGAATTCCTAACATCAGCCAGACCAGTTTTGCTAACAGAAATGCAGATTGGTCTTGAAATTTTTCTGCTTTGGAAGGGACATAAAGTAGTTTTTACAAATATTTCTGGTTAGAAGGAATCAAAAGTTTCATCTTAATGTAATTTTTCATGTTTAGAAAACTAATTTGAAGTTTGTTAGCTCTGTAAGTGGGCTTTCCTGGTAGATCAGCTGGCAATAAGTCCATCTGCAATACAGGAGACCCCAGTTTGATTCTTGGGTCAGGAAGATCCCTGGAGAACTGCCAGAGTCCAGCTCCAGCAGCCAGGGATTCAACCTGAAGGGAAGAGAAGTGTATGCGAGAAACTGTGGCAGCCTCTCAGTTTTCTTGGACTGCCTGTTTATTTCAATCTTATGATTCTTTTTTATACTTTTACAAAAGCATTAGGTCAGAGGTTTGATATTTTTAGTTCCCATTTACCCAGATTTATTTGTCTCCAAAAATCACTGTTGCCCCTCAAAAGGAGTTCCTTCCTCAGTATTTTATCTACTTTTTCTCATATGTCCTTGGAAATACACTGTAACTCATGCTAATGTCTGGGCTGCATACCACATTCCTCAGTTTAATTCTTATCTTTCTAAGTCCTGTTTGCCCCTAGTATCCTAAACTCACTATTTCTAATAAAGGGCTTCTAGCTATAAATATCTCTAAAGTCCCTAATCTCTATAAGCTATAGTAGAATATGATAACATTACAGCATCCCTTAAATCTTTAGCTTCTAACTATTTTAATTATTCCTAAGCCCTAAATTCAGCAAACTTCTTTGCCATAAACACTTTCCTCACAAATAGGCTTCATATAGCAATCCCTCCCATGGTCTCAAGCTGTGGCCTCTGTACTTACCCTGGAACACTCTTTTGTAAAAGTCCTTGAACAAATGTCGATGATTAACTTTATGAATTATTCTTTGAGCACAGCTGCAGAAGGCTTTATGCCTTCTCATGCTCCTCTCAAAAACAATAAGCACCTTAATATTCTCTTCAGTCAACTCAGCTGAGGAAAGGGAAAAACAAGTCAGAATCACAAAGCCTAACTCCTTCATTCCGGATCTGTGCCTACGGAACAAAGGGAGGGGGTTTAGGGCCGTGCCTCCATTTTGTCAGTAATGCCTAACAAAGCTCCCAACAGAGAAGGGACAGACTACCCACTCCAGCATTCTTGGGCTCCCCTGGTGGTGGCTCAGACAGTAAAGAATCTGCCTGCAACGGGGGAGACCTGGGATCCATCTCTGGGTTGGGAAGCTCCCTTGGAGGAGTGCATGGCAACCCACTCCAGTATACTTGCCTGGAGAATCCCCACGGACAGAAGAGCCTGGTGGGCTGCAGTCCATGGGGACCCAAAGAATCAGACATGACTGAGGGGCTAAGCACAGCACAGCTCTATCAGTATTTTATATCCAACTGAACAAGAATCATACGTGCCACTGAACTTTTCTGATTGTTAGCTGAAAATCAAATCCAGAATAATTTTCTTCTCTTGAACTATTTTTTAATCAACTTTTTTTTTTATCTTTCCAGCTTTATTGAGAAGTAATTGATATAGAACAGTGTGTGAGTTTAAGGTGTAATGATTATATATATATGTGTATATATTCTTTTTTGTGTTTGATGAGAATGTTAAAAATCTACTCTCTTAGCAACTTTCAGAAATACAGTATGGTATTGATTCATGGTGGCTCAGAGGTTAAAGCGTCTGCCTCCAGTGTGGGAGACCCGGGTTCGATCCCTGGGTCGGGAAGATCCCCTGGAGAAGGAAATGGCAACCCACTCCAGTATTCTTGCTTGGAGAATCTCATGGACTGAGGAGCCTGGTGGGCTGCAGTCCATGGGGTCACAAAGAGTCGGACACGACTGAGTGACTTTACTTACTTACTTATTGTATCATCACTATGATGTACATGACGTCCCAGGAACTTATTTATATTTATATTATAACCGGAAGATTTTACCCTTTGACCAGCTTCACTCATTTCTCATTTCTCCTACCTGCATCCACCAATCAGTTGTTTCTGTGACTTTGGTTTTCTTAGATTCCACGTAGAAGAGAGATCATACAGTTTTTGCCTCTGTTCATCTTTTTTCACTGGCCTAATACCCTCAAGATTTATCCGCATTTTTGCAAATAGAATAATTTCCTACTTTTTAATGGCTGTATTCCTGTTCTAATTTTAGTATATCTTTTAATTGAAATAAAACACCCAGATGAAGGGTATACATCATGCAGCGCACTGAATTTGTTAGATGCAAATACATCGTGTAACCACCTCCCTGTGAAGAGTAGACTATCACTAGCATTCAGGAATTCTGACTGTGCCTTTCCTTCCTCCCAGATTAAACTTGATCCCTAACTTCTAGCACTGTAAAAGAGTTTTGCATATTTTTAAGTCTCAAGTAAATAAAATCATATGTTTATATAGTTATTCATGTCTAGTTTGTGTCTCTCAGAATTATGTCTATGGAATGTATCCATGCCTGTGGCAAAGTTTTTTACATTTGCTGCTGTATGATTTTCTAGTTTTTGAATTATCTCAATTTATTTATCCATTCTACTCTGGACAGATTTTTGGATTGTCACCAGTTGCTGAACATTATGATTAACTGATTGGAATATTCCAGTACACGTGTTTTAGATCTTACAATTATAATTTGGTATTGTCTGTACATGTAGGAGTAAAATTTCTGAGTCACAGGGTATGTGTATTTTCATCTTCAGTAAATACTGATTAATAGTTTTCCAGAATTTTTCACATGCCATTCTCACTGTAGTATGTCTTTGTTGGTACTTTGTATAGTTAATTTAAAAAATATATTTCCACTTGGATATTAGCTTCCTGATAATTTATATGGTTGAGCACACTTTGGTAAGCCTAATATCCATTTGGTTATCCCCTTATGAAGTGTATGTTCAAGTGTATGTTCCTTATTTTCTTGCTTCTTTCCTTATTATGCCTTGCAAATATCTTCTCTTCTGTAGTAGCGTGACTTTTTTACTCTTTGAACCATGTATTTTGTTGAACAGAAGTTTGTAACTTTAATTTAGGTGGTGATAGTAATTTATTCCTTTCCGATCTCTTTTGTTCTGTTTAAGGAATATTTGTTATTTGAAGCCTGTGATGATGTTTCCAGTGTTATATTCTATAAGTTTTATTGTTTTAACTTTCATATTTATATCTACGATTCCTCTGGGATTAATTTTTGTGTATGATTTGAGGTAAGATTTACTTTGATCTAGGGGGATTTGTTGAAGATTCTTTATTTCATAATCTTATGTCCTTTGACATTAATGAAATGACTAAATATGTGAGGACCTTGTTTAGGATTCTGTTTATGTTTATTCTATGCTATCTTAATAAGTAGTTGCATGTATTTTGTAGTTCTTTTTTTTTTTTCAAGATTTTCTAGGTCAGAGGTCAAGATATAAAGAACAAGATACAAATAGAGACCAGGGTAAATATTTTAGACTAGGTTGCCCCTATGTTCCCTGGGGCTATTATAGCATAAAAGCACCATAGACAATATATGAATGGTTAATTAGAGCTATGCCCTATGAACCTTAATTTACAAATGAATGGAAGGTCAGATTTGGCTTATGGGACAAGAGTCTTCTGCACACATAGGATATTCTTCGCTTTTTACATCACCATAAGTTTTAGAATTTGTCAGTTTATACACACATACATGCATAAATGCATATACACACATGGGCGCACACACACACATGCTTCAGATTTGAGTTTGTATTATAGATTATTAATAATTTCAGAGAACAGAAGTATGTAAAATAGTATGCCTTGTAATCCATGAATATGGATATTGCTCTATTTATTTAAAGTTTCTTTAGTTTTTCTGAATAATATTTTATAGTTTCTGTGGGAGGGTCTTGTACATCTTTAATTGTATTTGTCCCTAGTGATTAAGATATTTTTGATTCTAATGTAACTTGTCATTTTTTATTTTTGTTTATTATTGTGGCAAGTAAAATATTATTTGAGTTTTTGAATAATTGAGGTCACCTTGCTTAACTTGGTAATAGTAATTTGTGAATTTAAAAAAGTTTTCTTCATATACGCTTATAATCTGTACCTAATGTCTTATTTTTTTCCCTTTCTAATCATGATGTTTATTGTACTGACCACTACCTCTGTGCAGTGTTGAATTAAAGCGGAGATAGGAAGCATTCTTGTCTTGTTCCTGACACTAATATTTGCATCTATGAGATGTTCATATGATATTTCTTTAGTTTGTAAAAGTAGTGAATTACATGCTTCATTTTCAGTATTAAAACAAATATATTTCAGGAATAGTCCAACAGATTCATGATATATTGGAATGAAGACTAACATTTTCTAGTCCTGTGGCCACTGCTGAGTTTTCCAAATTTGCTGACATATTGAGTGCAGCACTTTAACAGTAGCATCTTTTAGAACTTGAAATAGCTCAGCTGGAGTTCCATCACCTCCACTAGCTTTGTTTGTAGTGATGCTTCCTAAGGTCCACCTGGCTTCAGACTTCAGGATGCCTGGCTCTAGATGAGTGATCACAACATCATGGTTATCTGGGTCATTAAGTCTTTTTTGTATAGTTCTTCTGTGTATTCTTGCCAGCTCTTCTTAATATCTTCTGCTTTTGTTAGGTCCATTCTGCTTTTTTCCTTTGTGGTACCCATCTTTGCATGAAATATTCCCTTGGTATCTCTAATTTTCTTGACGAGAACTCTAGTCTTTCCCATTCTATTTTTTCCCTCTGTTTCTTTGCACTGATCTCTGAGGTAGGCTTTCTTATCTCTCCTTGCTATTCTTTGTAACTCTGTATTCAGATGGGTATATCTTTCCTTTTCTCCTTTGCCTTTAGTGTCTAGTCTTTTCTCAGCTATTTGTAAGGCCTTCTTAGACAACCATTTTGCCTTTTTGCATTTTTTCTTCTTGGGAATGGTCTGGATCACTGCCTCCTGTACAGTGTCACGAACCTCCATCCATAGGTCTTCAGGCACTCTGTCTATCAGATCTAATCCTTTGAATCTATTTGTCACTTCCACTGTATAATCATAAGGGATTTGATTTAGGTCATACCTGAAAGGTCTAGTGGTTTTCCCTACTTTCTTCAATTTAAGTCTGAATTTTGCAATAAGGAGTTCATTATATGAGCCACAGTCAGGTCCCAGTCTTGCTTTTGCTGACCTTATTGAGCTTCTACTTCGGCTGCAAAGAATATAATCAGTCTGATTTCAGTATTGACCATCTGGTGATGTCCATGTGTAAAGTGATCTTTTGTGTTGTTGGAAGAGGTTGTTTGCTATAAGCAGTATGTTACTCTATTGTATTCTCCTAGAAAGTCATAATGTAATAATAAAAAAATTAGCATTGACATATTTTTGCCATTTAACTTTAAGACTCCACTCAATTTCACTAACTGTCCCAATAATATCTTTTAGCAAATGGGTCCCATCCAGAATTGAATATAACCATCTCCTCTTTGCTGTTGTTTTGTTGTTGTTGTTGTTTTCTACTTGATCTGAAATAGTTTCTCAGTTTTTGTTAACTTGGTATTTTTGACACTTTTGTAGATGGAATGTCAGCTACTTTTCAGAATTCTTTTATTATGGCTTTGTGTGATTTTTTTTTTTTCCCCCTCATGATGCATTTTTGAGTAGAGTGTCACAGAAGTGGTACTGTGCTCTTCTTATTGTATGGTATCTGGTGGCATAAAATTTTGATTTGTCCCATTTCTGATTAGGTTAATTTTCATCACTTGATCAAAGTGTTTTATGCTAATTTTCCCTATCAAAACAGTTACTTTCTTATTTTCTAGTTAATATTAGTTTGGGGAGGGCATTCTAAGAGTGGTAGTTATATACAGATGGTAGTTGATGAATATTTCGGTAGATTTTTTGATTATATAAATGTCTTCTTCCTCATTAAACTTAACACTTAAAATTATTTTATAAATGTGGGCTTAGGGTTTCTTTTGTTATTCACTAGTTTTTCATATGATACTATCATTTTTGGGGGGTGCTTAAATTCTTCCAAATTTGCCCAGTGGGAACAGCTTAAAGCTCGCTTTGGTGTCTGTTGAAAGTTACCCTGTCATTCTTTTAGCTTGTCCTTATTTCCTGAGAAAAGATGTTCAGGGCTTTTATTCTTTCCTGGAAATGCTTCTTCCCTTAAATTCTACTTTGTTTATTAAGTGAATAATTAAAACTGTTTGCATTTGTGTAATGTTTATATCATTTATCTTACCTCATGGATTTGCTTTTGACTTTCTCATGTTTTATATTTGACATGTATCTCAAAATCAGTAGATAGTTTGGCTTAAATGTAAACCTAAATTCATAATCTTTGTCATTTATTGGGAGTGTTTAGATCATTTATAATTATATCT
This sequence comes from Aepyceros melampus, assembly GCA_006408695.1. NCBI lineage: Eukaryota > Metazoa > Chordata > Mammalia > Artiodactyla > Bovidae > Aepyceros > Aepyceros melampus. The sequence goes on from SJXQ01002292.1 coordinate 52,626, forward strand.
GGTAAAACATCATTTTACTATTTCTTTTTATTTTATTCACATATCTTAAATTCTTTATCTTTCCTTTCTTTCCTCCTGTGGATTTGAATATTTATCTATCATCTGTCCTCCTTTCTTCTTATCTATCTATCTATCTTTTTGTATATTTTCCATTATAACCTTATTAGTTTTACTTTCTTTAACTATTATCTTAATAGTTGCCCTAAAGATTTCAACATACATAATGGATATTTTGAATCTGTTATAAACTAGTTTTGTAACAAATTCTCAGAAAGTGCTTGGTCCTCAAAACATTGTAACTCATTATCTCAACTCCAATTCTCTTATCATTCTTAGTTTTGTATATAATATGAACACACAAGGCATTTTAGTATTTTTTTATCATCAATAGATTTTAAGATTTTACATATATTTCCCTGTGTTTCCTATCAGATACTCTTCATTTCTTCATGTAATTGTATGTTTCCTTCAAGGATCATTTTTCATCCTGTATGAAGAAATCCCCTTAAAATATCTGTTTGTATAATTTTGCAGTTAGACTATCAGTGAATTTTCTTAATTGTTTTTAAGTGAGGAAATCATTATTTTGTGGGTTTTTTTCTCTTTTTTATTGTTAAAAATAGAGAAAACAAGACAAAAAGTAGAAAACACAATGAGTTATCATAAGGCAAACATCTTTGTAACCATTAGCAAGGTCAAAAATGCACCTTTACCAGCCACCCAGAATTTCCTTCCATGTGCCTCTCCTAATCAGAGCACCCAGTTTTCAAAGAATAATGACACATGTGTTCATGCAAGTACCTTTATGGTTTTATCATACAAGTGTGTACCCCTTGACATTATAATTTAGTTTTGTACACTTAAAAGGAATTGGCATGCATTTTCTTTTTGTTTTAACCTATGGCTTCCCTTCTGTCCTTCAGTTTCCCTTGCAATTTTTCTCTTAGAGAGTTCAGACCATTTTACTTGTAATGTCATAGTCAGGATCTTACTGACCATATGCTTATGGTTCAGTGTATCATGTTTTTCTGTTGTTTGTACATCTTCAGTTTGACAAACTGACTCAAAAGGGTGATCAGACACAGGTTCAGTTCTTTTAGCAAATCTGTTGGTGGTGGTGTGAACGTTCATTAGGACGCACTTTTTTTTTGCTGTTAGTATCCTTTGATGTTTATTACATAAATAATCAGGAATTTTCACTTGCTAGTTGGAATTATCCTCTTTTATATCAACATTGTCAAATCATATTGCCATTGATACTCTCATTTAGACCTAATTAAACCTTAGTTATGTAGGTAATTCTCACCACTAATCTTACTTAAATGATTTGACTTCTGATTTTGTGATTTTTTACACCAGTGTTAATCTGTATCCAGTAGAAACTATTACTTAGAACTGTGAATTGAGCTGGAAATGCTGTCTTCTCATGCTAAGCATGAGATCAAAAGAAAGCAGAAGTAGCAATATTCATATCAGACAAAATAGACTTTAAAATAAAGACCATTACAAGAGACAAAGAAGAACATTAAATAATGATCAAGGGATCATTCCAAGAAGACATAAAAATTATAAATATATATGCACTCAACACTGGAGCACCTCAATACATATGGCAAATGCTAACAATTATAAAAGGTGAAATTGAGAGTGACACAGTAATAGTGGGGGACTTTAACACCACTTTCACACCAAAGGACAGATCATGTGGACAGAAAGTTAAGTAAACAGTAGCCTTAAGTTATATATTACAACAGATGGACCTAATTGATATTTATGGGACATTCCATCCAAAAGCAGTAGAAATATACCTTTTTTTTCTTCAAATGCACAGGGAACATTCTCCAGGATAGATCACATCTTGGTTTATAAATCATATCTTGATAAATTTAAGAATACCAAAATTGTATCAAGTACCTTTTCTGACCACAGTGACATAAGATTAGATATCAACTACATGAAAGAAAATTGTAAAAAACACAGACAACTGGAGGCTAAACCATATGCTTCTAAATAACCAAGAAATTATTTAAAAAATCAAAGAGGAAATTAAAAAAAAATACCTAGAAATGAATGACAGCAAAACACAACTGAAAACATGTAGGACGCAATAAAAACAGTGAAAGAGGGAAGGTTATAGCAATACAAGTCCACCTCAAACAAATGAGAAAAATCTCAAACAAACAACCTAATCTTATACATAAAACAACTAAAAAAAAAAGAAAAGGAAGAACAGCAACAAAAAACAAAGTTCCTAGAAGCAAAGTTATCATGAAGGTCAAGCAGAAATAAATGGAAAAAAAAGAAGGAAACAATAGCAACAATCAGTAAACCTAAAAGCTGGTTCTTTGTGAAGATAAAACTGAGAAACCATTAGTCAGACGCATCAAGAAAAAAAAGCAGCTCATACAACTCAATATCAGAACATAAATATCTCAATCAAAAAATGGGCATAAGACCTGAGCATACCTTTATCTAAAGAAGACATAGAGATGTCCAATAAACACGTGAAAAGATGCTCAATGTTGCTCTTTACTAGAGAAATGTAAATCAAAACTATATTGAGGTCAGAATGGCCATCATCAAAAAATGTACAAACAATAAATACTGGAGAGGATGTGGGGGGAAAAGGAGATTCCCCTTGCACTGTTGGTGGGAATGTAAATTGATACTGTCATTATAGAGAACAGTATGGAGATTCTTTAAAATCTAGGAATAAATCTACCTGGATGGCATCACCGACTCTATGGAGGTGAGTTTGAGTGAACTCCGGGTTTGGTGATGGACAGGGAGGCCTGGCGAACTGCAGTTCATGGGGTCGCAAAGAGTTGGACACGACTGAGCGACTGAACTGAACTGAACTGAAATCGACCATATACCCCAACAATCCCACTACTCTGCGTATAACCCGAGAAAACCACAATTCAAAAAGACATATATAGCCAATATTCAGAACAACTCTATTTTCAATAGCCAGGACATTGAAGCAACCTAGATGTCTATCAGCAGTTGAATGGATAAAGAAGATACTTTACATAAATGCAAGGGAATACTTCTCAACCATAATAGGAATGAATTTGAATCAGTTTTAGTGAGGTGTATGAACCTAGAGCCTGTCATACACAGTGAAGTAAGTCAGAAAGATAATAGAAAATATTGTATAGTAACACATGTATATGGAATCTAGGAAAATGGTACTGATTTTGTTGAAAAGGAATGGAGACTCAGACACAGAGAACAAACTTGTGGACACAGCAGGAGGAGGAGAGGTGGGATGAATTGAAAATGTAGCATTGACATATAACACTATTATGTGTAAGATAGTAGGAAGCTGCTATGTAACACAGGGAGCCCAGCCTGGTGCTATCTGATGACCTAGAGGGAAGAGATTTGGGAAAGGGGAAGCTCAGGAAGGAGGGGATTTATATATAATTATGACTGATATGCATTGTTGTATGGCAGAAACCAATACAACCTTTTAAAGTTGTTTTTTCTTCAGTTTTTAAAAAAAGTTAATATTTGTCTCACATGAAGGAAAATGTCACTGATATCAACCCATATTTCCCAGTAAAGTCCTCCTGAATAAATTTAGTCCTTTTTTAAAAATCTTCACATAATAAAACTTGTCACTAATCACAGAATTAATAACCAGCAATGACATGGTTAAAGTAGTTCCTTAAACTATTGTTATTTTTGTAATTATGATTTAATATTAAATGTTTTAATTAAGGTGTGAAATGACTATAATCTAATTTTTAAAATTGATGGAGTTTAGTCTTATCTATATTTTATGTGTGATAATTACAGAGATATAATCAAAGTGTTCTTTTTTATGTTAATGGATTTACGTTCATCCTAAAAATAAAGCATCCCCCCCAAAATGAATGAAATCCGCTTATATGAAATACTCTGTCTTAACCAAGAATATTGGAAGTCAGTTCTCTTTGTGGTGTGTGTGTTTGTGTGTACATGTATAACCATCTCATTCATATATAATGATATAAGAGCTAGACAAAATCTTCAGATTTTCTCTGTGTCTTCTTATAATTAAGTGAATTTGAAATCATTGATTTGGGGAAAAAAAAGTCTTATATAATGAGTTACATGACAGTACTCTAATCTTTTACCCTCAGATGAAAAGATCCATGGATTCTCTCATAATCCCATTATTTAACTCCAAGCAGGAGCTGTTTATCAGTGTAAATCTGTAATTTTGGTTGGTTGTGTGTGTGTGTGCATGTGAGCATGGTATTTGTGCGTGTTTGCATGTGCGAGCCAATGTACTTGCCCATTCTTACACTTTGCATCCTTTATGCAGGTTAAACTGTATCTTCCTAAACTGAAATTTTTTTTTTTACCTTAGTTTATCTTAATATTATGTGTGCAATATTCAGTTTATCTAATCTTCTTATCTAATCTCTGGAGACTGCCCTCTGTATATCACTGCTACTCAGGTTTAATTCTAATTTAATAACTGATATAAAGAATGTGCTGTAGTCCACATGAGCTCTTTTTCTTCATGGTTTTCATTTAGACAAATGAATGTGAGATAGAGTGATTGTTCTGGCCTTCCACCATATATTAAACCTTCATGAACATTTTTCTCATAACAGAGTTCATTTGCTTGGTGCAATAACTAGATGAATATTCTTTCCAGTATAGCTCTTGTAGAGCAGTTTAACAATTAATTGATTTAAAAATTATTTCCATTCTGTTATTTTCAGCAAGATTTGTTCCTACATGGAAAAAACAGGTATTTATCCAGTTAGCTCAAGTATAAAACAAAGGAAAACTTCCAATGACTTGATTGTGAATTGTATTTTATTTTTTGTGTGTAAAGTTTTACAACAAACAATGTTTTGTTTTCTAGTAAAATTATCAGTTTACATACTTTTTCAAATAACTTAAAACTTTTACGTTTGTGGAGAAAAAATTTTTTCTAATAGTTTTCTATTTATGAGATAAGGATATTTAATGCTATATAATTATGTTAAAGCATTCTCCTGTCCACATATTCATATATGTTCCTTGTGCCAGAGATTATTGTAATCAGGTGTGTAGGTACTTCTAAAAATTCAGTATTGTTGATATTCAGAAAAAGATGTTTTAGGATACTGGTTGCAATTTTTTTAAAAGTAGCTGTTTCTGAATGTATACAATTAACAAATACTAATATTTCTCTTTACTCAAAGTTGTAACTCTTTGTGACCTGCATAGAATAATATGCAACTGTGCATTTTCCAATGAATTAGAAAATTTTTATTTTGTGATTTAAGGTATCAACTAAGACCTAAAATTTAGTTTGAGCAAACTTCAAGAGATAATGAAGGACAAGGAAGCCTAGTATCTGCAGTCCATGGGAGTTGCAAAGAGTCAGACATGACTTAGCAACTAGACAAAAAAACAACACAAATTTTATTTAAATCAAGAAGATTAATCACTTGGTTGATAGTTGATAATTCTACCCTCTGGGTAAAAATTAGCATTTTTTTCTGTGAGATGAACTGCCATAATTTCTCTTTAAATTTCTTATTATGCCAGTTTGCACTTTTTATGAAGAAGCTTCCATAAACCTCTTATCCTTATTCCTTAGAGGGCAGAGAGAATGAAAGCCATAATTACAGAAAACTAACCAAACTGATTGCATGGATCACAGCCATGTCTAATTCAAATGAATCTACGAGCTTTGCCATGTAGGGCCACCCAAGATGGATGGGTCATGCTGGAGAGTTCTGACAAAAAGTGGTCCACTCGAGAAGGGAATGGCAAACCACTTCAGTATTCTTCCCTTGAGAACCCCATGAGCAGTATGAAAAGGCAGAAAGCTATCACCCTGACTCCCCAGGTTGGTGAGTGAGTGAAGTGAGTGAAGTTGCTCAGTCGTGTCCGACTCTTTGCGACCCCATGGACTGTGGCCTACCAGATTCCACCATCCATGGGATTTTCCAGGCAAGAATATGGAGTGGGTTGCCATTTCCTTCTCCAGGAGATCTTCCCAACCCAGGGATTGAACCTGGGTCTCCTGCATTGTAAGACAGATGCTTTACCACCTGAGCCACCAGGGAAGTGCCCAATATATACTGGGAAAGAGTGGAGAAATAACTCCAGAAAGAATGAAAAGATAGAACCAAAGTGAAAACAATGCCCAGTTGTGGATGTGGAGATGGATTGGAGATGGAAGCAAAGTCCGATGCAGTAAAGAACAATATTGCATAGGAAAATGGAATGTTAGGTCCATGAATCAAGGTAAATTGGAAGTGGTCAGATAGGAGATGGCAAGAATGAACATTGACATTTTAGGAATTAGTGAATTAAAATGGACTGGATTGGGTGAATTTAATTTGGATGACCATTACATCCACTACTGTAGCAAGAATCACTTAGAAGAAAAGGAGTAGCACTCATAGTAAACAAAAGAGTTCAAAATCCAGTACTTGGGTACAGTCTCAAAAATGACAGAATGATCTCTGTTCGTTTCCAAGGCAAACCATTCAATACCACAGTAATCTAAGTCTGTGCCCCCAACCACTAATGCCAAAGAAGCTGAAGTTGAATGGTTCCATGATGACCTATAATATCTTCTAGATCTAACACACACACACACACAAAATGTTCTTTTCATCATCAGAGACTGGAATGCAAAAGTAGGAAGTCAAAAGATACCTGGAGTAACAGGCAAATTTGGCCTTAAAGTACAGAATGAAGCAGGGCAAAGGCTAACAGAGTTTTGCCAAGAGAACGCACTGGTCATAGCAAACACTGTCTTCAAAAACACAAGAGAAGAGTCTACACATGGACATCACCGGATGGTCAATATGAAACCAGATTAATTATATTCTTTGCAGCCAAACATGGAGAAGCTCTATACATTCAGCAAAAACACGACCAGGATCTGACTGTGGTTCAGATCATGAACTCCTTATTGCCAAATTCAGACCTAAGTTGAAGAAAATAGGGAAAACCACTAGGCCATTCAGGTATGACCTAAATCAAATCCCTTACAATTATACAGTGAAAGTGACAAACAGATGCAAGGGATTAGATCTGATAGACAGATTGCCTGAAGAACTATGGACATACATGACATTGTACAGGAGGTGGTGATCAAAACTTTCCCCAAGAAGAAAAAATGCAAAAAGGCAAAATGGTTGTTGGAGTAGGCCTTATAAATAGCTGAGAAAAGAAGAGAAGTGAAAGGCAAGGGAGAAAAGGAAAAATATGTACATCTGATGAGAAATTCTGAAGAATAGAAAGGAAAATAAAGCCTTGCTAAGTGAACAATGCAGAGAAATGGAGGAAAACAACAGAATGGGAAAGACTAGAGAGAGATCTCTTCAAGAAGACTAGAGATACCAAGGAAAAATTTCATGCAAAGACAGGCACAATAAAGGTAGAAATGTTATGGACCTAACAGAAGCAGAAGCTATTAAGATGAGGTGGCAAGAATACACAGAACTATACAAAAAAGATCATAATGACCGAGATAACCACGATGGGGTGATCACTTAATTAGACCCAGGCATCCTGGAATGCAAGGTCAAGTGGGCCTGAGGAAGCATCACTATGAACAAAGCTAGTGGAGGTGATGATATTCCAGCTGAACTATTTATAATTCTAAAAAATATGCTCTGAGAGTGCTACACTCAATATGCCAGAAAATGTGGAAAACTTTGCAGTGGCCACAGGACTGTAAAAAGGCAGTGTTCATTCCAATCCCAAAGAAAGGTAATGCCAAAGAATGTTCAAACTACCGCACATTTGCACTCATCTCACACACTATCAAAATAATGCTCAAAATTCTCTAAGCTGGCTTCAACAGTATGTGAACTGAGAACTTGCAGATGTTCAAGCTGGATTAAGAAAAGGCAGAAAAACCAGAGATCAAATTGCCCACATACGTTACGTTAGATCATAGAAAAAGCAAGAGAATTCTGAAAAAAAAAAAATCTATTTCTGCTTTATTGACTACATGAAAGCCTTAGACTGTGCGGTCACAGCAAACTGGAAACTTCTTCAGTTCATTTCAGTCACTCAGTCGTGTCTGACTCTTTGCAACTCCGTAGACTGAAGCACTCCAGCTTCCCTGTCCATCATCAACTGCTGGAGCTTGCTCAAACTCATGTCCATCAAGTCAGTAATGCCATCCAACCATCTCATCCTCTGTCATCCCCTTCCCCTCCTCTGCAGTCTCTCCCAGCATCAGGGTCTTTTCCAATGAGTCAGTTCTTTGCATCAGACGGCCAAAGTATTGGAGTTTCAGCCTTAAAATCAGTTCTTCCAATGAATATTCAGGACTGATTTCCTTTAGGATGGACTGGTTGGATCTCCTTGCAGTCCAAGGAACTCTCAAGAGTCTTTTCCAACATAACAGTTCAAATGCGTCAAGTCTTCGGCACTCAGCTTTCTTTATAGTCAACTATCCCATCCATACATGACTACTAGATGGACTTTTGTTGGTAAAGTAATGTCTTTGCTTCTTAATATGCTGTCTAGGTTGGTCATAACTTTTTTTCCAATGAGCAAGCATCTTTTAATTTCATGGTTGCAGTCACCATTTGCAGTGATTATGGAGCCCCCAAAATAAAGTCACTGTTTCCACTATTTCCCCATCTAATTGCCATGAAGTGATGGGACCAGATGCCATGATGTTAGTTTTTTGAATGACGAGTTTTAAGCCAATTTTTTCACTTTCCTATTTCACTTTCATCAAGATGCTGTTTAGTTCTTCTTCGCTTTCTGCCATAAGGGTGGTGTCATAATTTTCCAGTTTGCTGTGATCCACACAGTCAAAGTCTTTGGCATACTCAATAAAGCAGAAGTAGATGTTTTCTTGGAACTCTCTTGCTTTTTTGATGATCCAGTGGATATTGGCATTTTGGTCTCTGGTCCTCTGCCTTTTTTAAATCCAGATTGAAAATCTGGATGTTCACAGTTCATGAACTGTTGAAGTCTGGCTTGAAGAATTTTAAGCATTACTGTGCTAGGGTGTGATATGAGTGCAATTGTGCAGTAGTTTGAGCATTCTTTTGGCATTGCCTTTCTTTGGGATTGGAATACCAAACATTCTTTGTCACTGCCTTTCTTTGGGATTGTATTGGAAAATTCTTAAAGAGATGAGAATACCAGACTACCTTACCTGCCTCCTGAGAAATCTGTATGCAGGTCAAGAAGCAACAGTTAGAAGAGGACAATGGAGAACAATGGACTGGTTCCAAATTGGGAAAGGAGTATTTCAAGGCTGTATATTGTCACCCTTCTTATTTAACTTATATGCAGAGTACATCATGCTGGCCTTTATGATGCACAAGGTGGAATCAAGAATTCCGGGAAAAATACCAGTAACCTAAGATGTGCCGATGACACCACCCTATGTCAGAAAGCACTGGGATGGTAGCTGTGGTATAAAATAAATATTTCAGTTTAAATGTTAATTGTAGAACCTCATGAGAAAACCGCATGTATAAGTCAACAAGATAGTTGTATGCATGAGTCTTTGTTGTTCAGCCACCGTGTCATGTTGTGACCCCATAGACTGCAGCCTGCCAGGCTTCCCTGTCCCTCACCACTTCCTGGAGTTTGCCCAAGTTCATGTCCCTTGAATCTGTCATTCCATCCAACTATCTCATCCTCTGTCACCCTCTTCTCGTTCTGCCTTCAGTCTTCCCCAGCATCACAGTCTTTTCTAATCAGTCTGCTATTCACATAAGGTGGCCAAAGTATTGGAGCTTCAGCTTCAGCATTAGTTCTAAGAAAGAGTATTCAGGGTTGCTTTCCTTTAGGATTAACTGGTTTGATCTCCTTGCTTTCCATGGGGTTCTCAAGAGTCTCTTCCAGAATCACAGTTCAAAAGCATCAGTTCTTCAGTACTCTGCCTTCTTTGGCTTCCCTGATAGTGCAGTTGGTAAAGAATCCACCTGCAATGCAGGAGACCCCAGTTTGATTCCTGGGTTGAGAAGATCCACTGGAGAAGGGATACGGTACTCACTCCACTATTCTTGTCCTTCCCTTGTGGCTCAACTGTTAAAAAATCTGCCTGTACTGAGGGAAACCTGGGTTTGATCCCTGGGTTGGGAAGATCCCCTGGAAAAGGGAAAGGCTATCCACTCCAGTATCCTGGCCTGGAGAATTCCATAGACTATTATATAGTACATGGGGTCACAAAGAGTCAGACATGCCTGAGTGACTTTCACTTCACTGTCTTTTTTATTTTCCAGCAGTTGCATCTGTACATGACTATTGGAAAGACCATAGATTTGACTATATGGACCTTTGTCAGCAAAGTGATGTCTCTGCTTTTAAACACAGTGTCTGGGTTTGTCACAGTTTTCCTGCCAAGAAGCAGTCTTCTAATTTCCTGGCTGCAAGTCACCATTCACATTGATTTTAGAGCCCAAGAAGAGGAAATTGGTCACTGCTTCCACCTTTTCCCCTTCTATTTGCCATGAAGTGATGGGACCGATGACATGATCTTAGATATTTTTTTAATATTGAGTTTTAGGCCAGCTTTTTCACTCTTCTTCACCTTCATAAAGAGGCTCTTTAGTTCTTCTTTGCTTTCTGCCATTAGAGTGGTATCATCTGCATGTCTGAGGTTGATATTTCTCCCTGCAATCTTGATTCCAGCTTCTGCATCATCCAGCCTGGCATTTTTGCATGATATGCTCTGCATATAAGCTATATAAACAAAGTAACAATAAACAGCCTTGTCATACTCCTTTCTCAGTCCTGAGCCAGCAAGTTGTTCCATACAGGGTTCTCTGTTACTTCTTTAACAGCATACAAGTTTCTCAGGAAGAGAGATAAGATCATCTGCTCTTCCCATCTCTTTAAGAGTTTTCCACAGTTTGTTATGATCCACATGGTCACAGGCTTTAGTGTAGTCAGTGAAACAGAGGTAGATGTATTTCTGGAAGTCCTTTGCTTTGTATGATCCAGCAAATGTTAGTAGTTTGCTCTCTAGTTTCTCTACTTTTTCTAAACCCAGCTTGAATGTCTGAAAGTTCTTGGTTCATGTAATGCTGAAGCCAAGCTTGGAGGGTTTTGAGCATATTCTTAGTAGCCTTGGAGATGAATACAATTGTCCAGTGGCTTGGACATTCTTTAGTACTGCCCTTCTTGGGAATTAGGATGAAGATTGAACTTTTCCACTCCTGTGGCCACTGCTGGGTTTTCCAATTTGCTAACATATTGAGTGCAGTGCTTTAATAGCATCATCTTTTAAGATTTTAAATAGCTCAGCTGGAGTTCCATCACCTCCACTAGTTATTGGCAGCAGTGCTTCCTCACACTCACTTGACTTCACGCTGCAGGATGTCTGGCTCTGAGTGAGAGATCAACATTGTGGTTATCCGGGTCATTAAGATCCTTTTTGTACAGTTCTTCTGTGTATCCTTTCCATCTCATCTTGATCTCTTCTGCTTCTATTAGGTCTTTACTGTTTCTGTCCTTTATTGTGCCCATCTTTGCATGAAATATTCCTTAATTTTTCCAGTTGGCTTGAAGATGTTACTAGTCTTACCCTTTCTTTAGTTTTTTTCTGTTTCTTTGCATAGTTCATTGAAGAAGGCATTGTCTCTCCTTGTTATTCTGTGGAACTCTGCATTTGGTGAATGTACCTTTCCCTTTCTCCCTTGCTTTTTGCTTCTCTTCTTTCCTCCGCTCTTTGTAAAGACAACTAGTTTGCCTTCTTTGTCAGACAACCACTTTGTCTTCTTGCATTTCTTTTTCTCTGGGATGGTGTTGTTCGCTGCCTCCTCTACAGTATGATGGACCTCTGTCCTTAGTTCTTCAGGCACTCTGTTTACTAGATTGAATCCCTTGATTCTATTTGTCATCTTCACTGTATATTTATGGGGGATTTTATTTAAATCATATCTGACTGGCCTAGTGGTTTTCCCTACTTTCTTTAGTTTAAGCCTGATTTTTGTTGTGATGATGATCTGATCATCACAGTCAGCTCCAGGTCTTGTTTCCACTGACTGTATACAGTTTCTCCATCTTTGTCTACAAAGAATGTAATCAATCTGATTTCGGTATGACCATTTGATGAAATCCATGTGTAAAGTCATCTCTTGTATGGTTGAAAAAAGATGTTTGCTACAACAAGCATGTTCTTCTGGCAGAATTCTGTTAGCTTTTGCCCTGCTTCATTTTGCACTTTGAGGTCAAACTTGCCTGTTACTCCAGGAATCTCTTGACTTTCTACTTTTGCCTTCTAGTCCCCTATGATGAATAAGACATGCTTTTTTTTTTTTTTTTTTTTTGCTATTAGTTCCAGGAGATCTTCTAGGTCTTCATAGAACTTATCAACTTCAGCTTCTTCTATGTCCATGGTTGGAGCATAGAGTTGCATTACTGTGATGTTGAATGGGTTGCTCTGGAAATGAACTGAGATCATTCTGTCATTTTTAAGGTTGCACATAAGTACTGCATTTCAGACTCTTTTGTTGATTATGAGGGCTACTCCATTTCTTCTAAGGGATTCTTGCCCACAATAGTAGAATAATAGTCATCTGAATTAAATTCAGCTATTTTAGTTCACTGATTTCTAATATGTCGATGTTTATTTACACTTGCCATCTCCTGCTTAACCTCATCCAATTTACCTTGATTCGTGATTCTAACATTCCAAGTTCCTATGGAAAACTCTTCTTTTCAGCATTGGATCTTACTTTCATCACTAAGCACATCCAAAACTGAGGGTCATTTCTGCTTTGGCCTTGTCACTTCATTCTTTCTGGAACTATTAGTGGTGGTTCTCTGCTCTTTCCCAGCAGCATATTGGACACCTTCCAACCTGGGGGACTCATCTTTTAGTGTCATATCTTTTAGCCCTTTTATACAGTTCATGGGGTTCTCATGGTTAGTATACTGGAGTGGTTTGCCATTCCCTCCTCCAATGGATCACATTTTGTCAGAGCTCCATGCTGTGACCCGTCCATCTTTACTTAGAGGCAAATCTGAGTTGATGATATACATTTGGAATTTATCATCATGTATATGGGATTTAAAGCCAAAGAACAGAGTAAATAATCTAATAGAACAGTGAAGATAGACAGATGAAGAAGGCCTGGAATTGTACTGATGAGAGATTGCATATCTGAGAATCTAAGAAGAAGAGAAAAATGGGGGAATGTGGTGTCAAAGAATCAGAAGAGCCTGCTTCAAAAAGGAGGAAATGGGCAATTCTGTTCAATGCTACTGAGTAGTCTGCTATAATGAAAGCTGAAATGTGACCACTTAATTTAGCAATAGGAAGGTCACTGGTGACATTGTTAAAAGCAATTTCAGGGCTGTGTGTCAAGAGGCATATTAGATGTTCATATTTAATAGATGCTTAGCTAAAATTTTAATGGCTTCGTGTTAATCTTCTGTTGAGATAGCAGAGTATCCTCAGTCACCCATATTGCTGAAAAGCCATTGTCCCTTAAGACAAACTTGTTTTAATGGCTCAGAGGCCCTTCTTCCAGATGTTCAAGCGGAATTTAGAAAAGCCACAGGAACCAGAGATCAAATTGCCAACACTGTTGGATCATCAAGAAAAGCAAGAGAGTCCCATAAAAATATCTACTGCTGCTTTATGGACTATGCCAAAGCCTTTGACTGTGTGGATCACAACAAACTGTGGAAAATTCTTCAAGAGATGGGCATGCCAGACCACCTTACCTGCCTCCTGAGAAATCTGTATGCAGGTCAAGAAGCAACAGTTAGAACCAGACATTGAGCAACGGACTGGTTCCAAATTTGGAAAGAAGTATGTCAAGGCTATATATTGTCACCCTGTTTATTTAACTTATATGCATAAACTTATATAAGTTTAACTTATATAACAACTTTCATCATGTGAAATGCTGGGCTGGATGAAGCACAAGCTGGAATCAAGATTGCTGGGAGAAAGATAAATAACCTCAGATATGCAGATGACACCACCTTTATATCAGAAAGCCAAAAGAAACTGAAGAGCCTCTTGATGAAAGTGAAAGAGGAGAGTGAAAAAGTTGGCTTAAAACTCAACATTCAAAAACCTAAGATCATGGCATCTGTCCCATTACTTCATGGCAAATAGATGGGGAAACAATGGAAACAGTGACAGACTTTATTTTCTTGGGCTCCAAAATCACTGCAGAAGGTGACTGCAGCCATTAAATTAAAAGATGATTGCTCTGTGGAAGAAAAGCTATGACCAACTTAAACAGGATATTAAAAAGCAGAAAGAGACTTGACTTTGGCAACAAAAGTCTATCTAGTTCAAACTATGGTTTTTCCAGTAGTCATGTATGGATGTGAGAGTTGGACCATAAGGAAAGCTGAGCACTGAAGAATTAATGCTTTTGAACTGTGATATTGAAGAAGACACGAGAGTCCCTTGGACTGCAAGCAAATGAAACCAGTCAATCCTAAAGGAAACCAGTCCTGGATATTCATTGGAAGGACTGAGGCTGAAATTGAAGCTCCAGTACTTTGGCCACCTGATGTGAAGAACTGTCTCACTAGAAAAGACCCTGATGCTGGGAAAGATTGTGGGAGGAGAAGGGGATGACAGAGGAGAGATTGTTGGATGGCATTACCAACTCGATGGACATGAGTTTGAGCAAGCTCTGGGAGTCGGTGATGGACAGAGTAGCCTACTGTGCTTTGGTCCATGGGTCAGAAAGAGTCAGACACAACTGAGCAACTGAATTGCACTGAACTGAGGCCCAAATTGCTGGCTTACATGCAACTCAGTAAACCTTACTGTGAGAATTCCACTCTATCGTCTTCCTTCTGAGTGAGGGTTTGTGTTAAAATCCACAGGAAGGATTGTGGTGCTGAGGAATATGGGTACTGGCTGAGTTTCTCTTTGAGAGTGTTATACATTTGCTCATTTGATACGTTTTGCTTTGGTCTGAGAACCATCTTGCCTCCTGGCAGGACAAAGGCTGGGAGGGCCCTGATTCTGTCTGATTCAGATTTTTACTTCTTGACCTCTGCACTGCTTTTGTTGGGTGTGTGGGTTCTCCTGGGTTATTTGGTACATGTCCTTATTCCCATTTCTTTAAAATTAATGACAAAGGATAGGCTTATTTTTGAATCTTCCCAGGGCCTAATATATTCTATGCTGAAATAGAGAAGAGTCCTAGAAAGAATGAAAGTAGATTTTGTAACCAAAGTGGATTAGGTTGGGACACTATACATCAATTTTCTCATCTTTAAACTAGAATACTAACACCTACCTTATGGTGTTATGATAAAGATTTAAAGTAATGTGTGACAAGTGCTTAGAACAATAAGTGAAAGTGAAAGTATTAGTCTCTCAATTGTGTCTGATTCTTTGTGACCCCATGGACCATAGTCTGTCAATGGGAATTCCAGGCAAGAAAACTGCAGGAGGTTGCTGTGGGGAGACAGCAAATTAGCCAGGATGGCTGTTCAGGCTCACTCAGCTCACATTTTGTAAATACTGTGTAACAGCTTAGGTCATTTGTAGCACTGCACATGTGCAACATGAGGTACTTGTTTGGTCACAGGCTACTCTGAGCTGTAGTATACGCACACCAATATACAAGCTCCACCTAAAAAGCAGCGGGCTTACTGCTGCATCACAGCTCTGTCTGCTGAGTCAGCCACGAGAAGAGAGAATATAGTGTGTCTACTGCTACAGCTGCTGCATCAGCCAGGAGTGAATGCTGTTGTGGCCTCTGTGCCAGCCAGGAGAGAGGTTTGTGTTGTGTTAGGTTATGCTGTGGCTGCTGCTTTGTCTTCTGTGTCAGCCAGGAGATAATAAACGTGTCTGCAGTTCCTTCCTCTCCTCGAGTCTTCTTCCAGCCTTTTACTTTGTGCTTTGCCTGCCATGGTTTCAGCCAACAGTACAGACAATGTGAACAGCAAGACAGTTGGCACTGTTAGTAGCATCAGCAATACAGTTGCCATTCCAGTATCCAGGGGATCTTCCCAAACCAGGGATCGAACCCATGTCTCTTACATCTCTCACATTGGCAGGCAGATAACCGTCTGAGCCACCAGGGAAGAACAAAGTAGAGTACTCAATAAATGGTGACTGTAATCACTATTATTGTTCAGATAAATGTTTAATATCTTTGAAATGTTAAATTAGTTACCTGGGTTATGATTTGCGTTTATGATTTTGGTCCAAGATATAAAACATTGCCAAATGCATAAGCTTCTGCAACCTAGTTCTTTTTTGGATAGTTAGTAATAGCCATAATGAATCTTCATCATCAATATTTTCTATCATAGTTTTATTATCACAGTTTATGTGATAAACTCATGACCTTTACTTTATGATGGATTGATAATTTTCTTGTTGTTTAGTCGCTAAGTTGTGCTGGACTCTTTTGTGATCCTATGACTGTAGGCTACCAGGGTCTTCTGTCCATGGGATTTCCCAGACAGTATTCTACTGGAGTGGGTTGCCATTTTTGTCTCCAAGGGATTGAACTTGCGATTCAGTCTTCTCCCTGGGATTTCCGGCCCAGGGACTGAACCTGCCTCTTTTGCCTTCACAGGCGGATTCTAGTTGTTTTATTTTTCCTAATAAAAAGTTTTTCTTGGAACTTTATAGTAAGTTAGTTCTCTGATAAGACAGCATGATAATATTTTCATGTGGTTCTCAAGATGCAAATAAATGACTCATTGGGAAAGACCCTGATGCTAGAAAAGATTGAAGGCAGAAGGAGAAGGGGACGACAGAGGATGAGATGGTTGGATGGCATCACTGACTGAATGGATATGAGTTTGAGCAAGCTTTGGGAAATTGGTGATGGACAGGGAAGTCTGGTGTGCTGCAGTCCATGGGGTCACAAAATTTTGGATATGACTGAGCCACTTAACTGAACTGAAGTGAGCTGATAATATTGTTCAGAACTAAAGGTTAAGAGTCCCTCTTTAGAATTCCATGTCAGTAGAAGGGGAAGAAGGAAAGCCAAATACAAAAAAAGAGATATGAGATTTGTAATTTTGAAATTTTGATCATCTTTGAAAGCAGTGCAGATGACCTTCCTTCACATTGCAAGGAAAGAGTACTAGATATGGAGTTTTGTTTATTGGTTTCCATTTCCCCTAAGATGGAAAACTTATTTTTTTAAGCAAAAATAATACAGTAGCTTAAAAACATGCAAGAAGCATAGGTCTCATTTTGACTCTCTAGATACTTTGAGAATTAAAAGAGAAGGAAACAAATTTAAAAAATGACTGAAGTATGTAATATATTATAAGAAAGTTCCTCCCAGAACATAGCTAAGAAACCATTCTATGTAGAGGACTACTTTATTATGAACTGAATATGAACATATATTCTTACAATTGTACCCTCCAGCTGTAAGAACATGCATTTGTTGTCTTAGTTATGCACTAGGTTAAGAATAATATTTGTGATAAACTAAAGGTAAAAATAACTTCTTTTGAATGGAAAAGGATTTGGCTTTCAAGTGGGGGAAAAGTGGAGGAAGTATACAGTTGTTATATGAATTTTCAAAAGCTGCTTTTCTAATTTGTATGAACTCAGGGCTCATTTTCTGAATTCCCTGAGGGTTGAAGAGGGATGATTTGATCTTTAAAACCTTTTCTGAAGGGCTTTATCAAGCATTTGAATATTTATTGTGTTTTCAAGGAATATATTAATAATAAGTTCTATACTGCAATAAGTAACCATGCAAAGCTTGATTTTAACCTGTCTTTTTTTTTTTTTCTCAACAGTTTGGAAGGACTGAAGTAATTGATAATACTTTAAATCCTGATTTTGTAAGAAAATTTATTCTGGACTACTTTTTTGAAGAAAGAGAGAATCTTCGTTTTGATTTGTAAGTTCCAGGAAAACTTGTATTTGGAAAAATAAAAAAGACTTTTAAAGACTACATTCATAACATGATGCTGGGTGTTATGGTTTTACTAAATAGATATTAGCAGGAAATCAGATTAAATCTGTTTAGAGTGTGGCCTGAGCACTGTCCTCAGCACTGTTTTGCATGTTATAGATTATTTGCTATTTATTAAAAATATATAAAGTAATTACCTTGTTGAAATGCTGGGTGGGATATATGGGCATTCTTTCAAATCTTCCTGTGGAATAGGTGTCTTACAAATTCTGCATATACTCCAGGGGGATCCTCACGTATTTCCATGGCTGACTTTCTCAGATCTGTAGATTTCTCTCGGTTGTTTCTTTGCATAGTACATGGTGTGTGTGTGTACATTTGTGTGTGCACACTCAGTCGTGTCTTGACTATTTGCAGCCCTATGGACTGTAGCCTGCCAGGCTCCTCTCTCCATCAGATTTCCCAGGCAGTAATACTAGAGCAGGCTGACATTTCCTCCTCCAGGGGATCTTCCTGACCTGGGGATTGAACTGCCTCTCCTCCATCTCCTGCACTGGCAAGTGAATTCTTCACAACTGAGCCACCTGGGAAGCCCCATAGGACATGGATCTTTACCTAATTATGGCTCCCTTTCTTTGTTCATGGACTCATATTTCTAAGCTTAGGCTGCCAAACCTAAAATTTTTAATATTCTTGTTCTTTTGATACTGCATCAGGCATATTAAACTATTATCTTTAAATTCAACTCCCTGTCCACAGAGAATCTGGAGTCAGTCTATAACTGAGTTATTATACTTTTGTTCCCCAGAGGTGAACTGTGTGATTGTTGAAGGAAATCGATTGAAAGGGAAAACTATAACATGTATTACAGTATGTACTTTATATATAAAAATAACCAGAGACTTTATGAACATCACAAGTATTTAAAAAGGAAAATGTCTTAAGTAGCTGAAAACAATACAGTATACATGCTGTAACAGTTTATAGATATTTTTGATAACAAAAGCTATTAGTGTCTTATTTGAAAATTCTATAATTTTCCTCCTAATGAAAAACAAAAGTTCTTTGCTGTTAGTAGTCTTTCTCATTTTCCTCTAGAATGTGTACAATAAAATAACCTGTGGTGTTTCTGTTTAAAAAAAGGAGAATCTTAAACCACTTCCTTTCCTCATGAGCTATAGGAGTTCTAAGTATTTATTATTTTATCAAACAAAATTTATTATGCCCCATTTGGTTTTTATTTCCTTGAAACACTTTTCCAAATAATAAAAATGAGGTTCCTGAGAAAAAACTTAAAAGTGGAATGTGTTTATCATGGTGATTGCATACAGTGTTATTATTTAAAAACAGGCATATAAATCATACAGAACATAGTTTCATTCTTCCATTGTTCAAGGCCTCCATAGGAATAGTTTTTAAGAAATTTCCTTCTTTCTCAGAATGGTACTCCCTTAATTTTTACCAGTTACTTTCAGATCTAACTTTATTATAAGTTAGCCAGTATTTCATGATTTTTTATTTTCATTCTTTATTTTCCTTTCTCTCTTATTCTCTTTCTCAATTATCTGTATTGTTTTCTTGCATTTAAGAGAAATACATTCTTATTATAAACTTTAAAAAATACAGACATTTATAAAGTGAAAGTTCCCTGTAACCCCAGCACCAAAACATACACATAAGCACAAACGACCAAAACTGTAAATGCATTTGCAGATCCCTTTTCTTTAAATATATACCTGTATATGGAATCTCAATATTTTGAATATCTCAAATACTTTCTAATTACTTGTATTATTTAGATATCTTTCTATGCTACTAAATATATAGATATTCTTTCATTAATTTAATGGTTGCACAATTTTCATTATTCAAAGAAATGCAGTTTACTTATCCAGACATTTACTGATGAAACATTTTGGCTGGTTCTATTTTCACTATTACATGTAATCCTGCAGTAAGTATTTTTTACAGAAGCATTTTACGGTTTTCTTGCCTTTTCAGAATATATATTACTCAGTCATATTTTAAGATGAAATGATATGGCCAAGACTTCTTCTAACCTTTGAGACCATCTTAAAGATCTTATGTGCTTTCTTGGTTCTTTAAACTCTTTGTCTAGATATTTGCTCTGATTTTTAGAATCATCCTTCTGATTTCTTTTGGTTACTGTCTATCATCAGGCCCCTGTCATCATCATGAGCAGCTGCTGCCAGGGGACTCTACTCACTCATTTTTCCACAGTATCTCATTTTGTCCCTCCTTTCATTGGTTTCTTAAGTTCATGTCATTTGACATTCATAATTGTGGCTATTATAGAATTGTACGAGTAGAATGAAAAGAAGGAAAATGTTGGTCTCAAAAGGATGATAGCAATCAAATGCAAGTCAATAGACTAGAGAGCAAAATTTAAGAGCTGGGCAGGTCATTCTGGAAAGAAGTAGGTAAAGAATGATTTACCTGAACACAGATGGTGATCACATGCTCATCTCTACTGAACATGAGATGAAGGAAGCTAATGAAATTTAAAGTAATGTAATGCTCAAAATTCTCCAAGCCAGACTTCAGCAATACGTGAACTGTGAACTCCCTGATGTTCAAGCTGGTTTTAGAAAAGGCAGAGGAACCAGAGATCAAATTGCCAACATCCGCTGGATCATGCAAAAAGCAAGAAAGTTCCAGAAAAACATCTATTTCTGCTTTGTTGACTATGCCAAAGCCTTTGACTGTGTGGATCACAATAAACTGTGGAAACTTCTGAAAGAGATGGGAATACCAGACCACCTAACCTGTCTCTTGAGAAATCTGTATGCAGGTCAGGAAGCAACAGTTAGAACTGGACATGGAACAACAGACTGGTTCCAAATAGGAAGAGGATTATGTCAAGGCTGTATATTGTCACCCTGCTTATTTAACTTATATGCAGAGTACATCATGAAAAACACTGGATTGGAAGAAACACAAGCTGGAATCAAGATTGCCAGGAGAAATATCAATAACCTCAGATATGCAGATGACACCACCCTTATGGCAGAAAGTGAAGAGGAGCTAAAAAGCCTCTTGTTGAAAGTGAAAGAGGAGAGTGAAAAAGTTGGCTTAAAGCTCAACATTCAGAAAACGAAGATCATGGCATCCGGTCCCATCACTTCATGGGAAATAGATGGGGAAACAGTAGAAACAGTGTCAGACTTTATTTTTTTGGGCTCCAAAATCACTGCAGATGGTGACTGCAGCCATGAAATTAAAAGGCGCTTACTCCTTGGAAGAAAAGTTATGACCAACCTAGATAGTATATTCAAAAGCAGAGACATTACTTTGCCGACTAAGGTCCGTCTAGTCAAGGCTATGGTTTTTCCTGTGGTCATGTATGGATGTGAGAGTTGGACTGTGAAGAAGGCTGAGCGCCGAAGAATTGATGCTTTTGAACTGTGGTGTTNAAAAGTTATGACCAACCTAGATAGTATATTCAAAAGCAGAGACATTACTTTGCCGACTAAGGTCCGTCTAGTCAAGGCTATGGTTTTTCCTGTGGTCATGTATGGATGTGAGAGTTGGACTGTGAAGAAGGCTGAGCGCCGAAGAATTGATGTTTTTGAACTGTGGTGTTGGAGAAGACTCTTGAGAGTCCCTTAACCAGTCCATTCTGCAGGAGATCAGCCCTGGGATTTCTTTGGAAGGAATGATGCTAAAGCTGAAACTCCAGTACTTTGGCCACCTCATGCGAAGAGTTGACTCACTGGAAAAGACCCTGATGCTGAGAGGGATTGGGGGCAGGAGGAGAAGGGGACGACCGAGGATGAGATGGCTGGATGGCATCACGGACTCAATGGACATGAGTTTGAGTGAACTCCGGGAATTGGTGATGGACAGGGAGGCCTGGCGTGCTGTGATTCATGGGGTCGCAAAGATCAGACATGATTGAGCCATGAACTGCACTGAACTGAAACTCAATGACATTGTAAAAATTTGCCAGTATTTGTTAAACTTGTATAAAACCGATTACATGTTAGGCACTGTTTAAAGCAGTTTACATATAACTTACTAACTAGATGTTCACTTACTCAATATTCTTAATCATAAGGTAGGTAATGTTATCACAACTATTTTACAGATGAGGAAATTGAGGTGCAGAGAGGTTTAGTAACCATCCAAAGCCACTCAGCTAGTCAGTGGCATTTCAGCTCGAGTTCGTAACATTTACCCTACTCAATGCTGCCATTAGGAAGGCTAGTGAAACCTTTTAAGACAGAGATTCTAGAACTTGCTGAGCTTCCTAAATGTTAGTGGGGAAATAGCTGTGAGTTTGTCTTGCTTGGTTTTTGTCTCTCAGAGTTTTTAAACAGCCTGAGACAAAACAATAGGAACATAAAAGATTTGGTCTTCCCACTGAATTCAATAAGAATTACTCAAAGAGGGATTAAGGTTAAGACTACAAGTAATTCTATCTAGAACTTTAAACTGCTTCTGCTTATTATTACTAATTAAGTGTGGTGGTAAATTGTGGTGGTATTTTCGTTGTTTTTACTTCTGAAAGTAATAAATTTCATTTTAGACATTAAGAGGGTAGAGAGGAAATACTTCTAATTCCATGGCTTATCCTCAAGCACCACGTCTTTTATCATTTTGCTGTCTAATTAATTCTTAGTGTTCAACTCCTAATGAAGGTGAATGTAGATAATTTAATCTTAAAGGTTTATAATCTCACTGTATACCTGCTGTTTTATCACAAGAGGGCACCAGGAAACAGGATCATTTTTTCCCCCCTTTTGGCTAGCAGATCGATTCTCCTAGAGAATTTTATTATCCTTAGTAATCCAAGCTATATTAAGGCTACTTTAGACTTAAGTGTTTTATTAAAAGTAAACTAGGAACAGTTCCTCGCCTGCCTCCTTCAAAGGAAGAAAGGTATATTTTATATTTTAGAGTTTTTCCAGGGGTAGAACTAGTACCAACCCGGCTTCCCTGGTGGCTCAGAGGTTAAAGCGTCTGCCTGCAATGTGGGAGACCTGGGTTTGATCCCTGGGTCGGGAAGATCCCCTGGAGAAGGAAATGGCAATCCACTCCAGTATTCTTGCCTGGAGAATCCCATGGACGGAGGAGCCTGGTGGGCTACAGTCCATGGGGCCGCACAGAGTCGGACACAACTGAGCAACTTCACTTCACTTCAGAACTAGTACCACTGCACACACCCAAATGGGGGCTCAGGCATGGCACCGTCCCTCAGAGAAGCGTTGCTGGTCCCAGTAGGGACCTATTAATAGCAAAGAAGGTTGCCCAGATCTTTGTTAACATCCCTTCCAAAAGAGTGTCTGCACTAACTTCATATGAGTGTGAGGGCTAAGTCTCTGAATTTAGATGTTTTGTTTCTTAAACCGACTCTGCTTTCCTACAGTTCAGACGTTTGAACCAGTCTCTGTTCTTTGTGAAAAACGAGAGAAAGGCCCACAAACTTTTTACAGCTGGTAAGTAGGCCAGTTCCTGATGGGCTAGTCACGTTTCTCCTGGCATTGTATGCTTTTCAAAGTCCATCACTTGTTCCCAAACTTGTTTATGCAAGTTGTACTCAGTAATTACATAATTTAATGCAGTATTACCAAAATCAAACAAATATGAGTGTGAAGAGGGTCGTAATCTCTCTGAAATTACATTGAATGCTTAAGACCTGATATCAGGAAAAAAAAAGATGCTGTGGAATTAAATGTGGACAGAACAAATGTGAAAGTTTGGGTGGGAAGAAAGGGTTGGCAAAATCTAGAATTCTGCCCTTGGTTTGCTCCACAAGTGTTTTGAGTCCTCCCTGCGCTGAAACTAAAATTGACAAGGCTACCTGCCATGCCAATAGACATCTTATGTGCACCCAAATCAGGAGACCCCATTCAGAGAAGAGGTCTTAGCCTGATACCAAAGGAATGATGGGTGAATGAACTTGTGTATGTTTTAAGTTAAAAATATGTTATAAGGACATTTATTGTAATTTTGTGATTCCCCATTTTAACTTGCTTTTCTCTTCAACTTACTTTTCTCTTTAACTGGCCATGGACAGATCCTGACGACACAGGGGCAGGGAGGTTCCACAGTATGATGTGACGAGCAGCTGCCAACCGCACACAGGTAGGACATGAATTACCTAGACCTCAGTGCTTGCTAGTGATGTAAGTACTTTTTTTTAATCAGTAGCCTCATTTTTATAAAGATTACACAAAAGTCCTTATTTCTGGGTTAGATGTGCTTAATTTTTAATACAGTAGATTTTATAACTTAACTACATATACTGTACCTAAGCCCGTTATCTGAAGAGATGGTTTCAGATCTTTCAACTTATCCTATAACTGTGCTTAAAGTATGTTTCCGTTTTACTTAAGGCTGGCATAATTGTAGATGTGTGATATATCAATATATTGCTTAAATGCTTACAGCTCAGAAGGAAAGACTATGACTTTAGTTACTCCTGTAGTCAGTGAAACTCTGCCATCATGTCTCGTATATTTTTTACTTGGGGAAAGAATGACCCACACCTGATCCCATATACCAGCTTTTACATTTTAACTTTATCATAATGTAATAAGAAAAGTTAGAAAGCTCTTTATTATAGACAAATTATTAAAGTTTGTGCCAGATGACAGAAAATCAAATGCGTTTGGGTTTTGAATATTGAAATAAGAAGGGGCGAAAGTCATACTGGAGTATGACTGTTTTGCTTAAATTACCTTCCTCTTTCTGCAGTATATAAAGGCCCCTTCCCTTATTTCAAGCTTTGTATAGAAGAAGAGCCATATTAGATCAGGGGCAGCATCTGTCTCCTCTTCCTCCTTCTCCGCAGATTCTCGCATTTTGTTCAGCTGTCCACCTAGTCCACAAGTAAGCCTCAATCAGTTCAGGCCAACAAGTTTTTGGCCTTTCCTTGGCCCACAAGTGCACATGTAGCTTAGATTTGCTCAATTCAAGCTCAGGGAAGAACTTGTAGTTGGGAAGGAAGTTTCCTTCTACCACAGGATGTGTTTAGGGGAATAGGCTGCATATTTGCTCCTGACGGCCACCTTACCACCACGAGGGGAAGCAGCAGAATGGAAAGATGGGAAAAACATAGGCACTTCAAGACATGGCTGAGCCTAACCTTAGGGCTTACCTAACCTTGAACTTGTTAGGAGAGAATACATTTTCTCACTGTCTTAGCTGGGGTTTCTATTACCTGGAGGAATTTTGTATCCTAACCAATACAAAATACAAAATTTTTCAAGAAAGCTTGTCTCAATGTGTGTGTGTGTGTGTGGTAATGGTAAGAATAGCATTTATTTGTAGGACACAAATCCAGGAGAATGGACAACTCATGCTCAAAAGACCTGAACTCCCTGATGCTTTGGAGCAAAGATTTTTTTTTTTTAAGGCAGCCTTAGGAGTGAGGATCACAGGTTTGTGATCAACTCATAGACATTCTTCTGACTGGTTGGTGGTGAGATAACAGGATGATGTTTTGGGAATCTTAATCATCAGTCTTCTGGTTCCAGCCAGTCTGGGGTCTGCATGCTTGTGGTCAGTATGTAGTCTGACTGTTTGTGATCCCATGGATGGTAGCCCACCAGGCTCCACCTTCCATGGAATTCTCCAAGCAAGAATACTGGAGTGGGTTGCTATTTCCTACTCCAGGGGAGCTTCCCGGGATCAAACCCGTCTCCTGCGTCTCCTGCACTGGCAGGCAGATTCTTTTACCACTGCACCACCTGGGAAGCCTCCACCTGGTGGGGCTCTTAGTTTATGTCTTAAGCAAGGTCCTGGATCAATACCCACTGTGCACCACAGACAGCAGGCAGGACATGGCAGGCTTCCTGCCTCAATTTTTTGGTGGCCTGCTTTGTGGGACCAGCATGAGGCTGGTCCATCTATTGAGCAACCGAGTCCTGTCAGCTACTGTGTGGGTGGTAGGTTGAAAGGGGTAAGAGTGAGTAGAGACCAGAAAGAATTTTGTTAGCAAGAGATGTTTGTATGTAGGCTTGGTATGAATGATAAAGGTATGGACAAGAGGAAAAACTAAGGAGAGATTTATGAGATAAAAATGAAAAGATTCAGGGATGAACTAAACCTTGCTGGGGGGAGGCAGGCAGGGCAGAGATAAGATGCCAAGCATGACCCAGGGGTTTCCACTTTGCATAAGCAGATGCATTGTGGTCCATTCTGAGCTCTACAAAGCACAGAAGGAGGACAAGGTTGATGTGAACGAGCAAGAATTTAGCGTTGGACGCCTGAGTTTGAGCTGCTTTTGAGATCCCCAGTGAAGATTTTTCTAGAGCAGTTTGAGGCATAATTTATCCTACAAAAAGAAAACCCCATACTCATTAGCAGTGCTTTCCTCCTTAACTATGGCCACTCCTGATCTATTTTCAGTCTCTATGGATTTGCCGGGTCTAGACATTTTACATAAATGAAATCATATAATGTGTGATCTTCAGTGAGTGGCTTTTTTCATTTACCATAGTGTTTTCAAGGGTCATGTAAGTTATATTGTGGTTTGATACTTCATTTCTTTTTATGGCTGAATAATATTCCAGCATATAGATAATACCTCATTGTGTTTATCCATTTATCTGTTGATAGACATTTGGGTTGCTTTTTTTTTTTTTTTTTTGCTATTATAAATAATGCTAGTATGAGTGTTTATGCATATGTTTTTTGTGTGACAAGTTTTAATTTCTCTTATTCATACCTGGGAGTGGAAGTGGAATTGTTGGGTCATGTGGTAACTATGTTTAGCTTTATTTTTTTTTTAGAGATCTTATTCAGTTCAGTTCAGTTCAGTTCAGTCACTCAGTCGTGTCTGACTCTTTGCAAGCCCATGAATTGCAGCACACCAGGCCTCCCTGATCTTACAGGTTGTTTTTAAAAATTTTGCCTGAGATCAGCATGTACACGCTGCTCTATTTATTGATTGACATATACACACTGCTTTGTTTATTTTTGGCTGTGCTGGGTCTCTGTTGCTGCACTTGAGTTTTCTCCAGTTGCAGAGCACGGGCTTTGGACACAGGGCTTCAGTAGCTGCAGCACAGGGGCTCATTAGCTGTGGCTGGAAGGCTTAGTTGCTCTGCGGCATGTAGAATTTTCCCAGCCTAGGGATCAAACCCGTGTCCCTTGCATTGGCTGGAGAATTCTTACCCACTGTGCCACCAGAGAAGTCCTGTGCTTTTTGAGGAACTGCCAAAATGTTTTCCACGGTGGTTGCACAATTTACATTCCTACCAGCAACAAACAAGGACTCCAGTTTTTCTACATCCTCACTAACACTTGGTAATATTTGTCTGTTTTATTTTAACCATTCTAGTGGATGTGAAGTAGTGGTGTCTTATGGTTTTGGTTTCTATTTCTTTGATGACTAATGATGTTCGGGGCACAAATCATGGTTTGCATGCAAAAAGTATTTTAGTAATTGAAAAAAGTATTTTTCAATATTGCAAAGGTTTTTTTTTTTTTTTGGTGTTTTTTTGGCTGTGTCCCATGTCATGTGGGATCTTAGTTTCCCGACAAGGGATCAAACCCACAGCCCCTGCCTTAGAAGCACAGTCTTAACCATTGGACCTCCAAGGAAGTCCCATTATAAAATATTTTGATAAAATGTATATCCAGTAGTTTAACAGATAATAATAACTTCATTGAACAGTACTATTTGAGTCATCTGGTAATAAACTAAATTTACAGAGAAACAAGTCTTTTATCTTTTACAAAAAAGCTTATAATTGGGAGATATAATGAAAATAACACATATGTAAGCCCATTTATTAAGGCTCAAATCAAAACACTAATTACCTATTTAATCTGTGGTCCACTGATTATATTGAAAATGTGGGGGTGGTTTTCTGAAGAGAGGGTCTGTAACTTCTATGAGTTTCTTAAAGAATTCTAACCATTAACACCCCCCAAAGCTAAAAATGACTGCTCTAAAGTTTTCATCAGGGAAAAATGACCGATGTATTCTTAATGTCTGCTTCTGTTTATGTTTCTTTCTCACTGTTAGTTCCTGATTAAGTTATGCATTTTGCTTTGGTTACCTTTTTTTTCCTAGTCAAGACTTTTTGGGTCACAAAGTAAAAACATCACTTCAAACTAGTTTAAGCAACAAGGCCTTTATGGAAGCCTCTCGAGGTGGCTGATGGAATCCGAGGGCATCCAGCCTGCCTTGGGACCCACAGAGGACTGGCCCAGAAAGCCGGCAGCCGGCGCCCCTCGCTTGCATTCTCTCTCTAACTGTCCGCTTGGCTGGTCCCTGAGCGAAGCAACTACCACTGCGGATGCGGGCCCCTGACTGCGTGCCTGCTCTCGCTCCCGAGTTTCCAGTCCTCTGTTCACTGCCCTGCGGAGATGACTAAATAGCCTCTCACAGCCCCAGTGCAAAACTGTCAAGACTGAGACTCTTAGTCCCACTGCTAGTCCCATCCGACTCTACCAGGAAGGCCGGATCCTGTGGAACAAGTGTGACTGCCCCTGGGTCTGAGCAGAGACAACTCTCAAGAAAGGGGAGCAGAGGCCAAGGGACATCTGGTCTGTGTCTAATACTCCAGTCAACTGAAAATCAATTTGCTTGTCTGGCTATCTGACTTTCAGGAACTTTTCATTTATCCGAGTCTCTAGAATCTGAAATGAAACCCTTCATGTCCTGTGGAGAAGACAATTAAGAGAGAAAACTCACTGATTTCAGTTTTAGATCAAAATCTCCATTATGTTATCTTTATTGCAAACCAAGCCTTGAGTGATTTATGTCACTTCTCATATTGTAGTTTCAGATCCTGGCCACCGTCACCATCACTGCCACACCTACCCTCACACCCACTAGCTGAAAAGACGTTGTTGTTTAGTCGCTAATGTTGCTGTTCAGTTGCTCGATGTCTGACTCTACGACCTCATGGACTACAGCACACCAAACTTCCCTGTCCTTCACCACCTCCCAGAACTTGCTCATGGCCAACTCTTTGCAACCCCGTGAACTGTAGCCCACCAGGCTCCTCTGTCCTTGGGATTTCCCAGAATGGTGGAGCGAGTTGCCATTTCTTTCTCCAGGGGATCTTACTGACCCAGGATCAAACTCACGTCTCCTGCATTGCAAGCGGATTCTTTACCACTGCCTCCTTAAATATTTAGCTTAAAAGTTGTCATGGTTGGCCTGTTTATTTTTATCAATGTGCAAGAGGTGAATCCCAACCTGTAGAACCACATATATATTTTATTTCACAAATCCTTTCCCATTTCCAAGAGTGCTATGAGTTCTGTGTGTATGTGTATTTTTTTTAATGAATTTAAATGAATATTGCTTTGAAAATTAACTATTTTCCAGTATCTGGTAGGTTAATAAAGGATGTGGAAACCACCATGGGGAATCTATTCAATCCAAGGCACCCAGGGGACCCACGCCCTGTTATCCATTCACAGTAGTGAGTGGCTGCTGACACTCCCTTCAGCTTCTGATTCCAACCAGAGTCTTGCTGTCATGGCCTACATAGGAGGGTCATACCCAGATTAATGAGGAAGTCTGGAAACCATTAGCTCGTTACCTGAAAACTGGGTTTTTCTCTTGACAGGCATCAGGCCAGAAGACAAAACCAAGCACAGAACTCATAGCATTCTTGGAAATGGGAAAGGATTTGTGAAATAAAATATATATGTGGTTCTACAAGTTGGGATTCACCTCTTTCAGACTGATCAGTAGAAGGAGGGATTTATCATTACTTGCAGCAAGTAAGAACACTAGGGATCTTTCCCAAAGCAGTCTCTCTCTGAAGAGCAAGACTGGGGAAGTCTTAAGCTAAAGGTACATACATACTCATGAAGGTCTTTGAGCAGAGGAAAATTCAGCATAGAATAGAAAATTCACTATCAAATTGGGGCAGAGATCGACAGAGGCCAAGCTTTAGTTGATTGAAGTCAGGAGGGTCGAGTCAGCACTTTCTGTCTTCCACATGGAAAGGAGCCTTAGTTCCTGCAGAACTCAAAGATATATCAATATTATGTACATCCCTTGAGAAAGAGCTAGGACTCTGCTTTATCATTTCACTATTGTTTGACTGCCTTTTCTCGGTTGCTGGATTCCTTTGTTCCCTTGGCTCATTAATTACTGAGCCACGTTAAGGCAAACACTGTGGCTAGGCTTAGAGCCCAAAATGACTTCTCTTATGTTGAGAAAGCCATTCCTAGTTCTTTCTCCAGGGACCTCCTAAACTACCTGTTTTAAGCTCAAGGGTCCTCTACCTGGCCTGTACATCAGCACCCCCATTCTAGACCTCGCAGTCTCTGAAGATTAAAAGCTTTCCAGGTGACACACTTCCCCCAGGTTTGAAGATACTACTTTTGATGGAATTTTCAGACAAAATGTGTAGCATAAATTGCAAAACAGGGTAGGTCCCCCACCCCATATTTCAGTTTCATTATAAATATGTCCCATT
Source organism: Aepyceros melampus (assembly GCA_006408695.1). Classification (NCBI taxonomy): domain Eukaryota; kingdom Metazoa; phylum Chordata; class Mammalia; order Artiodactyla; family Bovidae; genus Aepyceros; species Aepyceros melampus. The sequence goes on from SJXQ01002292.1 coordinate 82,855, forward strand.
TAGTATAAAACTTGGAAAAAAAGACACCCACCTCAACATGAGAAAATCACTGGTACTATTTAATTATATTTTCTGCTAATTTTTTTTCTATCCATATTTTTAAATAACTGAGGCCCCAGTGTAAACACACAAAGACTATTTGGTTTTATTTTGTACTACTAGACACTACAAAGAAGCATTTTTCCAGGCAAGGCAGGCAGTATGATTATCAGAAAATGAGTGAAAATTCTCCCATCACTTTAAGGTCCATCCCCCCATCTACTCCTAGCCTCAGCAGGTCAAAACAAGAACTCACCAAAGTGTACAGTGTTAAAACACAAACATGCCAACAGCAAGTCAGAACGTACTGGTTTTACCTCAGCACCTCACCCCGTAAGGGCCTTTTTGATAACAGAGCTCCATTTAGGGATTCTGATCTGCCTTCCCCTTCAGAGTCTAAGGGCCACTTGCTTTGATGTGCAGTTGGCTTTAAGGTTCCTGGAAGTTCCTGAGAGGGTCTGTAAATCAACAGCATGGATTTTTGAGCCATGACCTGACCTGATGTCCCTTCCCTGCCTCTCCCAAAGGCAGCATGCGTGGGGCAGACAACGGGACCCCAGCCCCAGAGGGAGCATCCATCCCCACTTCACCACTGCCTGAGTCACGGGAGGGAGCTGCCAGCCAGAGAAGCCTCCTCCTGCCCTCAGTGAAGGTGTGGCCAATCCTCCTGGAGTGCTCGTTGTTAAGAGTCCTTATCACTGGGCAGCCACCCTCTCTGGAAATCTGAATTCTCTTTGAATAGTTTCTATTTCAGTTAGGTTACTGTGCATAAGTATTTTGCATTATTATGGAGGGCGACTCGGGAGAAATGAAACAGCTTAGAGAAGTAATCAGCTACTTAACTGTAGTTACAGGCACACACACATAGATTGTCCATAAAGTACAAGTGTAGAGATGATGTATATGTGAAGACACATTATTTATACTATAAAGGAGAGTGAGCTTCATTCTGGACCACAATCCACCCCACCTGTCGCTTAGGATGCACAGGCAGGTGTGGAAATGCCAGAGCCTCCCTCTGAAGCCCCACCAGACAATACAGATCTCCTCAACTTGCAGTGGGGTTACTTCCTGATACTCCCATCATAAGATGAAAATGCACGTAATACACCTAACCTATAGAACATCATATGTTAGCCTAGCCTACATTAAACATGCTCAGAATACTTGAACTTGTGTGCTTAGTCGGGCTTCCCTGGTGACTCAGTTGGTCAAGAATCTGCTTGCAATGAAGGAGTCCTGGGCTCCATCCCTGGGTTGGGAAGATCCCCTGGAGAAGGACATGGCAACCCACTCCAGTATTCTTGACTGGAGAATTCCCATTGATAGAGGAGCCTAGCGGGCTACAGTCCATGGGGTTTCAAAGAACCAGACTTTAAACACGCTCAGAACACTTACATTTGCTTACAGTTGGGCAAAATCCTGTAACACAAAGCTGCTCATGTCGTTGACTGAACACTGTACCGAAAGTGGAAAACAAGGCGGTTGTGTGGGTCTAGAATGACTGTCAGTGGACTAATTGTTCACCCACGCGGTCACAGGGCTGACCAGGAGCAGAGGCTCATGGCCCCGACCCAGCATCACCAGGGGGCATGCCGCTAGTCCAGGAAAAGATGAAAATTCAGAATTCCAAGTGCGGTTTCTACTCGCTGAATATCATTTTCACACCATCCTAAAGTTGAAAGATTGTAAGTAGAACAAAGCTGAGGACCCTAGTGTACATTTGGCTTTTGCCCCTGCTGGGCCCAGATCAAGGCTTTCCAACTTTGTTTGCATAAAAGAGCACTGTTTACAAAGTAGAAATGAGCAGAATAATAGAACAAGAACGGCTGTTGTCTTTCCGTAAAGCCATAAATTCTTTAGCATTTGAATCAAACTGAAACCTTAACAATCGATCACTCTAAAAAAGTCATTCCAAAAATGTATTTCATTCATCAGGATGTTGCCTGAAGTGGGTAAAGATAAAGATGTGTACACGTCAAGATTAAAAAAGCAGACGTGAACAGGACAAGCGGGAAAATGAGGAGAAGCAGAAAACCTGACCTCAAGAACTAGCTAACCTCTGTGACGACCAGACTGGGCTCCGAGAGCAAGTTTATAAGGCAGCTATCAGGAAACCTGAAACATGGTAAGGGCTAGTAAATGGTGGCCAGTGTTATCATAATTCATAACCACTATTACATTTCTGTTCTCAAATTCCCATTTTATTTATTTTTTAATTTAGATTTTCGTGTTTTTCCTTTCAGCTATGTTGTGCAGCTTGCTGAATCTCAGTTCCCTGACCAGGGATTGAACCTGCACCGTTGGCAGTGAAAGCACAGATCCTAACCTCTGGATCTCCAGGGAATTCCCTCAAATACGCATTTTGTTTCACCACATGAAATTGCAGCTACATTCAAAAATGGTGGCCAGTGTTATCATAATTCATAACCACTATTACATTTCTGTTCTCAAATTCCCATTTTATTTATTTTTTAATTTAGATTTTCGTGTTTTTCCTTTCAGCTATGTTGTGCAGCTTGCTGAATCTCAGTTCCCTGACCAGGGATTGAACCTGCACCGTTGGCAGTGAAAGCACAGATCCTAACCTCTGGATCTCCAGGGAATTCCCTCAAATACGCATTTTGTTTCACCACATGAAATTGCAGCTACATTCATTTTTAAGGCTTTAAAATAATTCTGGAACAAAATGTCATTGGGTTGGAATCTTCTGGTACAGCCCCACACCAAGCTCCCTCTTCTGAATCAGGATCATCTGAACCTTGCCCTTCAGCAAATAAAAAGGAATGATTAAATTAGCAGTGTGCTTTTCCCATACATTTAGCTCTTCCATCTCTGACTAGAAAGTTTGGAGGCAATAAGGTCCCCAGTATTTTGGTTTGAAAAGCATTTCCATGATTCTTGGTAGCCATGACAAATAAGAAAAAATAACTTCCCTGGTGATCCAGTGGCTAAGACTCCGAGCTCCCAAGGCAGGGAGGGGGCCTGTGTTCAGTGCAGTCAGGGAACTAGTTCCTACATGCCACGACTAAAGATCCCCAAGCTGCAACGAAGATCCTGTGTGCCGCAACTGAGACCAGAGCAACCAAACAAATGCATGTGCTCAGTCATGTCCAACTCCCTGTGACCCCATGGACTGTAGTCCGCCAGGCTGGTCTGTCCATGGGACTTTCCAGGCAAGAACACTGGAGCAGGCTGCCTTTTCCTACTCCAGGGGATCTTCCCGACCCAGGGATCGAACCTCATCTTTTATGTCTCCTGCATTGGCAGGCAGATTCTTCACCGTTAGCACCACCTGGGAAGCCCTTAAAAAAGGTGGGGAGGGAGAGTAATTTCCATTTTCCCCATCACATATAATGGAAAGTTTCAACTGGGAGACTCACACAGTATTTCCAGTGCAGGTCAGAGAGACACAGAATTGAACCAAACAGGATTTTTCTGTTATCCTTCATCTGGATCTGAGACGCTGCCCTCAAGGACCGGCTTGTATAGCCCATGGCCCCAGCACAGTCCCTGCAGGTCTCCCAGAAATGTCTCATGCTGAGGCCTGGAGAGAGCGTCCCACTTTGTACAGCAGACTGTCGCCAGCACCACGGGAAAACTAGCAGATTCCACCTGGGCATGAAGGCCAAGTCTCCCTTCATATGCCCTCCTTTAGCTCTTCCGTTTGCCTCCTGCCAGATCCTTAGGTGAGTCCATCCTGAGATTCGCCTGAGATGATACCAGAAGGCGGTTTATAAAAGCCTGCCCTCTCCCCAGGCGTCTAGCACAGTGCATAACACATACGTGCTCAGTAAGTAAATGAGAACTGAACCGCATCCAAGCAAAAATGACCCCAATGATTCAAGTTCAGTCCAGAAGGAAAAAAAAAAAATCATCGAAAGGGGAGAATGAGTTGTCAAAATAATACTGTCAAAATGAGATCCTCTAGATTTTCCCATTTGAGTCCTCCTCCTTCAGTCACACTGGTTGGATGTCCCTTCATCTCTATTCATTCGAGCCTCCTCACCTGATCAGAAACCATCATCAGCTATTATCATTTAGTAATTCTATCTTAATGAGATTAACAAAATTGGAGGTGAAAGGAGGAATAGCAGGTGGAATATATTCTGAATTGATAAGATAAAGAAGGGAATGTGGATACGGACAGTTTGCATCATTGATCAATTAGAAAATACTCATTTCCTGAAAAGAAAATGTGTGGGTTCAACGCTTCTTTGTTGTTTTAGTCACTAAGTTGTGTTTGACTCTTTTGTGAACCCATGGACTCCCAGGCTCCTCTGTCCACAGGATTTCCCAGGCAAGACTACTGGAATAGGTTGTCATTTCCTTCCCCAGTGAATCTTCCCCATCCAGAGATCAAACTCATGTCTTCTGCATTGGCAGGAGGATTCTTTACCACTGAGCCACTAGAGAAACCCCAATACCTTTCTATTTTTTCTCAAAAAACCCTGTATTTGCTTCCAATGCACCAAAACGAATGTAATTTTCCTGGATTTATCTCAGGCTAAAAACTACCCTATCTCACTTCATTCATAGTTAAGAACCTATAAAAGCTACCTCCTGTCCACTGGAATTTTTACGTAACCAAAGAAATGAGCATTAATACTAACATATACATTGTTTACATTGTGATTATGCAAAGCAGAAAATGTAAGAGAGTAATTGGACTTGTGGAGTCTTTCCGTCATTGTTAAATTCTCTAACCCTGCCCCACTACAACCCCACATTAAAATCTTCACAAGTGAATTTCAAACTTCATACAAATGTATTTTAAATTTGTTTGCACATATAGAACATGATTTAAGGGTCTTCCCTGGTGGTCCAGTGGTTAAGACTTCTCCTTCCAATGCAGGGGGTGCAGGTTTGATCCCTAGTCGGGGAGGTAAGATCCCACATGCCTCGGGGCCAAAAAGAAACAAAAACAAAAACAAAACATAAAACAGAGACAGTATTGTAAAATTCCATAAAGACTTTTAAAAATGGTTCACATCAAAGAAGAAAATCTTTTTAAAAAAGAAACAAAACATGATTCCACTTGTGATGTTAACCTAGGTACACAAGCCTTTTATGGCATTATCAGGACTGTTGTTTAAGTAAAATTTCCAGCTAACATATGGTAGTTGTTAGAGGTGCTTAGCTGAGAAGGCAGTAGCAGGCGACCGGGTTCAGAATATGCCACCCAGGTCCTCTGATGGCCACGGGAGAGCCTTTTTCCCTGACTGCTGAGCGTTGAGACCTTCACCAATCAGCCCAACACCCAGTCTCTCAGCCAACAAGCAGCAGATTCTTAAGAAGCTTTTTTCTTTTTTTTCTCCTGGAAGGTTTCCACCTCAAGATCAAAGCCATGCTTGGAAATACCACTGCGTGGTATCTACACTGATTTTTCTTTTTTTTTCAGTGCAAGACAATAAAGAGTGAAATTGGCCCAGTGGTCCAGAAGCTGTTATTTCAGAGACAAGTGAAGGGAGGTATAAGACCCTGCTTGCTTTACCTCTGATCCCAGAGGCTTGAGCCCCAAGGGTCAAGAGCTGTGAAAGATGGGCCCAGAGCAAACTAAGCTGGGCCTGGATTCAGAGAAGTTAGTACACAGGCAGGGGCACAAGAGTCCTGGTCACTTGGGCTAACCACCACCCCTCACCCCCCTCTCCGCCCCACCCTGCCCAGTTCTGCTTGCTCCCACTCTGCCGGTCTCCCCTCACTGGCTTCACTGGTGAAACCTGCCCTTTAACCAGCCTGGTCCACCCTGCGGCCAGTTCCCAGCCTCTGCTCTCCCTTTGTCCTCTTCACACCCCAGTTTCCACGGCCTCCGCCTCTTCAGCTGCTCCCTAAACACTGCTGTTCCTTGGGTTTCTGTCTGGGAGTTCTACTTGAGTGATTTCACCCACACCCCTGGCCTCAGCTGCCTCATTTGGTAATTGCTTGCAGCCTGGATTTCCAACCTGGGCCTCTCCTGATATCCAAGCTCCGGCTGCCTTCTAGCAGGTTCCACTGAAAGGCCTGCCAGAACCGCCTTCAACGTGCGCTCCCATCTGACCAGCCTCCCAGAAGCGCCTCACACATAGGGGTCTGGAGCGAGTCCCGCTTGACCCAGTGCCAGTTCATTCAGTGGTTGGCACCTGTGGCAGCACCCCGATCGTCAGGAGACCCGGCAGAGTCCACCTGGGCGCGAAGAACAAGCCTCTCGCCACACGTCCTCCTTGAGCTCCTTTTCCCTTCTGCCAAATCCCCAGGCAATTCCATCCTGAGATTCACCCCACACAGTAAAGTGTTAGTCGCTCAGCTGTGTCCGACTCTTCACGACCTCAGGGACTGTAGCCCGCAGGCCTCTCCTGATATCCAAGCTCCGGCTGCCTTCTAGCAGGTTCCACTGAAAGGCCTGCCAGAACCGCCTTCAACGTGCGCTCCCATCTGACCAGCCTCCCAGAAGCGCCTCACACATAGGGGTCTGGAGCGAGTCCCGCTTGACCCAGTGCCAGTTCATTCAGTGGTTGGCACCTGTGGCAGCACCCCGATCGTCAGGAGACCCGGCAGAGTCCACCTGGGCGCGAAGAACAAGCCTCTCTCCACACGTCCTCCTTGAGCTCCTTTTCCCTTCTGCCAAATCCCCAGGCAATTCCATCCTGAGATTCACCCCACACAGTAAAGTGTTAGTTGCTCAGCTGTGTCCGACTCTTCACGACCTCAGGGACTGTAGCCCGCCAGGCTCCTCCATCCACGGGATTCTCCAGGCGAGAATACTGGAGTGGGTTGCCATTTCCTTCTCCAGGGGATCTTCCCGATCCAGGGATTGAACCCTGGTGTCCCACATTGCAGGCCGATCCTTTCCTGTCGAAGCCACCAGAGAAATATCCTTTGATTCACCTGACATGACCAGTTTATAAAAGCCTTAACCTCTCCTCAGGCATCCAAGTGCATGGTAGGGACCTATTCCCCCAAACCAGCAAACTTTCTGTCATGCCTTACTCCTTCTTACGCTGTCAGCAGCCAACAGAGCTCAATTCTACATCCTAAATATTTCAAGACACTGTCTCTTTCTCTCCATCCCACCTCCTGAAGCAGGCTTCATCACCTGCATCCTCTAAAAGCTTCCAGATTGCTTTTCATCACTCCCCTCTCTTCATGTCTCTCTAGTTATCATTCCAAAAAACACACAATCCACCCCTTCTGCACACATTCAATGAGTTCCAGTTGCTTGCACGTTGGTAAATCCCAACCCCAGCGTGTGGTGTGCCAGGGCCTCTGCAGGCGACTATACCAGCTGCATTCGGGTCACTCCCCAATCCCCCCATCCCACTGGGCACGCTGTCTCCTCGGCTCAAAATGCGCTTGGCTCTGCCTGCCAAACACCCATTCACCATTTAAAAACTCAGTTTAGACACGAGAAGCCCCAGTCCCTCGGACAGAGTCCACCGCAGCTCCCTGTCTCCATGGGCCTGCGGACCTCACCTCCCGGGACTCAGGGCTGGGCTGTCCCCTCACCCACCACCAACCCCACCCCAAGGGCGGTGCTTTCAACAGGCCAGGTGCGCAAATGTGCCTGTGCTTTCCATTCCGCAACAGTAAGAAAGCTGGAAAGGCACAGATCTATTTCTTAACAGTCTGGTTCTGTTTGTATTCTCTTCCATCCCCACAACAGATACTGTCTATATAAGAATCTAATCTGGTGGGTACTTATTGAAGTGATTTCTAGAAGCAAAGAAGAAGCCCTCAGTGCGGAAACTCTCACAGTGGAAGCCAGTTTGGGAGCCATCTGACACTCCCCGCCCCGCCCCCCTCGCCCCCGGGGAGCAGTTAGTCTTTACTTGGAAAACCCAGAGCCTGGCAGAGGAGGGCAAGGAAAGGAGGGAGAAGAAAAACTAGAACCGCTAACAGTGCAACAACCCCTCACATGTGTCTAGATGAGCAATTGAATTAAGCCAGTAGGGAAGTAATGGTCTTAATCAATTGCAAAGAGCAAATGACATTATGTGGTGATCAGATATGAACTTGGGGTAGGAAGGCCTGGGGGGCTCTGCTCCATCAATGATCCGTCTCTTCCCCTCTCCTACTTCTGGCTTCCCTGCTGTTTAAGGGGAGCCTTGCAGAGGCTGACTCATCAGAAGGCTGGGGAGCTGCTGGGGAAAGGCTGGCACGGGGCAGGGAGGACGAGGAGGGGGGACAGGAGTGTCACTTGGGTTGTGGGACAGCAGGGTAGTGTGCGACCTTCTGTCCACTGCTTTGTCCCCTGCTGGAATTCGGGCTCTGGTGGCCTCTCTCCTGGACTGTTTCCTTTGATGACTGAGCTCTGTGTCCCACCTCCTCCCTCACTGCTCTGGTCCCCAGGCGGCCACCAGAGCAATGCTCCAAGGGGCGAATCTAACCTTGTCTTTCCTCTGCTTCCCGGGGCCCACTGTATTACAGGATTCACCCATCTGCTTCAGCCAACAACTATGGGTCCCCCAGTCCGACCCCTGTCCCCTCTCACCTCCCATTCCAGTTGATGGGGTCTCAACTTGCCATCCGTCACCTCTGTACTGGCTCTGCCCTTCTCTTTGCTTGGAATCTCCTTTCAAGATTTAGGTCAGGTGTCTTGTCTTCAGGAAGGTGTACACCTTGTTGACCTGAAACAAACAGACTGCCAGTCATTTCTCCAACAAAGATGGATCAGCAGAGAATTGTGAAGGGGAGCAAAACCCGCCACCCTAGGGCTTCCCTGGTGGCTCAGATGGCAAAGACTCCGCCTGCAACACAGGAGACCCGGGTTCAATCCCTGGGTTGGGAAGATCCCCTGGAGAAGGGGATGGCTACCCACCCCAGTATCCTTGTCTGGAGAATTCCATGGACAGAGGAACCTGGTGGGCTACAGTCCATGGGGTCTCAAAGAATCAGACACGAGTGAGCGACTATCAAAGACAACATGCCTCTCAGTCTTGGGGATTATTTCAAGCTGGAAACAATCAAGGCCCCCAAAAGTCAGAAACTTTGACCTTCCCACTAACTGCCTAAAAGAATTTGCATAGAGATGTCTGTTCCTGGAATAGAGCTGCCCCAGAGACTTCAGCAGAAAGTATGGACCAGGGTGGTAGGGAAAACCCCCAGAGATCAAGGTCCAATCTGGGACCCATTGTCTCTGCAGGCCCTGCAGACAGACGTTTATTTACCAAATATTTGCATTTCCATCTCCTTGTGAATTGCCGTCCCCCTTGAATTGAAGTCCTAAACCACACCCCCCAACAGCCTCTTTTGCCTTTGGCTGTTCAAGGTGAGGGCTTGGCCCCCTTTTCATGACTTGCTGAGTTTTCTTGGGTCTCTCCCATGAATACATATTGTTGAAATTTTGTTTGTCTCTTGTTAATCTCTCTCATGTGCATTTTATTCTTAGACCAGCCAGAAGAACCTGGCAGGGTAGACGAGAATTTCTTGCTCCCCTACAATTGCAATTAGGGGTCTGAGCCATGGTGAGTCAGGGGAAAGAGATCCCTTTTCTGGTGGTGAAAGGCTTGTGGTAAAAGTCTTCAGAAGTTAGAATCTTCTTTCCAAATTCCATCTTTCTTGAAGTTAAAAAAAAAAAAAAATTCGTCGGACTCATGAATTCTGCTTTCTGTCTATGTGTTCAGCATCTCAGTTTTGTTTCTATAACCAGTACGATGGGAGCGAAGCCTTGGAGCTCTTGTGAGACAGAGGACTCAGCCAATGACTCCTGAGGCAGTGAAGGCTAACTGGACGAAGATCTGTGATTTTGATAATGCCACCAAGCCTCGGAGTATTCAAGGTAAAGAAGTGAGTTCAGTCCTGCCTGGGGAATCGGAGGCAATAAAGCATTCTCTTCTCTTACGGAACTATCTTCTTAACTGTGCTAACTTAGATGCTCGAATCATCCATAGTACATTTTCTGCTCCAGTAACTAGAACTCTCCAATTTCAGATGTGTATGTTATTCCCACTGTCAGTTTCTCAATTTTCTTTTTTTTTGTCCTGTTACTTTTTTTTTCAAGCCTCTTTTTATTTTTATTTATTTTAAAAATATGAGCATCCAGTGGTCTTTTTATTTATTTATAATTGTGCTGGATCTTCATTGCTTTTGCATGGGATTTCTCTAGCTGCAGAGAGCAGGGACTGGCTACTCTTCGTATCAGTGTGGAGACTTCTCATTGCAGTGGCTTCTTTTGTTTCAGAACACAGGTTCTAGAGCAGGTGGGTTTCAGTAGTTGCAGCACACAAGCTCAGTAGTTATGGCTTGTGGACCCTAGAGCACAAGGGCTTCAGTAGTAGTGGCATGTGAGCTTAGTTGCCCCTTGTATGTGGAATCTTCCTGGATCAAGTATCAAACCTGTGTCACTTGCATTAGCTGGCAGATTCTTATTAGCTGCGCCACTAGGGAAGGCTAGTTTTTCCAGTTTTCTTATGATCCTAGTTTTTCAGTACATGTGTGATTGGGGGATGGTAGAAAGTGTTTACCTATTTGTGCTCAATGTATCTATTCCCCATCTGATGGTTGATTTCAGTCTTGCCATATCTATCAGATGCTCCTTATCTGACTTGATTTTTTTTTAAGTTTCCTCAAAAGTTGAAGTCTATTTTATTTAGGCTTAGGGCTTTTCTATCTAGTGAATAGATTTTGCTTTGTTTTAGCACTTTGTCCTTGTTACTGTTTCTCTGCCTTTCTAAGATGTTCCTTACTCCTTTGATTACCTCTGCTAATCTCAGTACTTCTTCAGAAAAACTCAAGCCCTAGACGTTCAACAAAATCTTCCCAGATATTCTTGCTTTCATGAATCTCTCTCTTAGTTGAGCTCTTCCACTTGAGCGTCTAATCACAACTGCTTTCCACTGCTTTTTTTTTTTTCATAAGTAGGTGGTTTATTAACTGGAGAGTTCCTTTGGAGGCAGAGACTATATCTTGTGTGTCCTTCTTTTGTATTTGGTGCTAGGGTAGTGCTGAACTCATAGAAAGCATTTAGTAAATGCTTGTTACCTTGAGTTACTGAATTGTCTATGGTATGCCACAGGAAATGACCAATTAAAATTATATTGTTTTTTCTAGTATAACTCATGTATGTATATAGTATATGAAATTTAAAGGGCCTGTCTAGGAAAGATCATGAATTGGAATTCTTTACAGGGGAATTATTTTCCCCCCAGCATTATATTTAATATTCAATAGAAGAATATATCTGAAAAATGACTAGCCTGTTATTTTTCTTTTTATCCTAATGACACTTCCCTGTCTGCTGGTACACTTGCTGAAATTTTCGTTATGCTTTTCTCAGAGTATGATTGTTATGTCATTAGCAGTATCATTTTCTGTATTCTTTTTTTTAGTATTTGAGGTAAATTTAGTCTATAAATAGCAATCACCTATCAATGAAAATGAGGACAAGGAAAAAGAAAGAAATATCTTAAAAACTTTTCTCTGATGTCAGAATTCCAATTTATTGCCTTAAAAGTATTAGACTAATTCTTTGTCGGTTGCTTTGTTTGCTATTATTTTCTCCCACTCGGAAGGCTGTCTTTTCACCTTGCTTATAGTTTTCTTCATTTCAAATGTTTTTAAGTTTAATTAGGTCCCATTTGTTTATTTTTGCTTTTATTTCCATTACTCTGGGAGGTGGGTCAGAGAGGATCTTGCTGTGACTTATGTCAGAGAGTGTTTTGCCTATGTTTTCCTCTACAAGTTATATAGTTAATCTCAAAAATATACAAACAGCTCCTGCAGCTCAATACCAGAAAAATAAATGACCCAATCAAAAATGGGCCAAAGAACTAAATAGACATTTCTCCAAAGAAGACATACCGATGGCTAACAAACACATGAAGAGATGCTCAGCATCACTCATTATCAGAAAAATGCAAATCAAAACCACAATGAGGTACCATCTCAAGCCAGTCAGAATGGCTGCAATCCAAAAGTCTACAAGCAATAAATGCTGGAGAGAGTGTGGAGAAAAGGGAACCCTCTTACACTGTTGATGGGAATGCAAACTAGTACAGCCACTATGGAGAACAGTGTGGAGATTCCTTAAAAACTGGAACTTGAACTGCCTTATGACCCAGCAATCCCACTGCTGGGCATTCACACTGAGGAGACCAGAATTGAAAGAGACTTGTGTACCTCACTGCTCATCGCAGCACTGTTTATAATAGCCAGGACATGGAAGCAACCTAGATGTCCATCAGCAGATGAATGGATAAGAAAGCTGTGGTACATATACACAATGGAGTATTACTCAGCCATTAAAAGAACACATTTGAATCAGTTCTAATGAGGTAGATGAAACTGGAGCCTATTATACAGAGTGAAGTCAGTCAGAAAGAAAAATACCAATACAGTATATTAACACATATATATAGAGTGTAGAAAGATGGTAATGGCAACCCTATATGTGAGACAACAAAAGAGACATAGATACAAAGAACAGACTTTTGGACTCTGTGGGAGAAAGTGAGGGTGGGATGATTTGAGAGAATAGCATTGAAACATGTATGTTACTGTATGTGAAATAGATGACCAGTCTAAGTTTGATGCATGAAACAGGGCACTCAAAGCCGGTGCACTGGGACACCCAGAGGGATGGGATGGGGAGGGAGGTGGGAGGGGGGATCGGGATTGGGGACACATGTACACCTGTGGCTGATTCATGTCAATGTATGGCAAAAACCACTACGGTATTGTAAAGTAATTAGCCTCCAATTAAAATAGATAAATTAATTTTAAAAAGTATTAGACTAATATAAAGAAAAAGCTAACTAATGAATTATATACTTATAAATGAAAAGATACCCCTAGAATTGGAAGTACAGTGAAAAAAACCTTACATTGTTTGTAAAATCGAGGCTTTCCAAGCACCCGTATCAGTGTTCTCATTTTACAGATGATGGAACTAAAGTTCAGAAAAGTTGAATAAGTGGGCCTCACTTTCTCAGTGTTTGAGTCAAGAGTTAATTCAGGTGGTCTGTCTGTGAGTTCAGTACTGTCAGTCTGTACCAAGGTTGTTGTTTAGTTGTAGAATTGTGTCTGGCTCCAGGAGAGGCTCCTCTGTCCATGGGATTTCCCAGGCAAGAATACTGAAGTGTGTTGCCATTTCCTTCTCCAGGGGATCTTCCTGACTCAGGGATCATACCTGCGTCTCCTGCCTTGGCAGGCGGGTTTTTTACTACTGTGCCACCAGGGAAGCCCTGATGCTTTCAGTAAAATGGCCTCCTATCTAGGCAGCAACCTAAATGGGGTGGTAAGAGAAGCATTAGTAGGCAAGAAACTTCTCCACTAGCTTCACCAGGAATGGCAGAAACCCTTGGTCATCTCACATTTTGTAGTCTAGGTACCACTTTTGTCTGAGTTTAGGAGGAGGCCCATATATATGAGCTTTGTTAGGAAGGTCCCAGAGCTTTTGGAATCTTAGGGCACATGTGGGATGCTCCATGAGTCTCTTTTATTAACCTTTTAGATCTCAGACTAGCAGCTTCTGAACTCTCTCTGGAGTCACTGGTCATAATGGGTGGTTTTCTGTGGAAGAATTTTCAGTAATATTTTCTGAGATTCCCTGTATAGAGACCTGGGGGGTAATCTTGACATCGTTGCATCCTGAGGAGGGGTGATGGTGGGGAAAGAAGGGAAATTAGTTTTTCCTCCACCAGCTTGGAATTGTATGTCTGCAGACAAGGGTCCCACTTTACAGAATTGTAAAATTGCTCAGAGACTTTGCAAAACTCTGAGCCTCCTTAGAATCATAGCCTGAGGAGAGTATGGAAACACCCAATTATCTCGTCTGCTCAGTGTTTCACATTTTTTTCCTGTAATAATAGCCTGACATATAGTCAGTTCATGAGCCAAGTGAAGTTTCTGTAGTAGGTTTGCTGGATATTACAGGCGTGATTATCTAAAGCATTGTAGTTTTTCTTAGTCACATCTGTAACAAAAGCATTTATTTTTTTTATAAAAAACATTTATTTGGATCTCACCAGGGGAACATTAGCTCTTTATGACTCTTGAAAGGTGATGCTTTTGTGATCTTTATGTAATAGGTTTACCAAAGCACTCTGTCTTATTTAAATTCCAGTATCCTAAAGAGAAAATTCAGTTTGTGCATCTTTAGTTATCCTATAGTTGAGGGACTTGAACTTCATGACTGAAAATTCTTTTCAGTACAAATGAAATATAGTTCTATATAAGAAAAATCTGGAAGTTTGTCATGTATGTCACATTTTTTTTGGTATGCTGCTGCTGCTGCTGCTAAGTCGCTTCAGTCGTGTGCAACTCTATGCGACCCCATAGACAGCAGCCCACCAGGCTCCCCTATCCCTGGGATTCTCCAGGCAAGAACACTGGAGTGGGTTGCCATTTCTTTCTCCAATGCATGAAAGTGAAAAGTGAAAGTGAAGTCGCTCAGTTGTGTCTGACTCTTCGCGATCCCATGGACTGCAGTCTACCAGGCTTCTCCATCCATGGGATTTTCCAGGCAAGAGTACTGGAGTGAGATGCCATTGCCTTACCACTATTTAAATGGCAGTGTGCAATAATTGGCTAGATGTTTCACATATGCAAATATTTTTCCCATACCTTAGTGGGAGTGGTATTTTTAAATTTATTTTTAATTGGAGGACAATTGTGTATAATGTTGTACTGGTTTCTGCTATACACCAACATGAATCAGCTCTAAGTATACATATATCCCCTCCCTCTTGAGCCTCTCATCCACCTTCCCTCTCCCCTGGACCCCATCCCTCCCTGTCATCACAGAGAAGCAAGCTGAATTCCTTGTGCTATATAGAAACTTCCCACCAACTACCTGTTTTACACATGGCTAGTGTATATATCGGAGAAGACAATGGCAACACACTCCAGTATTCTTGCCTGGAAAATCCCATGGGCGGAGGAGCCTGGTAGGCTGCAGTCCATGGGGTCGCGAAGAGTCAGACACGACTGAGCAACTTCACTTTGACTTTTCACTTTCATGCATTGGAGAAGAAAATGTCAACCCACTCTAATGTTCTTGCCTGGAGAATCCCGGGGATGGTACAGCCTGGTGGGCTTCCATCTCTGGGGTTGCACAGAGTCTGACACGACTGAAGCGACTCAGCAGCAGCAGTGTATATATGTAGATGCTACTCTCTCATTTCATCCCCTGCCCTTCCCCTGCTTTGTCCACAAGTCCATTTTCTATGTCTACATCTCTATTCCTGTCCTGCAAATTGGTTCATCAGTACTGTTTTCCTAGATTCCATATATATGCATTAATATATGATATTTGGGCTTCCCAGGTGGCACTAGTGGTAAAGAACCTGTCTGCCAGTGCAGGAGATGTAAGAGACGTGGGTTTGATCCCTGAGTTGGGAAGATCCCCTGGAGGAGGCCATGGCAAACCTCTTCAGTACTCTTGCTTGGAGAATCCCATAGATTGAAAAGCCTGGTGGGCTACAGTTCATAGGATCGCAAAGAGTCAGACATGACTGAAGCAACTTAGCACAACACATATGATATTTACTTTTCTCTTTCTGACTTACTTCACTTTGTATAACAGGCTCTAGGTTCATCGACCTTGGAGTGATTTTTTAAAATTAATTTTTATTGGAGTAGAGTTGATTTACAATGTTGTGTTAGTTTCTGTTGTACAGCAAAGTGAATCAGTTAACATGTATCTACTCTTTTGTGGATTCGTTTCCCATTTAGTCGTTATGGAGTACTGAGTAGAATTCCCTGTGCTATACAATAGGTACTTATTAGATATGTGTTTTATGTGTAGTTGTGTATATATATCAATTACAATTTCCTAATTTATCCCTCCCCTCTCCTCTTCTCCCTTGGTAACCACTGGTTTGTTTTCTACACCTATAACTCTGTTTAATAAGTAAGTTCATTTGTATCATTTTGTTTTAGATTCTACATATAAGTGATATCACAGGTATTTGTCTTTCTCTTTCTGACTTGCTTCGCTCAGTATGACAATCTCTGGGTCCACCCATGTCTTTATTTAACACTATTTCATTTCTTTATATGGCTGAGTAATATTCCATTATATATATATACCACATCTTTATCCATTCATCCATCGATGGATAGAAAGCATTATTGTTATTACTAATTATACTTTTTTTTTTTTAGAGTCCATTGGCAGTATAGTTGAAGCTCTAAATAAAATAAATTCAGGTGGAGAAGTTTCAGCAAATCCTACCAGTCGTGCAACATCAGCAGCCACATCTGAATTTGTAAGTGGAGGAGAAAACCTAAAACTCTGCCTTCTCTAAATATTTCTTTTTTTTCTTTTTTTTCTCTCTTTCTTTCATGCAAAAAGTGGTTTTCCAAGCTATTAGTTTATTGTTAAATAAGAAAGATAAGTGACCATAAAACTTTATAAAACATATACTAAATATGTGTAAAATTTGAATGGAATTAAGGTTAAAATATTAAATATAACTTTTACTTACTCTTCTTCAGTGTGTGTTTTGTATTTTGGAGCATTTTGATAATCATACTTTCATCACTTTCTAACTTTTTAGAAAAGGATATTTAGTTTAGTGCTTCTTTTGAGCCATATCTTTTAAGAGAAAGCATTGACAGATTGTAGTTTGGAAATATGTCAACATGGCTGCAAGTTAAAAGTCTCCACTATGTCAGAAAGTCTAACAGAAGTCTGGTTATAGCTCTTGTGAAGTTACTGACTAACTATCTCTGGTGTGTCTCATTTGTTTTTTTTTAAATTGTAGTGCATAAATAAGAAATAAATCATTTGACACATTCAGTTGTGGTGTTTTGTGACTACCAGACATAGTGAGTCACTCGCAGACATAGTGATAAAATAAACAATCTAACTTTAACTCTGAGAATATATCAGTTTGTAAATGTGATTTTACTCTGTTGGCCCACTTTTTGGTTAAAGGCTAGATAGTAAATATTTTAGGCTAGATGGACCATACACTGTTTCTGACACGTAATCTTATTTTTCTTTTGTTAGACCACTCTTAAAAGATGTAAAAAATCATTCTTAAGTCTTAGCTGTTGTTTGTTGATTCCTGCTTAGAATGAAAATGATCAAAAATTAGACATCATTCTTTTATAACATAATATGCTTCACAAATTAGCTAGGCAGGTCATCACTAAGCAGAAAAATACAATATCCAGTTAGATAAAGAACAGTCCTCGGTAACAACTTAAGGTAAAAATCTAATTTTAACTCCACCCATTACAAGGGAGTCTTAATTTATAATAAGCACTAAGAAGTGTTTTGCTCATCTGTTTATACTGATTTTATATAATAGAGTTTACAGAGCCATTCACTATTCCTATTTTATAATAAATTTATTTTTTATAATTTTGAGTAGCTAACAATCACTAAATTAATAGGCTCTTTTGTAGTCAGAGACAGGAAGGTTGAAAATGAGATATCCTATCTGTTAGCAAGAAGCAGGCAATAAAAAAGTCAGTCAGTCAGTTCATTTCAGTGGCTCAGTCATATCCGACTCTCTGCGACCCCATGAATCGCAGCACGCCAGGCCTCCCTGTCCATCACCAACTCCTGGAGTTCCCTCAGACTCATGTCCATCAAGTCAGTGATGCCATCCAGCCATCTCATCCTCTGTCGCCCCCTTCTCCTCCTGCCCTCAATCCCTGCCAGCATCAGAGTCTTTTCTAATGAGTCACCTCTTCGCATGAGGTAGCCAAAGTACTGGAGTTTCAGTTTAGCATCATTCCTTTCAAAGAACACCCAGGGCTGATCTCCTTCAGAATGGACTGGTTGGATCTCCTTGCAGTCCAAGGAACTCTCAAGAGTCTTCTCCAACACCACAGTTCAAAAGTATCTATTATTCGGCGCTCAGCTTTCTTCACAGTCCAACTCTCACATCCATACATGACCACTGGAAAAACCATAGCCTTGACTAGACAGACCTTTGTTGGCAAAGCAATGTCTCTGCTTTTCAACATGCTGTCTAGGTTGGTCATAACTTTTCTTCCAAGGAGTAAGCATCTTTTAATTTCATGGTTGCAATCACCATCTGCAGTGATTTTGGAGCCCCCCAAAATAAAGTCTGACACTGTTTCCACTGTTTCCCCATCTATTTCCCACGAAGTGATGGGACCAGATGCCATGATCTTCATTTTCTGAATGTTGAGCTTTAAGCCAACTTTTCCACTCTCCTCTTTCACTTTCATCAAGAGGCTTTTTAGTTCCTCTTCACTTTCTGCCATAAGGGTGGTGTCATCTGCATATCTGAGGTGATTGATATTTCTCCCAGCAATCTTGATTCCAGCTTGTGCTTCTTCTAGTCCAGCGTTTCTCATGATGTACTCTGCATATAAGTTAAACAAACAGGGTGACAATATACATGCTTGACATACTTCTTTTCCTCTTTGGAACCAGTCTTTGATCCATGTCCAGTTCTAACTCTTTCTTCCTGACCTGCATATAGGTTTCTCAAGAGGCAGGTCAGGTGGTCTGGTATTCCCATCTCTTTCAGAATTGTCTACAGTTTATTGGGATCCACACAGTTCATTCCAGCGTTTCTCATGATGTACTCTGCATAGAAGTTAAATAAGCAGGGTGACAATATACAGCCTTGACGTACTCCTTTTCCTATTTGGAACCAGTCTGTTGTTCCATGTCCAGTTCTAACTGTTGCTTCCTGATCTGCATATAGGTTTCTCAAGAGGCAGGTCAAGTGGTCTAGTATTCCCATCTCTCAGAATTTTCCAAAGTTTATTGTGATCCACACATATCTGTGTGTATGTATATGTATGTATATATATATTTGTTTAAAAAAATAAGTAGCAGAGTTGGCTTGGGTGGACACTGAGCACATATGCTAGGCTGTTAGGCACCCACAGTGGAGAGAGTTGAACATTGATTTTGTCAGCATTATGGGCAGTGGACTTAGAAAGTCGTGGGGCCAGCAGAAATCCTGAATAGGAAGGTGGTCTCCGTGCAAATAAGGGAGAGACTGAAGAACCAAGTCGTTTAGATGGTTTACCTGGTTTCATAGCAGGCCTGGCAATTTTACAAATCTGAGGCCCTCACCCAGGTGGAAGATAGCAGCTGCAGGCTGAGCAAAAGATTCCTGCACTGCCCTGTTGCCTCACCACCAACCAGTCAGAAGAAAGTCACATACCCTGCAGCCCTCAACTCAAATTTTACCTATAAACACTTTTCCCTGAGAACCACTGGGGAGTTTGGGGATTTAGAATATGAACCACCCATTCTGTTTGGTTGGCCTTGCAATAAACTTTTCTTTCCCAGCCCCATCACCGCAAAAAAGCAAGAAACGGGAACAGCAATGGGGAGCAAACAGATTTTAAAACAAGCAGAAACAACACTTTAGGAAAAAGTGAAATCTTAAAAATCAATCCATGGTGAAAGATTATGGCTTTAACACATCCTTTTAATAGACACACAGAGACTTATATCTCAGGGAATTGAAAACAGATCTGGAAGAGATGTATACACTCCCATGTTTACTGCATGATAGCTAAGAGATGAAAGCAACCAAAAACACTCACTGAAAGATGAATGGATAGAAAAAAAGTGATATGTGGAGTATTACTCAGCTATTAAAAAGAATACATTTGAATCAGTTCTAATGAGGTGGATGACGCTGGAGCCGATTATACAGAGTGAAGTAAGCCAGAAAGAAAAACACCAATACAGTATACTTACACATATATATGGAATTTAGAATGATGGTAATGATAAACCTGTACGCAAGACAGCAAAAGAGACACAGANTACACAATGGAGTATTACTCAGCTATTAAAAAGAATACATTTGAATCAGTTCTAATGAGGTGGATGACGCTGGAGCCAATTATACAGAGTGAAGTAAGCCAGAAAGAAAAACACCAATACAGTATACTTATACATATATATGGAATTTAGAATGATGGTAATGATAAACCTGTACGCAAGACAGCAAAAGAGACACAGATGTATAGAACGGCCTTTTGGACTCTGGGAGAGGGAGAGGGTGGGATGAGTTGGCAGAGTGGCAGTGTAACATGTATGATATCATAAGTGAAACGAATCGCCAGTCTAGGTTTGATGCAGGATGCAGGATGCTTGGGACTGATGCACGGGGATAATCCAGAGAGAAGCTGTAGGGAGGGAGTGAGGAGGTGGAGGTCGGGATTGGGAGTTCATGTACACACTCGTGGCTGATTCATGTCAATGTATAGCAAAACGAATACAGTATTGTAAAGCAAAACAAACTAAAAAATAAAAATCAATTTAAAAAAAAATGAAGACCATAGGCACTAGGAAGAGAACATGACTCACAGATATTCTATGCATATACATTTGTTTACCGACTCCGAGGTACATATATGTGCACACAAGCCAGGAATAAGTCACCTGATAATTCAAGATTAGATGCACATACAGATTCACAAGTCTATAATATCACTTCTGTTCAAATAAAAAGTGTGTGTTGGTGTTTTATATATAAAAAAAAAAAGAACACAGGAGTGAGTTGCCACATCCTCCTCCATGTGATCTTTCCAATCTTGGGATTGAACCCAGATCTCCCGCACTGCAGGCAACTCTTTAATATCTGAGCCACCAGGGAAGCCCAAGAATACTGAAGTGGGTAGCTTGTCCCTTCTCCAGAGGATCTTCCTGACCCAGGAATCAAATTAGGGTCTCCTGCATTGCAGGTAGATATTTTACCAGCTGAGCTACCAGGGAAGCCAGAAGCACGTATGCTGGAGCATTAAAAAAAAAAAAAAAAAAAGTCTAAGTAAATTTAAAATTGTTATTTGGGAAGTTCTTCTGCTAATGAAGGTGGCAAGTTAACACTTTCCACATATACAGAAGAGAATTTAGTACTAAAGTGATGAAATTAGTTCAGTAGAGTTTTATTTTGGTTTAGATGAAAAATGATGTTTTTTTTTTTAAACAGATTTATGTCTTATAGTTTTCACATGGCTAATGACATCGCTATGATGTCCATATATGTTAACATATATTGAGTGCAAGTTGTATTTTCAGCATTAATTTTCTTTTAGTTTTATTGAGAAGTTATTGGGATTTTTGATGATTAGCACATTAAAATGTAAAAAGCATGATGATTAGCAGACATTTTGAGCAAGCTGTACAAAATCATTAGTATGTAGATGATAAAAGTCTAAGAACCATAGAGTTAATCCAAATAGGTATTTCAACAGCTTATCATATTAAAATTTATAGACAATTTGTTCCTAAAATAAAAATACCAAGGATCAGCATCTTAAAATAATATACTATTAGGTCTAAATTTCATGTTTTAATATCATATATATTAAATTCTCAATCAAAATATCCCATTTTTCACATGAGGTTAACAAGTTATTAGGAAAAATTGGTCTATTAATACCAGTGATATCAGAGTCCTGAGGATAAATCTAAAACCAGGGAGATATTTTATTTAGGAAACAATTCAAGCAATCAATTTTTTTTTTTTTTAGGAAACATTCAAACAAAAAGGACATGCCTATAGTAGTTAGATACTTTTAAAAAATCAACTACCTTTTTAATACATCAAGTAATTTAAAATGACAGATTTTGTCAGTGTATTAGTGTATTATGACTCCCAATCACCATTTAATTATATTTCACATTTTAGAATATAAGGTGAGCCCCACCATACCTTACAAAATGTTAATATAACACAGAAGCCAAGAAAGTTTCATTTAATTCTGTATTCTACTAATTACTTGATTGTACACAAAAATAACCAATCCATACATAATTTAAACACTAAAATTATTTTTACAACTTACCTAAATGTTTTATTGAAGTGGGATCATGTGGGATTCCTTGCTTGTTTAAAATGTGTTTCTGGATGTACTAAGATGCTTTGATTCACAAATTATAAAAAACAGAATATTCTTCTAGATCTCTTCCTGAGCTCATTTTGAGTTCAGTTTCAACTTTCGCAATAATAAGTTTCTCTGACCTCCTTCTTAATCTTGGCTTGGGCTTTTCCTCACTGCAACCTTCAGGTGAACTTTCTATTGTACGTCATGGGTCATGGTGTAATTAGCTTTCTTAAGAATGAATATTCAGTATACACTTTCTCCTTAAATGTGGAGTTTAAATAAGGCCACAACTACCATAAACATCTATTGTAAAATAATAAAATAATATTTCTATGATAAAATAAATTACTGTTAATTTACCCCATAAAATAAATAACAAACAAACACTTTCATGGCAAAGACATTCAGACTATAGCTTTATAGCACATCTGTTCAACTTCTACTTCTGTGTGTATTTCAAGAATACATATTTCTCACTTATCTGGCTAACTCATGGCCTGACAGCTTTATGTATCTTTCAAACCATAGATTATGACATAATTTGTTGTTATACAAAAGAGCTGGCAAGGCAACAGCATCAAATATATCTCCCACTACATTCCAAGGTCAGAATGGGTTAGACATTAATATCTGAGAATATTTTCATTTTGTCCTCAACTGACCTATATGTTACTCATGAAAAGAAAGTTTAAGTTATCTGAAATCCACAAAAGACTGGAAAATAGAGATGGGTTTGCAGTATATTTATCTTGCAAAATTAATCATGTATTATAATTTCTCTGAGCACTGAGAATGTACCTCACACACCACTGCTGCTGCTGCTAAGTCGCTTCAGTCGTGTCCGACTCTGTGTGACCCCATAGACGGAAGCCCACCAGGCTCCCCTGTCCCTGGGATTCTCCAGGCAAGAACACTGGAGTGGGTTGCCATTTCCTTCTCCAATGCATGAAAGTGAAAAGTGAAAGGGAAGTTGCTCAGTCCTGTCCGACCCCATGGACTGCAGCCTACCAGGTTCCTCCATCCATGGGATTTTCCAGGCAAGAGTACTTGAGTGGGTTGCCACTGCCTTCTCTGATGGGATCAAATACAAAGATGATAGCTAATAAATATACCTCACCTATTTTAACAGAAATACTAATAATGATACTTTGTTAAAAATGGAAAATACAGCCCAAATGCCAAACTAGTCAGGATGCCCAGAAAAGAGGCATAAATCAGAACTGTCTTGGGCAAACTAGCTTATATAGCCATTCTATTAACACACACATAGTATCAGGGAGTTGCAGATATGAAAGTGACTGATTCTGTCTAGAAGTTCATCAGTCATGAAAGTATTATTTAACCTGGGCTTTGGAAAATGACTAAGAATTAGGACTTTTTAATGTGGACATAAATGTACTAGGAACATGGGAGAAAGTTTGCAAAAGAACTGGAAATGTGAATGGCCAATGTCTTCTCAGGACAGTATAGTTAGATGACTAGATGTATGTAACTGAATAGTGAGGGATGAAGCTGGGAGGTAATTTGGGTGCAAATTGCTTTAAATGTAACTCCACAATTTTAAATGTATGACTGTGTAGCCATTTAAAAAATTTAAACAGGGAGGAATGTCTGATTTATGTTTTCAAAACATTAGTCAGTTGGGAATGTAGACAAAAGTCTAGCTACAGATAATGAAGTGAGTGGCTACAGCAATGCAAGCAGTAATAATGAGGATGAGAATGAATGCATGGGCACCATACAGTTCTTTAAGGCCAGAGACATCAACCTCTCATAATTAAGGAATCCATCTCCTTGAGAATTTTCAACAGTATAAGCTTTGGGTCTTGGTATCTTGTATTATCCAGCAGGGGCAAATTCTTAACAGGGAGGTTTAAAGTTAAGGACATAGATAATGTTCTGTCAAAATCAACTATTCTGTGGGCAAATGACGGCGTGATACTTAAAGATATCCTCCCTGAGGAACTAAAGTGGGATGAGACAAGCAGATTACAAACTTAAGTAGGGGATATAGAGGCTGACTGCTGAGAACCAAGGACAGAACATAGGAGAGCATGAGGTGGCGATGTCAGACTTAAGTAACTCTGATTAACCAAAAGTACCTTGCAGACTATAACACCAAGTGGCAAAGTGACAGACTACAAAGAATGCATAGATTGTGAAATAGAAGGCATGAGGCTGCTGTTAGTGGCTTGACAATGATTATGAAGTTGGTATGGGACCTATACTTCAGTTACACTCACATTGCACCAAGTTTACTGAAATACATTTTGTTGGTGTATTTCGTTGCTTAAGATTATTTTGCTACTACTGGCTGTCTCATTCCTTTTTAATTTATTGTTTGACAGCTATTCACTCAAAAGAGGAAAAGGCATTGTGGTGATGATAGAGGGTGGAAAGAGAATAAAATGCATACCTGACTCGATTAAAATAATGATTCAAATTGACTTGGATAGTATTGTTCTAGTTTGTGGCTGTTGTTCAATTTAATTTTTAACAATGTCCCCTGTTACTCTCAAAAATCATCTTAGATATGAACAATAAATTACGTGATCACCCTGAATAAAATACTTGTTCTTTACAGATATTTAGAGAGGCAAAGTTCACATAATTAAAACATCTTTGGAACCATGAACAGATAATCCATGTTTTCTCACCTTTACTTGGAAAAAAACTATAGCAAGTGCCTAGAGGATGGGCTGAAATGCATTTTATAAAGAGAGATCAGAGAAAGTTTTAAAATATAGATGGTTTTATAAACAGTTTTAAATGTTTTATGTAGAGGTCAGAAAACATTTTATAATAGAGTTCTCGGTACCAAGTCTGGAAGAAAGTGCAAGATTTATGAAGAAAAAGCAGGAAAACATTTACAGTAAAAGAAACTTTAAGGACAGAAAACAGTTCAGGGCATGTGTGTGTGTGTGTGTGTGTGTGTAACTAAGATGATTGCCTGGATTAAAGGAAAGATGCACTTGAGAAACAGTTAGAGAAAAATATGCTTAGTATCTGGTCCTTTAATAGACTCTCCTTGTATGAACAGACAAACAAATAAATGAGTAACATGAGACAGATTTATTTGAGGAAAAGGAGAAACTCCGGTAAAGCCCTGAAGTGGCAAATTCTGACCTACAAGCCAAATTTGACCTACAGAACTGATTTACTCGACTATAGTACCTTAATGATCTCTTCAAGAATAGTTGCTTTCTTTGACAATTAGAGGACTTTAAATAAAAAAATATTTCAAGTTCCACTTTAAAATGAGTCCGTCTTCCTATAGAATTAAATGATGATAGCTAGAGTGGTAAATGATCCTTTTAAATGGGAGTGGACATAAGTTCAGTTCAGTTTAGTTCAGTCGCTCAGTCGTGTCTGACTCTTTGCAACCCCATGAATTGGAAAACTCCAGGCCTCCCTGTGCATCACCAACTCCTGGAGTTTACTCAAACTCATATCCATCGAGTAAGTGATGCCATCCAGCCATCTCATCCTCTGTCATCCCCTTCTCCTCCTGCCCCCAATCCCTCCCAGCATCAGGGTCTTTTCCAATAAGTCAACTCTTCGCAAGAGGTGGCCAAAGTATTGGAGTTTCAGCTTCTACATCAGTCCTTTCAATGAACACTCAGGACTGATCTCCCTTAGAATGGACTGGTTGGATATCGTTGCAGGCCAAGGGACTCTCAAGAGTCTTCTCCAACACCACAGTTCAAAAGCATCAATTCTTTGGCGCTCGGCTTTCTTAACAGTCCAACTCTCACATCTATACATGATCACTGGAAAAACCATAGCCTTGACTAGATGGACCTTTGTTGGCAAAGTAATGTCTCTGCTTTCAATATGCTGTCTAGGTTGGTCATAACTTTCCTTCAAAGGAGTAAGCATCTTTTAATTTCATGGCTGCAGTCACCATCTGCAGTGATTTTGGAGCCCCATAAGATAAAGTCTGACACTGTTTCCACTGTTTTCCCATCTATTTCCCAAGAAGTGATGGGACCAGATGCCATAATCTTTGTTTTCTGAATGTTGAGCTTTAGCCAACTTTTTCACTCTCCTCTTTCACTTTCATCAAGAGGGTTTTTAGTTCCTCTTCACTTTCTGCCATAAGGGTAGTGTCATCTGTATATCTGAGGTTATTGATATTTCTCCCAGCAATCTTGACTCCAGCTTGTGCTTCTTCCAGCCCAGTGTTTCTCATGATGTACTCTGCATATTAATTAAATAAGCAAGGTGACAACATACAGCCTTGTTCAGTTCAGTTCAGTCGCTCAGTCATGTCCGACTCTTCGCGACCCCATGAATCACAGCATGCCAGGCTTTCCTGTCCATACCAACTCCTGGAGGTCACCCAGACCCACGCCTATGGAATCTGATGACATCCAGCCATCTCATCCTCTGTCATCCCCTTCTCCTCCTGCCCCCAATCCCTCCCAGCATCAGAGTCTTTTCCAATGAATCAACTCTTTGCATGAGGTGGCCAAAGTACTGGAGCTTCAGCTTCAGCATCATTCCCTCCAAAGAAATCCCAGGGTTGATCTCCTTCAGAATGGAGTGGTTGGATCTCCTTGCAGTCCAAGGGACTCTCAAGAGTCTTCTCCAACACCACAGTTCAAAAGCATCAATTCTTCAGCACTCAGCCTTCCTTACAGTCCATCTCTCACATCCATACATGACCACAGGAAAAACCGTAGCCTTGACTAGACAGACCTTAGTTGGCAAAGTAATATCTCTGCTTTCCTTTTCCTATTTGGAACCAGTGTATTGTTCCATGCCCAGTTCTAACTGTTGCTTCCTGACCTACATATAGGTTTCTCAAGAGGCAGCTCAGGTGGTCTGGTATTCCCTTCTGTTTCAGAATTTTCCACAGTTGATTGTGATCCACACAGTCAAAGGCTTTGGCATAGTCAATAAAGCAGAAATAGATGTTTTTCTCAAACTCTCTTGCCTTTCTGATGATCCAGCGGATCATGGCAATCTGATTTCTGGTTCGTCTTCCTTTTCTAAAACTATCTGGAAGTTCATGGTTCATGTATTGCTGAAGCCTGGCTTGGAGAATTTTGAGCATTACGTTACTAGTGTGTGAGATGAGTGCAATTGTGCGGTAGTTTGAGCATTCTTTGGCATTGCGTTTCCTTAGGATTGGAATGAAAACTGACCTTTTCCAGTCCTGTAGCCACTGCTGAGTTTTCCAAATTTGCTGGCATATTGAGCACAGCACTTTCACAGCGTCATCTTTCAGGATTTTAAATAGCTCAATAGGAACTCCATCACCCCCACTAACTTTGTTCATAGTATTGCTTTCTAAGGTCCACTTGACTTCACATTCCAGGATGTCTGGCTCTAGGTGAGTATCACACCATTGCGATTATCCAGGTCATTAAGATTTTTTTTGTACAGCTCTTCTGTGTATTCTTGCCACCTCTTCTTAATATCTTCTGCTTCTGCTAGGTCCGTACCATTTCTGTCATTTATCGAGCCCATCTTTGCATGAAATGTTTCCGTGGTATCTCTAATTTTCTTGAAGAGATCTCTAATCTTTCCCATTCTGTTGTTTTCCTCTATTTCTTTGCATTGATTGCTAAGGAAGGCTTTCTTATCTCTCCTTGTTATTCCTTGGAACTCTTTGGGAATTCACATACTACCACTTTTCTTTCTTCCTTCTCACTTCTTCACTTGTATAAATCACCTGCTTTTTAGAAGCGTGACCTTAGATGTGGTTCTTGGGAGCATAATCAGAAAATAAGCTGATGAAATTATAAAACTTCACTGCAACTAATAAATATAACTAAGATCTTTGTGTTTCCTCTGAAATATTAATGAGCAGTAGTGACTGCTAGGTATTTACTAAGCACCAGACACAGTGTTAACCTCCTTTCAGACAGAGGTGGATTTGAGCCACAGTTGCAAACATCTGCTTGGGTATGGCCTTGAATAAATTAACTCACTCTCTGAATCTCAGTGTAATTTTTTTTTGGTAAATGGGGATGACATAGTATATCTCCCTGGAGAAGGAAAGGGCAACCCACTCCAGTATTCTAGCCTGGAGAATCCCAGGGATAGAGGAGCTTGGTAGGCTACAGTCAATGGGGTCACATAGAGTTGGACACTACTGAGCACTGATCATCAGCACAATATTACTCATATGGCCTCTGTGAGCATTAAATGAGGTCACCATACATAAAGTACTTAACATTGTTCTTAACGGGCTTCTTTGGTGCCTCAGACAGTAAAGAATCCCCCTGAAATTCAGGAGACCTGGGTTCAATCCCTCGGTTGGGAAGATCTCCAGGAGGATTGTATGGCAACCTATTCCAGTATTCTTACTTGGAGAATCCTCATGGACAGAGGAGCCTGGAGGGCTACAGTCCAAGGTTCACAAAGAGTCAGACACAACTGAGTAACTATGTACAGCACAATGTGATTCTTGGCACCAAGCAAGAAATCATTCATTAAAAAAAAAACAAACTTCACATTTGAAATCTGAATTGATGCTATTTACAATATATTAATTATTAAGGTAATTTTATTTTAGTGAATCAATTTTTAGCCTTTGATCAATGATATATATTTCTATACATCTTAAAAGAATATTTTAAGGTAGATTTATTAAAACTTTGGTAGGATATATATTGTTTCTATAACTTTAATATGACCTACAGATACAATAAATATAAAAAATATATTACTAATTTCCTTGACAGATGCACATTAAAATTTCCAGAAATGCATATAAAGCAGCTTGTTTCTATTAAGCAGATGCACTTGGCTTTCACAATAGCCTGAAGCACCTTATCATATGATTGCATTTAGATATTTAATCATAATAACCATTTATGTGTAAAACCTTACTAATTTAAGGTAAATGAAAGGAGAGTTGTTAGTTGCCAAACTATCATCATAAATAACTGAAATCAAACAGATATCACAGTTTGCTGACATATTGTCCCTAACTTCAAAAAAGTTAGAAAGTCAAGAGATAAATATGAAGAATGCTTAATGTGTGTTTCAGAATTAGAAGTCCTTTATGTTCATTAATTATATAGTCATTCTCTTATTTCTCAGTCCCTTTTTTTCTGTCTCAAAAATATACTAAGGGTACAAATGTAAAGACATTGACTCATCTTACTGATGCATACCTCTCTTACATGAGCCTTCTTTATAACACAAAACAATTCATTTACTTATGTTAGTTGATTATGCCAAACAGTAGTCTTTCACGAACAAAAAATATATCAAGTTAATTATATATTTATATTGTTAGTTATTAACTTTAAGTGATATGTTTTCAGGCCAGTCATTAAATAAGTTCTTCATGCTTTTTCCAAAGGATTCCAATTTTACATATATTCATATAGTGATAATAGTTTACTGGGCTGCTGCTGCTGCTGCTGCTAGTCACTTCAGTCATGGCCGAATTTGTGCGACCCCATAGACGGAAGCCCACCAGGCTCCCCTGTCCCTGGGATTCTCCAGGCAAGAACACTGGAATGGGTTGCCATTTCCTTCTCCAATGCATGAAAGTGAAAAGTGAAAGGGAAGTTGCTCAGTTGTGTCCAACTCTTCACGACC
The DNA here is from genome assembly GCA_006408695.1 of Aepyceros melampus. Taxonomy (NCBI): domain Eukaryota; kingdom Metazoa; phylum Chordata; class Mammalia; order Artiodactyla; family Bovidae; genus Aepyceros; species Aepyceros melampus. Next base: position 112,216 of record SJXQ01002292.1, read on the forward strand.
CCATGGACTGCAGCCTACCAGGCTCCTCCGTCCATGGGATTTTCCAGGCAAGAGTACTGGAGTGGAGTGCCATTTACTGGGCACCAACTATTTATTCAATACTAAGTACTGTGCACACATGATAATATTAAATCTTAATAATCTATTAATGAAATGAGCATCATTATCCCTATGTGAATTAGAGAGCTCAGACTCAGGTGATGAGGTGAAGTGCCCCAAATCAGCAATTTGTAAGAAGCCAAGACTTGAATTAAGGCACATATGAAGAATACTGGTCTGCACTCTTTCCACAGATGATGCTGGAAATCTCAGTAAGTTTCAACTACTAGCATTTTTAAGGCTATGCAATTAGACGATCTCTTAGATATTTTTCTCAAAGAGATAATGTGTATTGATAATAAGAGTAAAAACATAGCAAGTAAGTTTTTTTGAGTTCCCATTTATTTTTTTCAGCCATTAAACCAAAATCCCTTTTAAGAAACAGCATATAGTTAACCACTTAGCAAAACAAAAACAAAAACAAAAACAAAAAAAAACCACAGCCATCAACACTGGTAATTAGAGTGAATGACATTTCATTGTGGTAGGATATCTTTAATGTAAAAGTAGGTTTAATACTTTGTCAAAGTTTTCTGTGAATATATAATTAAGATCTTTAATAGAAGAAAATAAAATTAGTAAAAATGTAGGGTTGCTTTTTGTAATGGCAAATACTCATTAATTTCCTTATCTCTAAAAATTTTACATTTAAAAATATACTTTTATAGTAAATTCAAATTATCAGTTTGTATAATGTAATTATTTCACTTGATGAATTAACTTTAATACCACCTTTACTTTAAGGAAATTGGTATGATAATTGGAGAGAAGGTATCAACAATTAATTAATTAATTAAAATTTAATTGTATTTCTTTTGCCTATGGTTTGTCTTAACTGCAGATGAATAATAAGAAGAGAAATAAGAATATTTAAGATAATTAACAACACAACATTGTAAAGCAACTTTCCTCCAATTAAAAAATAAAATTAAAAAAATTAAGATAATCAAAATTTTAAAAATGAAAGTTTTTGAGTAGTAGAGTAACAGAAGGATTTAAGTAACATTTCTATATTTTTTATTTAAGAAAAAAAAACCAACTCACTTGAAAACTGAATTGCAAATCCAGATTTGCTGATATAAAAATCTGTGTCGAACTGAATGGTCACTATGTTGAGAGTGCTATGGATTCCTTCGGGAATAAGAGACCCACTGATTTCCTTTAAAAGCATCTCATTTTCAGGTGGACCATCCCAAACTCGGAGTATATCATGTGATGCTTCCGTATCAAAAGCAAGAAACTGTAGGCTGTGGGAGAACCATATATCTCTGATTATTTTAAACATGGATCCAGTTTTAAATAAAGAATAATATAAAATATCTTTGCTTATACTAGATATTTCTTTTATTCTATCAAATAAAGTGAGTGCAAAATGGATATATCAAACAATGCATTTTTCTTGAACAGTTTCATTTTTTTAGAATATGATACTATTATATCAGTCCTGCAAATTATAAAAACTTTAGGTATACAGACCATCCCTGACTTACGATGATTCAATTTAGGAATTTTTTACTTTAAGATGGTACAGAAGAGATACACATTTAGTAGAAACTTTACTCTGAATTTTTGATCTTTTCCCAGTTGTGATACTCTCTCATGACATTGGGCAGTGCCAGGAAACTAAGTTCCCAGTCAGTCACAAGATCACAAAAACAAGCTACCAACACATTTACAACCATAATGCGCTCATAAAACAGTTCTGTTTTTCATTTTCAGTATAGTATTCAATAAAATTACATGAGATACTCAGTACTTTATTATAAAATAACTTCAGGCTAGATGATTTACCCAACTGTAGACTAACAGTAAATGCTCTGAGCATGTTTAGAGTAGGTGAGGGTGAGTGATGATTTTTGGTAGATTAGTTATATTACATGCATTTTCAGTTTATGACATTTTTGATTTATGTTCAGTTTATCAGCATGTAACCCAAGGAAGACCTACCTACACATTCTTTTTAGTGTTCATGACTTAATTGTGGCAATGACAGGTGACATTTAAGAGGAGCTCATATGTGCCACACACTGTGCAAAATGCATTACATCTATTTTCTTCCTTTAATTGTCATAATGATCCAATAAAGCAGGAACAAGTTTGATCTCAATTGTATGAATGTGGCAAGTGGGATTCAGATTAAATAAGATTGCCCTAAGGGTGGCAGAGTCATGAATTGAACTCAAGTTATCTAATGCCATAGTATGTGTTACTGCCACTATAACAATTTTTTAGTGTGTTTTTTTTTATCAGAATCAAAGATTTACTCCACAAATGCAAAAACAGTTTACATTCAAAAAAGAAGTAAAGTAAAAGGAAATTTCCTGAATGTGAAAATGGCCACCCACCACAAAAATGCACATAAAAGAAAAAAAAATGCTTCATATTAAATCTATTTTGCTTTAGTCTAGACAAAATTAATATCAGATTTTCTTGTGCCTAACCCAAAAGCTAGAAATCCAATTATATCAACACACTCAACTCTCTTCCTCTCTCTCTCTCTCTCTCTATACACACACACACACACACACACACACACACACACACATCTCACATCCATGTTTGATATGTGAATTGTCACAGTTTTAAATCTGGGTTACAATTTAATATAAAAAATTCTTCTTTAATTTTTAAAAATCTCAGAATTCTTTTGAATTTACAGCATCTTAAGTCATGAAGAATTGGAAGAGTAGAACTCTCAAGCAGCAGGAAAAATTCTCATCTTTTGTGCCCTCTTCTAACTGAAAAGTTTCTAAGGGGCTATATGAACCAATGCTGTGGCCTATGAATTAGTAATCATGCTTATCAATACTTTCTCCCCCTATTTTATAATAGATAAAAACCATGTTTTTCTTTACCAATGGTAAAAAAAAGATGAAAAATCTTAATATTAATTGTATATAGGATCTGATCAGGAAATTCAGATTCCTCAGTCATTTTGAAAAGATAAAGTCCATTTACCTGACAATGTTTCCTGGATCTACCTCAATCATCCACATGCAACGCAGATTATTGTCATATGGAAAGGGATAACCAGGAGATAAAATTCTTCCTGATGATTCTCCTTTAAAACGACCTCCACATTCAGCTAGAAAAAATTAATTCAATTTTAAGTCACAGTTTAATCTTTCTAAACATCTACAAATTTCTCGAGGATATATTTTTCACCTGAAGGAAAATGAGGATTGATTTCTACTCTTATTGAAAGTATATATGTGTATATGCTTTCTCAGATTAAGGTGTTAATTAAAGTAAGAACACATTGAACAATAAAACAAGAATCTCAAGTTAGATCATATAAATGATAATATAATAAGCCAATTAGGGAATTTTAAAACTACACACTCAAAAGCTCAGAGTTTAGGCTTCAAACTTTTTAAGATGTATGGCAAAATAATGTTAATGTAACAAGGGGAAACAGATGGCAAGTTGCTCACTTATAGCTGGTGGTAGGCTAACTAATTCATCATCTTACTACGTTACCTCTAAGCTTTACTGCAGGTCCCTCAGGCCTGCTAAATTTCATTGTCCTCTTATTCCCCTTTCAATCACTCTAAACTCTTTTGCTTTTAACCTCCTCAAAGTCAAAGTGGCATTTTTATTAGATTTTACTTCAGTTAAACCTGGTTCCGTTTTGATTTAAAGTGGTCTCTAATTTTTATAAAATTCACCAAATTAAAAATGTAAACATCATCATACAATATAATAAAAATAGATCTTTTGGGGAATTCCTCTCCATTTTAATTATATTTAATATATTGGGAAATCTGGAATGATTTCACATTGATAAGCAAATAATCTAGAAAAAATCCTCTTGTAGAGAAGAGAGAAATGAAGTAGTTTATTTAGTATATTACTCTACTTCTCTACATCCTAAAAACCACAAGGTGTGATAATATATTTTTGAAAGTTCTCCAAATTACTATACTACCAAAAAATAAAACTAAATCCAAGGTAGTTTACCTTTTGCTTATATATTTGAATATATTACTACATTTATTTTTCTTGTTCTCTGCAGTGTTATTATCTTACTCAAATGCAATGCTGAACTAAACATCTTAAATTTTTGTTTTGTTTTGATTATTAGAACAAAGGTCAGAGAAAAAGTTTCAGTACTTGAAAAAGACTGAATAGCAACTGAATATCATGGTTAAAATTTGTAGGCTCTATTCATATAGATAAAATTGCTTCAAAGATTTTAGATGTTATATTTTAGTATAATATTAAGGTTATTTTTATGTGTCAACTTGGCCAAGTTGTAGTACCCAGTTATTTTATCAAACACTAGTCTAGGTGTTACTATTTATAGATCTGGTTAACATCTATAATCAGCTGACTTTACCCTTGATAATGTGGGTAGCCTTCATCCAATTATTTGGAAGGCCTTAACAATGAAAATTGAGTTTTCTGGAAAAGAAGATTTTCCCTCAAGACTGTATCATTAATTCCTGCCCTAGTTTCCAGCCTTTTGATCTTCCCTATGGAATTTGAACTTGTCAGTCCACATACTGCATGAGTTAATTCCTCAATATAAATAAATACATTTCTTGATAGATGATAGCTAAATAGATCACATATAGATCTACTGATACTTTTTATTTGGCGAACCCTGACTGATATACACACCTATAGAGGACTAAGCAAGTTTATTTTGTAGTGTACCATTAATTTAATTTATAATAATACATGTTATTTTAAATAAATAAAATATATATAGTTAAGAAGTAACCATCACTTACTGTGGTTTTTCTCATTTTATAACAAGAACTTTGTTGGACAACCTAGAATGCTGTAACTATAATAATTCATTTTTCATCATTTTTAAGGATTTATTTACTATATTGACATATTTCTGAGGAGAACAAATTTGATACTTCATTCTGCCAGACTTGTCCTTTTTATACAATCCATGAGGTTCTCATTGCAAGTATACTGGAGTGGTTTGCCATTCACTCCTCCAGTGGATCCCATTTGGTCAGAACTAGCTGCTAGGACCCAACCGTCTTGAGTAGCCCTACACAGCACAGCTCATAGCTTCACTGGCCTATGCAAAGCCCTTCACCATGACAAGACAGTGATCTGTGAAGGGATTACTATGATGTTGTGGTCAGTTATTCTAGAGCCAGACATTCTAGAGTGTGAAGTTAAGTGGGCATTAGGAAGCACTGCTGTTAATAAATGGGGTTCCAGCAGAGTTATTCAAAACTCTAAGGGATGATACCCTTAAAGTGATGCATTCAATATGTCAGCAATTCTGGAAGACTGAACAGAGGCCACAGGACTGGAAAAGGTCAATCCTCATCCCAGTTTCCAAGAAAGTAGTATTAAAGAATGCGTGCTAACGAATGTGCTAACAGTTGGACAATTGCACTCATCTACCATTCTAGTAAGGTCATGCTTAAGGTCTTGCTTGCTAGGCTTCAGCATTATTCAAACCAAGAACTTCCAGTTGTCCAAGTTGGGTTTAGACAAAGAAGAGGAACCAGAGATCAAATTGTCAACATTCACTGGATCATAAAAAAAGCAAGGGAATTCCAGAAAAACATCTATCTTTGTTTCATTGACTACACTAAAGCCTTTAACTGTGTGGATCATAACAAACTGTGGAAAGCTCTTAAAGAGGTGAGGATACCAGACCATATTACTTGTTTCTAGAGAAACCTGTATGCAGGTCAATAAACAACAATTAGAACCCTGAATGGAACAAATTGTTGGTTCAAGATTGAGAAAGGAGTACAACAGGGATGTCTGCTGTCCCTCTGTTTGTTTAACCTATCCAATCAGTCCATTCTGAAGGAGATCAGCCCTCGGATTTCTTTGGAAGGAATGATGCTAAAGCTGAAGCTCCAGTACTTTGGCCACTCATGAGAAGAGTTGACTCACTGGAAAAGACTCTGATGCTGGGAGGGATTGGGGACAGGAGGAGAAGGGGATGAGATGGCTGGATGGCATCATGGACTCGATGGACGTAGGTCTGAGTGAACTCTGGGAGTTGGTGATGGACAGGGAGGCCTGGCGTGCTGCGATTCATGGGGTCGCAAAGAGTTGGACACGATTGAGCGACTGAACTGAACTGATATGCTGAACACATCATGAGAAATGCCAAGCTAGATGAGTTACAAGCTGGAGTCAAGATAAGCAGGAAAAACATCAACAACCTCAGATACGAGGATACCATTCCAACGGTAAACTCCGGGAGAAGGTGAAGGACAGGGAAGCCTGGCATGCTGCAGTCCATGGGGTAGCAAAGAGTCAGACATGACTGAGCAACTGACTAACAACATTCTAATGGCAGGAAACAAAGAGGAACTAAAGAACCTCTTGATGAGGGTGAAGGAGGACAGTGAAAGAGCTGGCTGAAAACTAAAGTTTAACAAACTAAGATCATGGCACCCAGTCCCATTACTTCATGGCAGATAGAAGGGGAAAAGGTGAAAGCAGTGACAAATTTCATCCTCTTGGGCTCTAAAATCACTGCGGATGGTGACTGCAGTCATGAAATCAGAAGATTGCTTCTCAGCAGGAAAGCTATGACAAACCTAGACAGTGTGTTGAAAAGCAGAGACATTATTCTGTTGACAAAGGTCTGTACAGGTCTGATCTTCCTATTAGTCATGTATGGTTGTGAGAGCTGAACTGTAAAGAAGTCAGAGCACCAAAGAATTGATGCCTTCAGACTGTGGTGCTGGAGAAGATTCCTGAGAGTCCCTTGGAGAGCAATGAGATCAAACCAGCCAATCTTAAGGAAAATCAACCCTGAATACTCATTGGAAGGACTCATGCTGAAGCTGAAGCTCCAGTATTTTGATCATCTGATTCAAACAGCTGACTCATTGGAAAAGTCCCTGATGCTGGGAAAGATTGAGTGCAGTAGGTGAAGAGGCATCAGAGGATGAGATGACTGTATAGCATCACCAACGGAATGAAGATGAACTTGGGCAAAATTCGGGAGATGGTGTGGGACAGAGAGGCCTGGCATGCTGCAGTCCATGGGGTGGCAAGGAGTTGGACATAACTGGGTGACTGAACAAAAACAGCAATCTTCCAGATTAATTTTAAGCAACTCCAAGAACTGAAGCTTTGGGAATTGATTTTATATTGAATTTAAACATAACTCTTTCTCCATATTTCTTTGTTACAAATATTACTTGGCTATTTGATTTCAAATAAACCAGTGTGATATGCTGTAACATTGGTGTTCATATTCTGTCAGAAGTCTTATGTTTACAGATAAAACTGAAGGTGTGAAGGTTAAATACCTCTGGCTATGGTGCCTAAAAATTAATTTTGTTTGCTTAATGTATAAGCTACAGAAACATAATTATCTAGAAAAATTCATATAATTAAGAAAAAGCTTATTTGGCCAAGGCAAAAATATAACCATAATAGATATTTAAGGTTAATAGGAATGGATAATTATGATTTTAGGCCAAGTAGTAAAGCTATTAATTATTGACAGCAAAGAATACCATCTTAAATAGAATTTCATCTTCTATTGTCATGAAAATCATCAGCATGACAGATTATGTGTCCAGCTGTTTTAAGTTTTTATTCCTGATCATCTATCATTTAAAAAAAAAAAAAGGTTAACCTTCTCATAAAGGCTTGTGCAGTGGTATCACTAAATTTTGACTTGGCAGATTCATAGAGTGCATTGATTTATCACAAAAATAATTAAATCTTCTGATACTAGATCAAATGTTCTTCTATTTGCATGAAGTTTTCCAAAAAATGAAAATGTCTTCAGCTCAATTCAACATATAAGGAAAATATATTTTTTTAATGTATTAGTTTGTGATTTTAATTCTACAGACAACATAGCAAGTCAGTATTTTTAAATTTATAGTTTTGTGCTATTGAAAGCCTTAATGATTTTCTGAATATATTTGATATTCACACCAAAGATATAACTTCAGAGAGAATTAATCAGTGTACATTTTTCTCATAACCAATTCCAGCAGGATGTTGGTCATATTCCAGAATCCTAAGCTTTGTCAATTTAAGTTGATTGCTATTTTAGGTTTATCCTCATAATCTATCCAAAATTCAGATGCATCTGAAAGGAAAGCAGTATAACTGCATTTTGGTTGGATAAAAGAATGTTTGCTTTCTGCTCATCCATGTTTTAACAAACCAACAGAAGTCTCATGTCATCGAAAACACTGCAATTAGTTGCAAGACCTCTAATAACTAGAATTTCATTTCTTTCCTATTTGAAATCTATCAAGTTTTGTGAAAATTCCTGTGTTGACTATATCCATTAACAAACATTAAAATATATCTCAAAATGTTCAGGTCTCCAAATTCATAAAATTGTATACATTAAATATGTGGAATTTTTTCAATATGAATTATACCTTAATAAATCTTTTTTAAAAATTAAGTCAATTTTATCCATATGAGCCTGACACAAAATGAATTTGTGCCACTGCAACAGCCATTAAATAAGAATCATTAAAGAAACTAGTTTGTTCCTCTATTGAGGACTTTGTGTTTTGTTTAAATGTTTGTTTTTTTTTTTTTTTTTTCTTTTGTTGTCCTAGTAATCCATCCAGTCTGGCACCTATATTGGGACCAAAAGAAAAAAAGCAGAGGTCTTTATCAACACTTTTCTATCCACCCTCTTTCTCACACATGCCCAGTTATTTGTTAATTGATTTATGGGATGGTAGTAATAAAATTCTTCTCCAGCTATACAAAGGAGGGAAAATGATCATTCTATAATTTCATGTAGGCAATATATCTTATATGACTAACTCTTACATGCCTTTTATTACTGAAATTCATTTACTTATGTCATGATACATAAAGTAAGGAAAACAGATACGCTTTCTTAGTTTTTGAAAAGGTATGTATATAGAGAAAGTCTTTGAAGTTATTGAGAATATTTAGATTTTTAATCTGCCTTTATACCAGCATAAGCATTATTTTGTATATTAAAACAAATCTGGTCAGTGAGATTCAGTAAATGTGTATGATTAAGAGTTTCAACATATTTTGTAGCAACTTAAATTTTATATCAAGATAGGATAAATATAATGACTTCATATAAACTATTTTTTGCCCAAAAAGAGAAGGTACTCATTGATTATGAAAAGAACTCTCTGACTTACCACAAATTTAAACTATGTATTCATTAACTTTTTGATTAAGGTATGAGTTGGGTGTGGACAGATAAAATAACTTGAAAAGGTACAGTATATTTTGATAACACTTCCATAGAAATATTGTGTGAAAACCAAAAACAGTATCCTACCAATACAGGATGGCAGAGGATAGTCCCATGCCCTTCTCTCCCCTGTCATGCACTTGAGAAGGCTGCTTCCATGGAGAGTGTAGCCTGGATTGCATCCGTAAATGATAGTGCTACCAGCAAAATGCCCTTGGTCACTGATTTTGTATCCAAATTGTGGGATGCCAGGATCCTCACAATGTGAAAGTTCAAAACCTATGAGAAGAATATAAATTTATTAAAGACAAAATTTAGCAGGAGGATTTAAAACAGCACAAATCATCCCTTTTATTGGTTTTAATATGATTACATACTTTTTCTTATTTTATTACTTAAAATATTTAATTTTGATAGCATACAGCCACCAGAGAGAGTTTTTTCCTCAAAAAATTAAAATTTGTTGTATTCAAATTTAGCAATGATACTCCATGGTCTCTATGACTGTATCATAACGTGTTATAGTACTAACATTCTTGCCTGCTTCAAGTGATTTGCAACTAATAGATTCTGACCAATATAACTGTTATGATCAAATCATGAAAAGTTTAAAATTCATATAAAATATGTGAAACCACAACTGTTCAGGTAACAAATACGTCCAATGCAAACATAACTTTAGACTGCTTTACTTTTATATAGTCTTGGAAGAAAATGAAATAGACATATTTAAAATAACTAGCAAGAGTTAATATAACCCAGTAATCATTCTGAAGTACCTGAATTTTTATATTCTGCCTTTAGAATACACAACTCTCAAAAGTTCTCACAAGAAAAAAAAGTAATTCATAAAAATAAATATTTTTGATTTCTGAAGAGTTGAGGCTTTCCACATGACTTTAGCTGGAAGCTTGTGATTGAGAAGATATATTTATATGAGTAGTGAGAGAATTCCAGAGAGATTAAGGTACCTCTGGAGGGGATCTATATTTACAGAATGAGACCCAGGACTTTACAGAAATCTCTAGATTATAACTGGAGACACAGGAGGTTAATCTGACTGTTGAAACCCTAAATTTACATTACTAAGGTTAGAATAAAAACAGAATTATTTCCATCCCATCTCCAAAGAGCAAAAGTTTTCCTTCCTCCTTTCAGGAGGGGAGAGAGAGAGAGAGAACTCTCTCAAGCACAGCAAGTCCATTTTTCTTTATTCCCTGTCCCTGGTCATGTGGTAAGTTTTTCCATCCGATTTTCATTGTGTTACTACAGAGGTGAGGACTAGGTCAAAGGGATGCTGACATACTTATTACTATTATTATTATTATATTTAATTCATCAATTCTATCACTTAAATAAGAATTAATCTCTTTAGATCCAGTATACCTAGTGTGCCTATTCAGAATAAAATTAATAAAAGTGAATATTAAAAATGAAACAGTCATAGCACAATTTGCTCATAAGATCCTGAAAGAACTAGAAAAGGGTACTTCAGAAAGTAAATCAAATATGACACTAGTTACAAAAATCTAAGTCTTCAGCTATAGAATTCTTCTGTACTTAGTGTTTTATAAATTCTATACATGTAAGTTAAATGATGGGCTTCCCTTGTGACAAAATGGCAAATAATTTGCCTGCCAGTGCGGGAGACACAGGTTTGATCCTTGAGTCAGGAAGATCTTCTGAAGAAGAAAATGACAACCCACTCCAGTATCCTTGCCTGGTAAATCCCATGGACAGAGGAGCCTGGCAAGGCCACAGTCCATGGGGTCACAAAAGAGTCAGACTTGACTTTAGCCACTAACAATAATAACAACAAGATAAATGATATAATGATACAATGTGACAAAGATAATTAACTGCTTGTTATTGTTCAGCCACTAAGTCATGTCCAACTCTCTGAGATCCCATGGTGTGCAGTGTGCCAGTCTTCCTTGTCCATCATTATTTCCCAACTAGATGTTAAATTATATCAGTTATAATTTCTGAGACTAGAGGACTATGATGAAATTCTAGATAGCTTCATGGATGAGGGAAATCTATGATTTCAAGACAAATAATATTGGAGAAGAGAATAACTTTTGTGCATCTTAAACCATATGATAATCAAAAAGAGAGCTGTATCTTTTTTGTGGGCATAGATCCTTGACCAAATTATTCTAAATTTGAAGTAGAAAGCAAAAAAGCATGTTTTAACTCACTGATGTCAAGTCATTAATTTGTAGTACTGACTTCCTAGAGTGTCAAAACAAGCATACATTTACCAGAAATGTACAGTAAAAGTACCAAATTTATACTTTAATTTCTGTATGCTGAGGGCTACCTTAGCTGTTGGAGAACATAAGGAGCCTCCTCTTAGTCTCTTTGAAGGGTTCTTCATCTTTCCCTCCTCTGCCAACCAATAGAACTATTTCACATATTTTCATTAATTTACAATCATTTGTTTATTTTCTCTTTTTCCTATAGATTGGATTTATTTCACTTTTTTCTGTCCCACAAAGCGTTCCCAGCACAAAATCTGGCACAAAACAGATGTGCAATAATGTTCATGAATGAATGCAATTCTCAGGGCAGTTATCTCTTAGGTGACATCTGAAAAATAAGCTAAAGTAATTTTGATGAAATTTATGACAGACTTAAAAAAAACTGCAGGAAATTCCTGTATGGATTAATTTGTGACAATCTCATTTGGGTGGAAATATGTTAAAATAAGGCAAATGCAAACAGCTTCAAACAGAGTCATACAAGAGGTCGGAGGTTGCTGAGCAAGTCAGTCTTGCAATAACAAAAGTAGAAACAGTAGAAGTAGTAACAAAATTTTTAGACATATTTTGTATGACTCTGCATAGTAAAGAGTAGATTTAAAATATTTCTGCTCAAAAGTAACAAGCTTGAATTCCTTCTACCAGACATAATATTCAGTTTATTATTCAAGATTCAGCCACTTTTGAGTTTTACCATGTATCATTTATCAAAATAAAAATGGAAATCAAGCTCTCTTTTCAAGGTTTATTACCAAATTCATCCTCCTTTAATTTGAATGTTCTGTAAATGTGGTTGGCAATTGCTGGTGATGAGATATAATGGAGACACTCTTTGCAAATTAAGATAATTTATAATACTTTGCATTGTAGATGAAAATGCACATGGACAATAGTATGTAAGCTACAAAGCACAACACAATTTAGTCCAATTTGGTGGAATTATTGTTGCTTATTCATAAATATTCAGAAGTGCCTTATCTTTATGGAAACATTCAGCTGCCAGTCTTTTCACTGAAAAGCTCAAATACATGAAAATGACAATTAAATAAAGATGTGTATGAAAAACCATATACTATAAATATTCACCGTTCCTTGTGTAATTTGATACTGTGATGAAATTAAAACTTCTGGAACAAAAATAACTGGAGACTCTCATTTATCTAACTCTTTTTGACTTGCTGAATAACTTAAACTGAGTTCTAATTTCCTTCCTGCCATCATAAAGCAGAAATCTTCTTTAAAGTTTTCTAACATTTTAAAATTACTATTTGATATCTATAAGAGAGGAGAAAGATAAAATAACTTCATCTGGTTCTATTGATAGTTGCTTCAGATTAATAGTAATATTAGTTCAGATTACTTTTCAGATTAACATTTATACTAACTGATTCATATTCACATTGTTATTCATAAATAATGCTCAGTTCAGTTCAGTTGCTCAGTCATGTCTGACTCTTTGCTACCCCATGGACTGCAGCATGCCAGGCTTCCTTGTCCATCACCAATTCCCGGAGCTTACTTACTCAAACTCATGTCCATCGAATTGGTGATACCATCCAACCATCTCATCCTCTGTCATCCCTTCTCCTCCCACCTTCAATCTTTCCCAGCATCAGGGTTTTTTCAAATGAGTTGGTTCTTTGCATCAGGTGGCCAAAGTATTGTAGTTTAAGCTTCAGCATCAGTCCATCCAATGAATATTCAGGACTGATTTCTTTTAGGATTGACTGGTTTGATCTCCTTGCAGTCCAAGGGACTCTCAAGAGCCTTCTCATACACCACAGTTCAAAAGTATAAATTCTTCAGTGCTCAGCTTTCTTTAGAGTCCAACTCTCACATCTATACACAACTACTGGAAAAACCATAGCTTTGACTAGATGGACTTCTGTTGGGAAAGTAATGTCTCTGCTTTATAACATTCTGTCTAGGTTGTTCATAACTTTTTTTTTTTTTTCCAGGGAGCAGCGTCTTTTAATTTCATGGCTGCAGTCACGATCTGCAGTGATTTTGGAGCCCCCCAAAATAAAGTCTGTCACTGTTTCCATTGTTTCCCCAACTATTTGCCATGAAGTAATGGGACCAGATGTCATGATCTTAGTCTAATACTAAGTAACTTAAAACTCCGTTTATGTTTGGTTCTAATTCCTTTCTAGTCTTCCTCTACTGAGAACTAGCAAATATTCTGAATTAGTATACTATTTTTACATATAATTTACATTTTTTTGTTGTTGTTTAGTCTCCAAGTCATGTCCAACTCTTTGTGACCCCCATGGATTGTAGTCTTCCAGGCTCCTCAGTCCATGGGTTTTCCCAGACAAGCATACTGGAGTGGATTGTCATTGCCTTCATCTCCTGCATTGGCAGGTGGATTCTTAACCACTGAGGAAGCGGGAAAGTCCAATTTATATTTTAAAACATCTATATTTCAATGAACAATATACAGTATGGTTTGTAAGCATTTACACATTTAATAAATACATAATTAAAATAACACTCTTCTGAGGCTTTATTCTTTTGTGTGCAGCATTGTGTTTTTACTGTTATATTTACACACACATACACTTACACATATAGTTTACTCATTTTAACTACCAGTGATATTCCTTGGATGTATACCCTAAAATTGATTTACTTATTCTCCAGCTGGTGAGTATTTGTATTGTTATATTGCTTACATTATTCACTGTTATAAAAATGCTACACCTCCATGTCCTCATTTGCACATATGCAAGTGTTTCTATGGGTTATGTATCATGCAGGGATTCAAAGATCAATTTGAATCAGTTTTAATGAGGTGGATGAAACTGGAGCCTATTATACAGAGTGAAATAAGCTAGAAAGAAAAACACCAATACAGTATACTAACACATATATATGGAATTTAGAAAGATGATAACAATAACCCTATATACGAGACAGCAAAAGAGACACAGATGTATAGAACATCTTTTGGACTCTGTGGGTGAAGATGAGGGTGGGATGATTTGAGAGAATAGCATTGAAACATGTATATTATCATATGTGAAACAGATCACCAGTCCAGGTTCGATGCATGAGACAGTGTGCTCAGGGCTGGTGCACTGGGATAACCCAGAGGGATAGGATGGGGAGGGAGGTGGGAGAGGGGTTCAGGATGGGGAACACATGTACACCCATGGCTGATTAATGTCAATGTATGGCAAAACCACTACAATATTGTAAAGTAATTAAAATAAATAAAAACAAGCAAAGATAATTTTCTCAAGATTAAATCAAAATCTGTTAATCGGTCTTGAGCTAATGAAAGAAAATAGTTCAATTTCTGCCTCAGTATAATTTCTGTTCAGCTTATTTATGAATATTGTGTATTCACATAGGTTGATGTTCTATCTGGTTAGTAAAATAGTAATAATAATTGTGTTCATGCTAAGTCATGTCTGACTCTTTACTACCCCATGGAGCCTGGCAGGCTTCTCTGTCCCTGGAATTCTCCAGGCAAGAATACTGGAGTAGGTTGTCACGTCCACTCTCCAGGGGATCTTCCCGATCCAGGGATCAAACCAACATCTGTCTCCTGCATTGGCAGGTGGATTCTATGCCACTAGTGACACCTGGGAAGCCCATGAAAAAGTAAGTGATATTATTAATATACTAGTTTGTGTCTTCATACATTTGTATATCATTCTGGGAGAGTGGGATCATACATTTGTACACCATTTTTAAATTTGTACATCACACATTTGTATATCAGTCAGGGATATAGTGGGATTCAGCTTTGCCTGAATATTAAATTTTACCATCAGCCATTTAGTTTATGCATAATTGGTACAGGTGGCTTCAGAGGGTAAAGTGTCTGCCTACAATGTGGGAGACCTGGGTTTGATCCTGGGTCAGGAAGATCCCCTGGAGAAGGAAATGGCAATTCCAGGGATTTCAAGAATTCCAGGGATTCTTGCCTGGAAAATCCCATGGACAGAGAAGTCTGGTAGGCTACAGTCCATGGGGTCGCAAAGAGTCAGACTTGACTGAGAGACTTCACTTTCACTTTCAAACATGTCTAAAAATGAATTTTACTAAATATCACCAAATATCTCCTATGTGACTATACCAATTTATCCCAAAGGTCATGAATTTCAAGTTCTTTCAGTTGTTATCAACATTTAGTATCATATTGCTTTTTGATTTTTACCAATTTTAGGAGTGTGCAATAGAAAAGTATTTTGACTTTAATTTTCATTTCTTGATTTCTATCAAGCACTTTTTGTCTTTTGATTATTGTACTGGAATATCCTCTACTGTGAAATTTTTTTGCCCATATGTTAGGATTTCTTTCTATGGAGTATATGTTTTTCTGTGCTGTGTTGTGTTTATTTGCTCAGTCGCCTCCAAGTTTTTGCTATCCTATGGACTGTAGCTGTCAGGCTTCTCTATCCATGAAGATTCTCCAGGCATGAATACTGAGGTGGGTCACCATGCACTCCTTCAGGGGATCTTCCCAACCCAGAGATAGAACTCAGGTCTCCTGCACTGCAGGCAGATTCTTCACCATCTGAGTCACCGGGTTTTTCTACTGTATTGTAAATATCTCCTTCTAATTATATATCATTTAAAAATCTTGCTAGCAAAGGTCTGTCTAGTTAAAGCTATGGTTTTTCCAGTAGTCATGTATGATGTGAGAGTTGGACTTATAAAGAAAGCTGAGCATGGAAGAATTGATGCTTATGAACTGCAGTATTAGAGAAGATTCTTGAGAGTCCCTTGGACAGCAAGGAGATCCAACCAGTCAATCCTAAAGGAATTCAGTCCTGAATATTCATGGAAGGACTGATGCTGAAGCTGAAACTCCAATACTTTGACCACCTGATGAGAAGAACTGACTCATTTGAAAAGACCCTGATGCTGGGAATGAATGAAGGCGGGAAGAAAAGGGGATAACAGAGGATGAGATGGTTGGATGGCATCACTGACTCAATGGACATGAGCTTGAGTAAGCTATGGGAGTTGCTGATGGAGAGGGAAGCCAGATGTGTTGCAGTCCATCGGGTCGTGCAAAGAGTCAGACATGACTGAGCGACTGAACTGAAAAAATCTTGTTTATAGTATATTTAGCTAAAGAGATTTGTAAAAACATAATAAGGACTGGGACTTATTTACTGGTCTTCAGCAAAACAGAAGCCATTTGATATTTTGAGTTGCTAAAATTCAGTACAAGAAATTAGAGGAGAAAATATAAAGAAATGCAGAGTGTGTGAAAGTTAAG
This sequence comes from Aepyceros melampus, assembly GCA_006408695.1. Lineage (NCBI taxonomy): Eukaryota > Metazoa > Chordata > Mammalia > Artiodactyla > Bovidae > Aepyceros > Aepyceros melampus. Next base: position 128,984 of record SJXQ01002292.1, read on the forward strand.
GATCTCTGCTGGCTTTCAGGAATCCAGCAATTCAGGGAAGCTGCCACCACATACAACCACCTGTCAGCACCACACTCTTGCCTACATATTTTGGTGAGAAATATGGCTTCTTTATCCATCCTGTCTTTCAGCTCTCACCGGATTGCCTTTAGTTGGTGGAATCCAAGCAGAAGTCTTAGCTGGCAAGGGCAGGAGATATGTAGTTGCCAGATTTTTAGACTCTACACTTAAAAGAAGTGCTTAGAAGGGCATGGAGGCCACTGAGTATTGACAGATTTTTGCTTGTCTATCTTCTTTGAGAAATCTTTCTTCACCTTAAAGACATAGCTACTGTAGGTCACATTTTTTTCTAAGTATTGTAAAGTTTTGACACTCACATGTGTCTTCAATCTGCCAGAAGTTAACTTTAAAAATGAATATGTTAGTAGGTCTTAGATATTTAAGCTCAAAATTTACAAAACTTTTGGGATGTGAAGGTTATAAAAATGACTTCTTTGTTATTCTAACGTGAAGAAATTATATCCAATATTGTATATATAAATGACAGGTAATCAAGAAATATTTCTTTAGTATTTTAGTTAGAATACCTTGTTCTATATAATGCAGCCTTAGTCAATACTTCATTTATCACCTCGTTAATTTTCAATATTTAAAGAGTACCAGAAATGTTAAATGCACCTGTTAAGTTTATAGGATATACATTCAAATAGACTAACTTTGTTGCTACCTTATAATTCATTTATTTTCTACTTGTATTTGCATTAAATAAATTATGAGTAGAGTTAGCATTAATAGGATATCTGATTATTTTTCATTGTTAACATTGCCAAAACTTTATTGGTAACTAAAGAGTTTAAATAGGGTAATTTATATTTATAAAGCTAGAATACAAGATATGCCATCACAAGTTGGCTACTGCTCATTTTTAATTTGAATACAGAATTTGAAATGGACATGTTCCATGTGGATTACCAAATTATTTCAAGCAACAAAACTCAAGAGTTAAGAACATATAAATATATCTGAACAATATGCTTGGGATAATGGACATTTCTCAAACGGGATTTTAGAAAATTAAATGTGCAGAGGTGATAACAAGAAGGCATCTGAGCCCAGAGGTAATGTCTAACAGATGGGTATCATAAACATTTGCCAGATCAGCTTTTGAGAAGACAATGCTATAATTAATCAAAAAGGTGTACTTGAACTTTTCAATGGATGGTTGTTTAAAATACCTAATTCTTTTCTATTGAGTGAAAGTGGGATAACTAGAAATGAATACAGTTAGTCGAATCTTCAATGAAGAATATTCTGAAAAAAAAAAGTTTAAAGGCGTCATGAACAATAGGCCTAAATCATTCTTTGATAGTGAATTTGGCCAATAACAAAGTATTCAGATTCTTAAGTATAAAATGACAGAAATTATTTAGGAGGAATTACATTAACATTTTAAAAATTATTATATTTTTTACATGTAGTTCAACAACAAAAAATGTAAATTCATGGAATTTTAAATATAAAATATCCAAAAATTATATGGAGATAATATAGTATAGTGATTAAGTTTGGGAATTCTATAGGCAGAACTCCTCAACTAAATTTCCATATCTGCATTTATGAGGTATGTCACCTTGGGCAAGTAACAACTTTTCTGTGCTTTGTTTTTCCTCCTCTTCTCAATGGGGATAATAGTACTTCCCTCACAGTTATATCTGTATCTGCTGCTGCTGCTAAGTCACTTCAGTTGTGTCCGACTCTGTGTGACCCCATAGATGGCAGCCCACCAGGCTCCCCTGTCTAGTCGATAGTAAATAAATGTTCAGTTCAGTTCAGTTCAGTCGCTCAGTCATGTCCGACTCTGCGACCCCATGAATTGCAGCACGCCAGGCCTCCCTGTCCATCACCAATTCCTGGAGTTCACTCAGAATCACGTCCGTCGAGTCAGTGATGCCATCCAGCCATCTCATCCTTGGCCGTCCCCTTCTCCTCCTGCCCCCAATCCCTCCCAGCATCAGGGTCTTTTCCAGTGAGTCAACTCTTCGCATGAGGTGGCCAAAGTCCTGGAGCTTCAGCTTTAGCATCATTCCTTCCAAAGAAATCCCAGGGCTGATCTCCTTCAGAATGGACTGGTTGGATCTCCTTGCAGTCCAAGGGGCTCTCAAAAGTCTTCTCCAACACCACAGTTCAAAAGCATCAATTCTTCTGCACTCAGCCTTCTTCACAGTCCAACTCTCACATCCATACATGAGCACAGGAAAAACCATAGCCTTGACTAGATGGACCTTAGTCGGCAAAGTAATATCTCTGCTTTTGAATATACTATCTAGGTTGGTCATAACTTTTCTTCCAAGGAGTAAGCGTCTTTGAAGTTAGCTATTATTTTTCACTGATATTTAATGTTTAAATAATGTTAAATATCTCTGTGTGCATTTTAAATAAAATCTAAGTCCCATACTATAGTCCATCTCACCCCTGCTAGCTTCAATCTTTACCTCTCACTTTGTATAATTCTCCTTTCTTTTTTTTTTTGCTAATATAAAGTCTTTTATTTTTATATTTCATTTTATTAAAAAAATCTATTTTATAATCATTCTATTTAATTACATTGAATAACATATAATAGGTTTTAAAGTTTCTGATTCAATATAAAATTTCTAAAAGAAGAATAATCCACCTTGGTGTTTATAAATTTATGGAAAAAACACATGTTTATAAAAATTTCCTTCACAAAATTTCACAAGGGAACTTAAAACCTAGGAAGATAATGGTTAAGGCATGGAATTTAGAAAAATGATTAATCTAAAAATGTCAAATTAGCCCCTTAACTTTTTCATAAAGTGATTGCTTTTGCATTACTAGTGTTTTACTCTTTTTTTTAAATTTAAATTTATTTATTTTAATTGGAGGCTAATTACTTTACAATATTGTATTGGTTTTGCCATATATCAACATGAATCCGCCATGAATGTACACATGTTCCGAATCCTTTAACCCCTCCAACATTCCTCCCCATACCATCCCTCTGGGTCATCCCAGTACACCAGACCCAAGCTTTCTTATCCACCTCCAGCCAAATAACTCAAGCTGAAATCTTCCCTTAGGCCTTTGTATTTGCTGATCTATCTGCCTACAATCTGCTACTCTCAGATCTCTTACTATAATTCAGATATCAAATCAGGTGTTACCTCCTGAGACACAGTCCTTGAATAAACTGGATATAGTAGACTCATCTTCCATATTATGTATCCTATCACCCTATTACAAATTATTTCTACATGCACTTCTTTTATCTTTTGTTAACTTTTTTGTTTTCTGTCTTGTCTCACTAAAACATTGGCTCCATGTGAGCAGGAACTTTGTCTTTAGTGTTCTCTTCATCCCCAGAGCATAAACAGTTCCAATGGAGAAAGACAAAATTTAAACCTATGATTCAATGAATAACTTCTATGTTGATAAGTTAATTCCAATAGAGGAATAAAAGAGAAGACAAGATTTATGACCAAAAAAGGAGTGACATTTCTACAACTCAGCCTTCAGAGAGAAACACAGTGAAAGACATCATATTAAGGAATGCATTCTTGAATCTGTATTGAGGGACTGAGGGGATCTGGCTAGAGTAACCTATTAAGTTCTGCTAAATTCTATTATTGAATTATCCAGAGCAGAGTGATGTATTATGGAGGATATATTATTGAGATCCTAATTTCTGATCTGCTCTTCTAACTTTAGAAGAAGCAATGGCAATTTTCTCTCATTGTACTCCCCTGCACTGTCCAGGAAAACACAACTATAGATTTAATTAATTTGTATTGTATAAAGCACCTGAAAATATGTCTCATCTAGAACTTTGGTTGGAATAAGTTTCAGATTTCTCAAGGGCAAGTGTAATTATTAGCCATTTTTGAAAAGAATGGAGGAGTGGTCTAACTCAAGGAGGGAGTTAATTCTGAGAGGCTGGAGGGATGGAAGAGCAATTGGATTCCCTAATGTTAGTCATTAGGGAATGTTGACTTCCTTGGTGGCTCAGACGGTAAAGTGTCTGTCTACAATGCAAGAGACCCGGGTTTGATCTCTGGCTTGGGAAGATCCCCTGGAGAAGGAAATGGCAATCCACTCCAGGACTATTGCCTGGAAAATCCTATGGACAGAGGAGCCTGGTAGGCTACAGCCCATGGGGTCGCAAAGAGTCGGAAATGACTGAGCGACTTCACTTTCACTTAATGTTAGGCAAGGTCTGACTAAGTTTGTCACAGATGTTTTATATCCAACCCATGTGGCCATCCACACTTCATTTCTCTAAATCAAACTAGAGTTGACTAAGAAACTAATGTTGGAGAAGAAGGATATCTGTACAAAAAAATAAATAAGATTATTCTTGACAACTCTGAAGGATGAAGACTGAAGAGATTTAATTTGCTTCAGAAAAGTAAAGGAATGGGGCACTTTCTTCCTTCAAATGTGGTGTAGCATTTTCATACCAGGTATGTTATAATTTATTTATTGGTGAAGGAAAGACAGAAAGCTTATGGTCTTCTTAGTAGAGTATAACTAAAATTGTTAATACTGGGTGAACTAAATGCTTTTCCTTTCTAGGTACTCAAGGGTCTCTGTACTTTCCTGACACCACTAATCATAAAGGCATCTATTTTTAACTTTTTTTTGGAATATCTGTTACAGCTGTGCATCATAGGAGACATTGTATACTGTCTTCTCAGTATATCTTTTCTTCTCCCTCATGAACAAAATCTTGATTTTGCTTCCAGCAATAACTGAAGCATATCAGGCAGTAGTATATCATGATAGTCAAATAATAATCCAATAATTTAGTCTGACAAATACTTCATTTTTCCAGCATCCTTTGCTGGGAAATTTATCCATATAGCCCTATTTTGGACAAAGAAGGATAGCAGAATGTCTGACACAAGTTTTGTATTCCTGATGAAAGGGACATATATGGTAAACAGTACCTCCTTCTTTTGGCCTTGAATATGCCCAGTGTTAAAGCAGACATCTTGTGACCATGCCACAACAATCATGAGGACAAAAAGTGAACATACTAGGAACACCATAAGAAAAAAAGGAGCATGGCCCCTTGTAGCCTAGGTTTAGCAACTGAATCAGGACCTGCTTACCTTTTTTCTCTTCACAGGTCTTACATAATTAACATAAATCCTGGCTGTTTAAGCCATGGTTAAGTTTACTATTGCTACTGCTGTTTATTTGTTAAGTTGTGTCTGACTCTTTGCGGCTCCATGGACCGCCAGGTTCCTCCACAGGATTTCCCAGGCAAGAACACTTCAGTGGGTTGCCATTTTCTTTTCTAGGAGATTTTCCCAACACAGGGATCAAACTTCCATCTCTTGCTTGGCAGGCACACTCTTTACCACTGAGCTCTCTGGGAAGGCCCTAGGTTTACCTTGAAGCCAAAAGCAGCATCTCAACTGTTTCTACTAGTCCATTTGCTATTCCTAGTAATTATATAATGAATGCACCAATAAGACAGTTGAAATAAAATACAACTTAAAGGCTTGTTCTAAAATACTCTTTAATCTCAGCCAAATGCAATTCTATCTATGACTATCATTACACAGAGCAGGTGTCATTAGATAAGGATGATCATAAAAAGCCTGCTTATGCTAAACTTAGAATTGTGAGAAGCTAGGCAAGTGGGATTAATCTGAATTAAATTATTTACTCTATTTGCCTTGAATGTGCTTACTTAGCATGCTCTTTCTAATCTCTGTGCCTTTCTTTATCCTGTTCTCTTTGCCTGGAATACAGTCCACCATTTCTTTCTGTGATCCACAACACAGTCTTTAATACTACCTCATTCATGAATCCTAACCTGATCTGCCCTAGCCAAATTTCCTCTCTCCTGCCTCTAAATCCTCTGAATACGAATACTAGAATTCCTCTGCATCTCATAGTGTTCTCTCAGATATTCCAGAAAGAAAGGTAGAATAATTTTAAGAGGGACATACCACAGAACGGCAAAGGTGGGATTAGAAATAACTGGATACAGGGATCCAAACACAAAACATGTTCTTTTCTATTTTCCCCCATGTCTGCACACCTTAGCAAATTCTCTCATGTTCAGAAATTAAATACCCATCTAAGAATTTAAGGAATATAAAATATGTGGCCTAGTAGAATCTTCTATATCACAAAAAATATTTTATAAAATCAGTATTCAGAGTACGTGTTAATTTACCAATATATGTGAAAAGTTGTAATTGATCTAAAACTGACTAAAGGCATTATGAAGTGAAATGGCCTCATGAAGAATTATGCATAATATGCTTGCAGGAAAACCAAAACAAACAAAAAACATAACCACAATACCATGTGATAAGAGCTATATAGCTGTGGATATAGACTATTGCAAAAAAAGTGTTAAAAAGTAGACTAACTGTGGCTAAAGGAGTCAGGGTAAGCCTAGTAGGGAAATGTTTGAAATGGTCTTGAAATTGAACAGTTCAATTGATGCCACAGGTGGATGGGAATACTGAAAGAAAAAAGAAGCCTGGGTACAGGATTCTAAGGCTGTAAACCAAAGTATACTTGAGAATGAGAAGTAACTTCCTTCAAAGATAGGACATGTATGGTTAACTATTAAGATCATTGCAGATATGTGCTGATAGAAAGGCTGCCATTGTAAAACTCAGAAGTGACACTTAGGAACAAATACAGTTAATAGCTGATATGCCACTACTTCCAGGGCCTTCCTTAACAAAGGAGCTCAGCACATAGCCATTGAATCAGGAAATCTTAGAAGCATTTACTGATCTGGTGATATTCAGAGACATCTTTGAAGTAAGCTATAAACATTTAATTCCAGATTTGAGACTGAAACATTTTAGTTTCAGTTCTGAGACTGAAAAATATTTATAGATGCATGTCTGCCCTTTTTAAAAAAAAAAAATAATTGCTTTTATACTATTTTCCCAATCTACAGCTTTCTATCTTCATAATGATGCACATCCTTTAATGAACAGCCAGAATCATTAAGAAAAAAAAAATGACTTCAAGTCTTTTCTTTTTAAGCATTTCATTCTTTTTTTTTTCTTTGACAAGCACAAGCAGTAGTTCACAGCAATGACAAAGAAGTCAATGATTTTACTCATTCCAGACTCCTGAGCATCCTATACAATTTCAAATTTAGGTATGGCTACAAAGTCCAATATCTTTGCATCAATAATCTCACGTTACATAGAATTTAAATACTAGAAAAGGAAATTTAGGTTTCTTTTTTTAACCCCATTGACATTTTCGACAAAGAGAAATATAAAATGATGCAGAATAAAGAAAGACCATTATGTAAACACAGAGCCATGACTTGAAAAATGTCACCAGCCCTGTCAAAAGAAAAAAAAAAAAGGGAAAGAGGAAAGCAGATTAAGAAACATTATATCTGAGCAATAAGCCACAGCACTGTTACTTTTAGTCCATCACACAGCAATACCTGTAAACACAATTTGCTTGGATTTTCCTTTGTCTTTGGGAGTACTTCACAGGAAATCACAGTATATACAACAGTTCTCAGGGTTTAAAAATATGTATTGAACATCATTTTGTTAATTTAACTGTGTTAATGATGTAACAATTCTAGCACAGGTTAGGGAAAAGAAAACTTGAAATAAACAAGGAAAAAGAATCATATCTCAGTATTATGTCTCTTGACTGTATTTTCACAAACAATAATTTGATTTCAATTACCTTTTGAATCCCATGTGAATATCTTTGATGCTGTATGTAACCTTTTCAATTTTCCAATTTCTGTAAGAATTTTCATTTACCTGACTTCTTGAGAAAATTTATAGAACTCATTTGATTTTTTCAAATATTCTAACAGTGAAGAATACAATGTAATTCTCATTGATGTAATTAGCCTACCTCTTATTATGATACCAGTAAAATAAATTCATTTTGTTCATATAATAATTGATACAACCCACTTATGGTTTTCAGTGATTCTCAGTCTATGAGCTTCTACCTGTTTACATGTCAGAAAGTTGATTTGAGTGTAACACAATAGTTCTATATAAATTTATTTTTAACAAGACAATTTAACAAAAAAGTAAAACAAACTAAAATCTTAGCTATTCTTTAGTGTAAAATCATCTGAAACCATCCAGTTATCGTTAAGGGCCAACTAACTATAACTAACAAACATGTATTGCGTATGTTTTGCAGTGACAGGTAGGAGCTCAAGCCCTGGGTTCCTATTTATTAAAAAGTTTAATTGTACTTCTTAAATATTTTATGGGGAGAATATTGTTATTTTAAAGTACATAAATAAATAAGTTCAAAGTCACATATTACTTAAACTTTCTGAACCTATTGTTTCAACCATAAAATAGCGATAACTAGACTTCCCTGGTGGCTCAGAGGTTAAAGCGTCTGCCTCCAATGCGGGAGACCCGGGTTCGATCCCTGGGTCAGGAAGATCCCCTGGAGAAGGAAATGGCAACCCACTCCAGTATTCTTGCTTGGAGAATCTCATGGACTGAGGAGCCTGGTGGGCTGCAGTCCATGGGGTCACAAAGAGTCGGACACGACTGAGTGACTTTACTTACTTAGAATACCTGTAATTTTTGAAGTTGTTAGATCAAATTAAATTATATACATGGAAGGGAGTTGTAAACTTCAAATTGATAATCAAATGTTGAATATTACTTCATGTGGTGTATTGCAATTATTAATAAATATTTATTATCAGTATTTGGCCATCTTTTTTTTCTCCCAAAATACTTACTGGTATAGACAAGTTGAAAGCCTTCATCCGTCCCTTCAGAATCAGAATTAAATTCTAGCCAGAGCTGGTTTGAAGTACTACTAAGTGTCAGTCCTCGCATAGACGCACCAGTAAAAGCACCTAGGAGATGAGTTGTTTTATCTTTTCCATCATAAATCTGCAAAATATATTTACAATTAAAATGAAAATGTGTAAATCATAAACAATTCTGAGCATGTATTTATATTTATGAAGAAAATGAACGATTACACTCCCCAAATCATTACATGTTTCTCAAGAAAAATTGCATACATCATTAACCGATTTTACAAATGTCACAGTAAGAGAGTTAAGACTCCACATGGATAATTTTACTATTTCAAGCTCAGTAGACACTAAGTAATACTCAAACTCATGTTACAAAGTTTTTGCTCTTATTTTAAAAACAATGCTTTTTTATGGCAGACAATTTAAAATTGAGCATTGGTTGGTTGGTGGTTATTCTAAACTTTCTCAAGGGCACCAAACACCTGGTTTTCTAATAACATGATTAATATCAAATATACTTGCTTCTTTGTACATTCTATTTATCCACACCTTTTAACTTATTTAATTTTTGACACTTTAATAATGCTAAAACGGTGCTAAATGCTTTTAGAAACTGATTTATCAAGGCAAAAATACAAAACGAGACTGATACCTTCCCAAAGATCCCTACCTCATTCCCATTCTTCTGAAAGTGTAGCCTCTCATTGTCCTCTAATTTGCTTTATCTTATCAAAGCATTATAGATATTTCTTCACATCAGTAGATATAAATTCTTGCTTTTGAGAACTGGGTAATATTTCATCCAGTTACACTATCACAACTTACCTTACCATTCCTATATTAACAATAATATTCCTATATTAACAAACATTTTTGCTACTAAAAGTGATCCTGATAAAAACAGCTTTTACATATTATCTCATATTTCTCTTTGGTACTTGTATTTCAGTAAGAAAGGTTTCATACATTTAATACATTGAATTTGGGTGCTCAAATATAGCTGTATTGTCAGATTATTTTCCAAAAAGTGTACAGTAATTAAACTGAGGATTTGTCAACAATGCATATTGCCATTCTTTTTTAAGGCATGCATTTTTAGTGTGGTAGCTATTACTCCCAACGGTGTGAAAATTAGTTCTTAGAGTTGATAAAACCTTGGATATGACGATGATTTGTTGACCTACAAAGACCAACTCTAACTGACAAATCTCATTCCACAGTACTTAGTTTTATGAAGTTGAATCTGGGGGCTCCTTCTGCAAATGATAACAAATAGAAAAAGTTGAAAATACTTCTAAAAGTTACTTGTATTTTGCCAAAACTGTCTTACTTCTGATCTATCATAAGAGTAAAAATTATGTCACTAAACTTCTAATCTGGTGATCTTGCCAAAGGACCAATGTTCCCCCAAAGTGGTATTCATTAGGTTCACGTCACCTAAGAGATAATACTTAGATGGTACATGATGGAAGTTTTATTATCACTACATTAATATGTATGATATATGTTTCTTGTGCTTAATTGTTGGATTTAACTTGATTACCTATTTATAATGTTTTCTAAAATTTGTAACTAAAAGCTGATGTATAACTTTTTTTCTTTTTATTAAATTATCCCTATAAGGTTTTAGATTATGTTTTCATTAGCAAAGTAAATTAGAAAAAAATTACTATATTTCAAAATCTAATTGATTCAAATAAAATAGTGAGATTTTTTGATCTATGGATTCAAGTATTCTTCAATCCAAGGAAATGTTCTTGAGTTTTAGTTTATTTAATTATCCCCTGTATATTTTATTATTTTATGTCTATCTTGAATGCCTATTATTTACATATTCAGTCTCCAAATTGCATTGCAATTCTTTTACGTTTTTTCTTCTGAAATTTATCTCTATTCCCTCTATATTATGGCTTATCTTCCACTGGAACTTTCACATTAACAATTAAATTTTCAGCAGTAACTAATCTCTTTTTATATCTTCTATTAAAATCTTAAATTTTAAGTTCTACTAATAGGTCAGTCAAGTTCTAGAAAGTCAATCTGTCTGTCTATCTTCACTTTCTTCCCTTTCTCTCCCCAGTCTTTGTTTTTGGTACTCAAATTGCATTATCATATCAAGATTGTTGGGAGAAATATCAATACACAGATGACATCACCCTTATGGCAGAAAGTGAAGAGAAACTAAAGAGACTCTTTATGAAAGTGAAAGAGGAGAATGAAAAAGCTGGCTTAAAACTCAATATTCAAAAACTAAGATCATGGCATCCGGTCCCATCACTTCATGGCAAATAGATGGGGAAACAATGGAAAACAGTAACAGACTTTATTTTCTTGGGCTCCAAAATCACCGCAAATGGTGACTGTAGCCATGAAATTAAAAGATGCTTGCTCCTTGGAAGAAAAGCTATGGCCAACCTAGGCAGCATATTAAAAAGCACAGACATTACATTGCTGACAAAGGTCCACCTAGTAAAAGCTATGGTTTTTCCAGTGGTCATGTGAGAGTTGGACTATAAAGAAAGCTGAGCACCCTAGAATGGATGCTTTTGAACTGTGGTGTTAGAGGATACTCTTGAGAGTCCCTTGGACTGCAAGAAGATCAAACCAGTCCATCCCAAAGGAAATCAGTCCTGAATATTTATTGAAAGTACTGATGCTGAAGATGAAGCTTTGATACTTTGGCCACCTGATGCAACAAGCTGACTTATTGGAAAAGACCCTGATGCTGGGAAAGATTGAAGGCAGGAGGAGACAGGATAACAGAGGATGAGATATTTGGATGGCATCACCAACTTGATGGACATGAGTTTGAAGAAGCTCTGGGAGTTGATGATGGACAGGGAAGTCTGGCATGCTGCAGTCCATAGTGTCACAGATTCAGACACAACTAACAACTGAACTTATAGTTTTATATTTTCTTATTACAGATACAGGTTTTACACATTGCAAAGACAACAACGCTTTTATTTAACATGCTTTATAAATGTAGCTTTGTTCAGAGCCCCTAGTATTCTTTTCTAACAACATTTTATAACTTTTCTGCCCCAAAGTTGTGAAGTCTCCAGTGTCTAGACATTTCCTGCTCTCTCCCTTTGTGCCCGTGGGAACCTAAAGCTTCATACTATAACCCTCCAGCCTCCACAAATTTATTTGTTTGGTTTTTTTTTAACCAATGAAAAAGAAGTGGAAATCAGAGTGAGAAACAGAGGAAGTGAGTCATAAAATCAATTCAACATGCTCACTAAATTCTTAACAGCAACATCTTACTGGTCTTCTTTTTATTTTTAAAAGGTCTTTCTGTCATTTTTTTTAATATGTTGACTATTTAAGGAATATTTGACTTCTAAATAAAGGGCTATACGGATAATTCCCTAAAATTATATGGCAGTACCAGGAACCCCTCTTGGAATCTAATTTATCATACAAATATAGTTCTGTTAGTTATCAGCAAGAATTTGTCTTCAACAAAGCCAAAGCAAATGCAGAGGTTGTTAGGTCAGGAATATTTTTGTTTGTTTGTCTGAGTACATAAGAGTCAACTTTTCATTTCTTAAGAACAGCACTCATGAGGAATAATTCAGAGACAAAGAAACATTGCTTGTCAGGAGAAACAACCTTTGTGTTTGATTTTCAAATGTTCAATATGCTCATAAATTGACTCCTGAATACAGTTATATTATGACTCTATATATGCTGTAGTTTATAAGTCCTGTGTTTGGAGGTACACAATCACAATCAAACTATGTAACCAACTGACCCAGTGGATCTAATTTGTAGTTAATACTGTCAAAGTAACCACATAGAATAGGCTTCCCTAATAGCTCAGATGGTAAAGAAAGAATCCTTCTACAATGCAGAAGACCTGGGTTCATTTCCTGGGTCAGTAAGACCCCCTGGAGAGGGAATGGCAACTACTCCAGTATTCTTGCCTGGAGAATGCCACGGACAGAGGAACCTGGCAGGCTAAAACCCATGGGGTCATAAAAGTTGGACACGACTTGAGTGACTAATACAACCACATAGAATTTTTTCCTTTTATTTCTCTTACTGCTAAAAAACATAATTTCATTCATATGTTAAATATAAATAAGTTTTCTTGGATTCAACTAGTTCTGCTTTCAAGAGTGGATACATTTTAAGAACTATCAGTTTGTCAAAAACAACCAAATAAAGGGGAAATATAAATAACTAGTAGTTCCAATCGAGTACATGGAAATTGAAATTTAATTTTAACTTTAAAAATAGGTCTCTCCTAATTTTTTCCCTCAAATTTTCAGTGGTAATAATAATAATAACAATAAAAAAGAGTTTAACAATAGCAGAGACCCTTATTTCACTCCACATATATAACCCTAAGAAAAATTTTAAAAATAACCCAATTGTCTGCCACAAGAGATATATATTTATATTATTTTTTTTCAAGACAGAAGCACATTTTTTGCTTTTTCAAAAGAAACTTTATTTAAGAAATTATTTCTAAATAATCACTGAAGAAGAATTTATGAAAAAGGAGCTAAATTTTCAAATTAAAATAATTATCTTCAACTCAGCTGGGAGAATCTAATTTAGCACCAAAGCTAACTACCATTTATTTAACAATGTAAAGTCAAAAGGCAGAAAACAAATAATGTAGAAGCACCATTATAATTATCAAAATTAAATGAAGTGTAATCATTCAGCTATGAAATTTCAGAAGTGTGTATAAATTATTAGGCAAAAATGAAAAGCAAGTGTTAATTAGAAGGCTTTATAAAGAGAAGAGTTTCATAGTTATGATCAAGTCAATGCTGTTTACCCTGTAAATAAAATACCTCAGTGTATTCAAATATATATGAACACAAAAGCAACAAGGAAGGAAAAATCAGGGTATACAAAGACTAATTATGTTTGAAATATACATGAATGCAATCATACAAATAAGAAAATAAAACAAACAAATGTGTCTTACATTTTAAAATAAATTTATGGTACAGAGTGATTATGTCAGGTTTGATCAGAATCTCATAGAAACTTTGAGGTTATTATTTCTTATTTCTTTTCTATTTAAAAACAGGATATTTAAGTATATTTTTATTTATTTGAGCTTATTTTTCTTTTCTAAGGACATTATTATTTTTGAGATATGTCTTAATATCTATTTTTAATTTTCAGAAATTTAGAAAGCTACAAAGAATAAGGAAACTGTAATAGCATACAGAAGCTCAGAGAGGACTTGAGCACTCCCATGCCCCCATAGGAATAGTATGTCTCACCTATTTAGTGCTTAATTCAGATAATGAATTACTTTTATGTGAAATGTAGAATTCAAGTTTTCTCAAGAATTAATATTGTGAAAGATATTGCAGGCTTTAACAACATTAATGAAGCTCTTTGAGAAGACTAATTTGTTATAAAATTGCAATTAATTTTTTAGTCTTACACAAGAACAGGTGAGAACTTGAATATTGCCATGTTTCAATTATCAAACCTTTTGTAATGAATCAGGGTTTGACAATTGTTATGGTGTACAGACCATTCTATTTCAAAAAGGTCAAAACCTATTATGATGAACTGCTTCAGTCAGTTCAGTTCAGTTCAGTTGCTCAGTCCTGTCCAACTCTTCAGGACTCCATGGACTGCAGCACTCCAGGCTTCCCTGTCTATCACCAACTAACCAGAGTTTACTCAAACTCATGTCCATTGAGTCGGTGATGCCATCCAACCATCTCATCCTCTGTCGTCCCCTTCTCATCCCACTTTCAATCTTTCCCAGCATCAGAGTCTTTTCTAAGGAGTCAGTTCTTCGCATCAGGTGGCCAAAGTACTGGAGTTTCAGCTTCAGCATCAGTCCTTCCAGTGAACACCCAGGACTGATCTCTTTTAGGATGGACTGGTTGGATCTCCTTGCACTCCAAGGGCCTCGCAAGAGTCTTCTCCAATACCACAGTTCAAAAGCATTAATTCTTCACTGCTCAGCTTCTTCACAGTCCAACTCTCACATCCATACATGACCACTGGAAAAACCATAGCCTTGACTAGATGGACTTTTGTTAGTAAAGTACGTAAAGCTTTTTAATATGCTGTCTAGGTTGGTCATAACTTTCCTACCAAAGAACAAGCATCTTTTAATTAAATGGCTACATTCACCATCTGCAGTGAATTTGGAGCCCAAAATATAAAGTCTGTCACTGTTTCCACTATTTCTCCATCTATTTGCCATGAAGTGATGAGACCGGACGCCATGATCTTAGTTTTCTGAATGTTGAGCTTTAAGCTGACTTTTTCACTCTCCACTTTCACTTTCAAGAGGATCTTTAGTTCTTCTTCACTTTTTGCCATAAGGGTGGTGTCATCTGAATATCTGAGGGTATTGATATTTCTCCTGGAAATACTGATTCCAACTTGTGCTTCCTCCAGCCCAGTGTTTTTCAAGATGTATTCTGCATATAAGTTAAATAAGCAGGGTGACAATATACAGCCTTGACATACTCCTTTTCCTATTTGGAACCAGTTTGTTGTTCCATGTCCAGTTCTAACTGTTGCTTCCTGACCTGCATACAGGTTTCTCAAGAGGCAGGTCAGGTGGTCTGGTAGTCCCATCTCTTTCAGAATTTTCCACAGTTGGTGGTGATCCACACAGTCAAAGGCTTTGGAAAAGTAAATAAAGCAGAAATATATATATATTTTCTGGAACTCTCTTGCTTTTTTAATGACCAAACAGATGTTGGCAATTTCACTTCTGGTTTCTCTACCTTTTCTAAATCCAGCCTGCACATCTGGAAGTTCACAGTTCATGTATTTCTGAAGCCTGGCTTGGAGAATTTTGAGCATTACTTTGCTAGCATGTGAGATGAGTGCAACTATGTGGTAGTTTGCACATTCTTTGGCATTGCCTTTCTTTGGGATTGGAATGGAAAATGACCTTTTCCAGTCCCGTGGGCACCGCTGAGTTTTCTAAATTTGCTGGCATATTGAGTGCAGCACTTTCATAGCATCATCTTCAGGATTTGAAATAGCTCAACTGGAGTTCCATCACCTCCATTAGCTTTGTTCGTAGTGATGCTTCTTAAGGTCCACTTGACTTCACATTCCTGGATATCTGGCTCTAGGTGAGTGATCACACCATCATGATTATCTGCTTATGGACACTCAAAGCTGTTGTTGTTGATAATGACATAAGAAATGTATTAGAAAGTATATTCCCACTCATTACTCTAATGAATTAGAAAATAAGGTGTTATCTGAAACCAAGAGCAGAAAAAGTAACATCAAAAGAGAGAAATTATAAGTGTACATGAGCATAATTATTCAAACCTTCAAATTATTCCTGCTCATGGATACTAGAATTTTCACTTTGGCCATTTGTTTATAGGTTGATTAAAAATTTATATAATTTTTGTAATGAGTTGAGTTAGATCTCAAATTTTGAAAAAGAAAAAAATAAGTTTTTCAAAATATTTCAAATCTACAATGTTCTCTCCAAAGACAATATGCAACAAAAGAGAATATTTGTTTGTGCTCAGATCTTTATATGTCTTCACAACAGTTATGTAATGTATAGTCAGTTATAAGAGCTAGGGGCTTCAGTGAGGGAGTTGGGAGTGAAATGAAGGGTCAGGTTTTCGGGGCCTTAGCTTTGTAGCTCTGTTGAAGGCCCAACTACCCTCAAAGCTGACTGGCATGTCACACATCATTTTACTTCTGTGATCTTCAGTATGAGAAAAAAGGAAGGGTTTATGAGGCCTAGTAATAACACTCTATGATTTGGTTGTCAAATACAGACATTTTCCCTGGTAGCTCAGCTTGTAAAGAATCTGCCTGCGATGCAGTAGACTCTGGTTTGATTATTGGGTTGGGAGGATCTTCTGGAGAAGGGATAGGCTACCCACTCCAGTATTCTGGCCTAAAGAATTCCATGGGCTGTATAGTCCATGGGGTCGCAAAGAGTCAGAGACGACTCAATTTCACTTTCTATTTCTACATAAGAAGTAAGTCTTTAAACTTCACAATGTTAACTACAGTAGAGATTGTCTTTTGTCCCCCTGCTACATTCCTTTATCTAAACATAATGCTTAGCTTTTTTCTGAAAATAAAAACAAATACAGCGATAACAAAAACATAAACAGTATTTCTGATTAGAATTCAAATTTTGTCCTATTCAGCTGACAAGCAGAGCAACTTACTATTGAATGTTTAAAGCCTACATATGATAAACACCATCTATAAATGTTAATTGAAAATAATTAAGTTATATAGTTTGAGTGATGGATTGGGAAGTTCAATATTCTTGCCTACTGAAAGTAATATAACCAAACAAAGATATATTCATAATTCCCAAACCTGCTGGTTATCACAAAATCTGGAGAGCTTTACAAAAGGCCTTAATCCCAGGTAGAGAAGAGCTTTACCAATTCTCCCTAGATCTACTGAAACTTAACTAGTTTGGTTACAGATCAGTTCAGTTCAGTCACTCAGTCGTGTCCAACTCTTTGTGATTCCATGAACCTCAGAATGCCAGGCCTCCCTGTCCATCACCAACTCCCGGAGATCACCCAAACGCATGTCCATTGAGTCGGTGTTGTCATCCAACCATCTCATCCTCTGTCATCCCCTTCTCCTCCTGCCCTCAATCTTTCCCAGCATCAGGGTCTTTTCAAATGAGTCAGCTCTTCACATCAGGTGGCCAGAGTATTGGAGTTTCAGCTTCAGCATCAGTCCTTCCAATGAATATTCAGATAACTAAGGTGTTTATAAGAAGGAGGAGGGAGAGAGAGAGTGGATGAGTGAGTAAATGAGAATCAGCCTAGATGATGGGTTCTCAGAAAGGAAAGTTGTGTGTGTGTGTGTACATATATAGATTAAAATACATATTTTTTTATTATTTGTTTTGTTCTTTGCTCTCAGTCAAGGGATAAAAGGTTCAGTAATAGGCTAATTTTTTTTTTCTTATTTCTTCCTATGTCCTAAAATGATAGGATACCAAAAGAGAAACTCCCCAGGTCAATAGGTGCCCAATATGCTACTGGAGATCAGTGGCGAAATAA